>JAAVUH010000067.1:0-131778 GCA_014899045.1 Fusarium palustre
CCCCTCTACCTACCATAGGTTAGACCACAACCTAACAAATACCACCGACGAGGACATCCTCATGGCTACCCAGAAGTTCGGATATCGGGGCATTGGTCACAAGATTATTTTCTTGATTGTAAGCTGGCTTCTTTGTACGGAAAAAGTTGAGTGACGCGTCTTTGGGTCATGTCTCGAGAATCTTCTGTGGTATGACGACAGCTCTATTTTTCTTTCGCCTTCTCTCCTGATGGCTGGAGACGATAGGAACGAGAAAAAAGAGTATGATACATAATTTGGTACGAGGTATTTTGCTATGTTGGAGCTATTCTTACCAAACGAGACCCTTGGAAATATGAAAGACGACACATTCCCGCAGCTTCAACATCATTTCTTCACCCTTCATCGCACCCTACAGCCACTGCATCTGACATCAAATCTACACATCTCCACACCTTTTTCATCATGTTGAAATACGCCGTTCTTGCTCTTGCCGCAACAGTCACCTCCTCGGAGGCTCTAGGCATCAATCCAAGTATCTGCCTGTTCTACCAGCAGACTAGGGACCGAAGTTTTATGGTTGCTAAGACTCAGGCTCTTTTCTAACAAATCCTTGACCACGGGTGTAAGCTTGGTGGTAGCGTCCCGCTCGATGGCAGGGGTGTGAAGAATGGCGAGCTGCCCGTCAACGCCGTTACTAGCGCTACAAAGCACAGCCCAGCTCCCGCTCCTGCTCCATCTAGCTTCACACTGTAGTAGTCTAGACCCTGGGACAGCCTCCTCAGGTCTACGATCGAACTGTAAATGTCTGTACTGGCTCAAGACCATCTTTTCTTCTCACTGGTCTTCCACAGACACCGATTTCCTTTGTCCGAATTCGGCAATCTTCTTACCTGTGAGCGAGATTGAAGTTCGTTGGCTTTAATTACCGCTCGGGCCTGTTCTGCGGTTCAGGATCACAGCCAAAGTGGCCATGTCCGCCTGCTTAAGGATCACTACCTGCCTAGTGAGTTAATAAATCAGTCGATCTATGTATGTTCTCAACCAACTGCATAACATGTTGTCTCAAGTGGCTCTTAGCGAGCTTGCAATTTACGAGACGTGGGACCTTTTCCTGATAAAGTAGTCTTGACTGGGTTGACTATCCACTCTGTTGGTTGTCACCTACGGGGGTTGTGAAGGAGCCACAGGTTTGTTTTCTTGGAGCCAAGGGGGGCTGGGTGCTATCTGAATGAGGCAGTGTTATACATTGAGGTATTTACTACATAATCCAACTGTCTGCGTCTGTCGACCAATTTTCCAAAGCGACTGACAGACGTCATCTATCCTCTGCTCGATTGCGATGAGCCTTCCCTTGATAACCCAGGTCTACTGGGACCCGACTTCCTTATTACAATTCGAGGGTGCCATCGGATGCCGGGTCATCACTAAAAAAGGTCATCAATGTATGTCTTCGGGTATCGATCGGCAGCGAAAGATTCGCCATGCGCTTGCTCGGCTATCTCAGCAGCGGCCGGAGCATGCCTCTATTGCAACATTGGAGACTTTGGCATCTCTGTGCATGTGCATGCGCCATACATCCCATCCTCCACTACTTTCAAACTGGATACAAACCATTAGGGCAGCCAACAAGCATCATCAGTATCTGCTTCAATTCGACTTAGCAGATTTACAGCAAGAGTTGGATCGGTCGAAAAGTCATATCGACATGCTTTACGATGAAATCAACATCGTGAACATCAAACTTAAGGATGCCTCTGTTGTTACATCTGAAACGAGCAGACGATTTCATAATATGAAGCTGGATATGAAAGTTTTGGAAAAGGAAAATACAACCACTGCTGCCAAGTTATCGGCGGCTGTTGAAGATAACAAGCAATTACAGAAGGCAGTAGGCATTCTTACAGCCAAGCTGAATCTTTCCCAAGCGGATTTCAATCGCCTGCACAACGAAAATAGATCTATCATGGAAAAGAACAGTTTATTGGTAAAGGACGGGGTTACATACCAAGCCGAGATTGTACAGCTGAACCAGACGTTGAAAGAGTCGGAACTAAGCAAGCGGCAACTCGAAGCACACCTGCAAGACCAACTCAGAGTTCTCGACTCACAACTCAAAGACCTGCAATCACAAGCCGAAACCAAAGATGCCCTATTGATACGCTGCAGTACAGAGCTACAGGAAGCGGACACGCATGGTGTAATGCTACGGAAACGCATTGACGATCTTGAGACTATTAATGCTAATCTTAAGGAACAACTATCAAAGACTTGCAGACATAGAATAGAGACCTGGATTTCTCGTTGTAAGCTTTATATAATTGAGAGGTGGATTCAGCTTCTCAGCCTGATAGCTACATGTAGAGTATAGCGGATCGAATGTTGTTGAATTGTTGAGTTAAATTAATGGGTGGAGTTTATGAATGATATAGTTACCTTACTATCCTGTCAACGCTTGAAGATTTTGTAGTCCAGTCGCTGACATCAAGCCCATCTCGTTCCATGAAACAAAGTTTGTGATCCGTGCCTGTGATCTACAGACCGACAACGCTTTGAAGTGAGAACCACGAGCGGCCGCTGTATAAATCTGGTAAGCAAAATTTATAATTACAGTTGATACTTGGAACAGCTGATTGGGGACTTCGTAGAACGGCTGACTTTGACCTATGTCGGTAAAATCTTTGCGGACGCCGCTGACTACAGAAGTGACCCGAGAGTTTCGACTGCTGTTGGGTGGGTTATTTGCTACGTCTCTATACAAAAGGTGCCGTGAGCCTGTCGAGTAATGTTACAACATGAGTATCTCTCCAGATGATGTTCAGTTGATTCATCAAGAAGCCATCATTTATCGTTATTCTTGCGTTGTCCAGCCTGGTACAGGCTACCCTCACCCGATACTTGAGCCAGAGGGCTGATGTTGAATTTCCTACGCTGGAGAAAGTTCGCCAGGATATCTATATGACGGTTAGGTTTTCTAAGGGATAAACTAGTCCATTCTAAGTTTATGTTAATAGATGCGTAAGGCATTGTACTAAGTAGTATCAAAAGTGTTATATCTCTTAATGGTAGATAATACCATTAAGACGTATCTAGGTAAAGATATTTTATTGATAGCCTGTCAGCTAAGTTTTATCTGGTGCTAAAGGAATGTATATATACTATTGGTTTTAGAAAGTGGATGATAATAAGTTAGGTCGTCGTCGGTCCTGGAGCGATGCGGTACTAGAGCGCCGTCTGTCTATGCAAGTGTCGGTCCTACGTTAATTAGATAACTTCGTGACGGAAAGAGTAGGGAAGTGGGGTATATGGGACGTAACCGCTTAGGTCGCAACATTAGGGTAGTGGGCGAGAAGGGAAATGCTATATATCGATATTTACATTCTGTATTAGTCTATTTTGGAATTCAGCATAAAAGTAAGAGTATAAATACGCGGTGACTGTATAGGATTAAATGACTCAAAGGAGAGTCCTACAGAGCAATTAATACATTACATAAATAATTTCAAAGCATACAGCCATCGCAGCTTAATAAAGACCAAACATGGCGCATGTGACAATAACATTCTCCTCGTAGTCCGTGTATCCAACATACCCAAGTCGTCCTGAGCCAGATTTTGTAAAAGCAACGGCAGCCTGACCATCGATCTCGAGATCAGCGTACCAGGACACTACCGGTTCCACCCCTTTGACAAAAGAAGTTTTCATACGGGTTTCTCGCGGTAGGCTCCGAGTCAAGTATCGATCAATAATCCCAGTCGACAATCTTAGATCAGACCATTGGTAACTTCCTCTATGCCAAGGCAAACCAAAGATGGCGAAGAGACGATAAATTTCGCCAGTTGTTGCCATATTAGCAAAAGTACCTGACAGCACCACTGTAGCTCCATCAAGCACACGATCTATGATTCGTTCCAAAACCTCTCTGTAGCGAGTGATTTCTCCATCGAAAATGAGAATCATAGAAGGAGGTGATTGCCCGTTCAAACACTCGAGTGCAGACTGATGGTTGTACACTCTTTTGACTGTTGGTAAATTGATGCGGGAGGCTTTTTCAAATTCTTCGGAATAGTCCACGCCAGCAAGACAAACGGAAAGGATATACCGCTCGAACCGCGGCTTGGTAGAGCAAGTGATGGCAGAGCTTAATGTGATATCGGTAAACTCCGTCTTGTCAGGCTTCATCGTAGCCGCCGCTTTGGCCGCTTGATCCGCCTCTTGGTTCAGGTGCCGTGGGATATTAAACAGACTGACGTCTACCCCTTCTTTATCCCACCGTTCTACCTCTCCGAGTAGAAGCTCCCACAAATCTTTGTTCTTCACGTGTCTGCCATCGCGCAACTTCCATCCATTGGACACCCAGGCCTTGGCCTATTTTGTTGCTCCGTTCAACACATAGGTTGAGTCGGTAGCAACCACAATAGAAGTAAAACCTTCTTGTTTCCAGTCACTTAGAAGAAGCGCAGCAATGACGGCGCGTAACTCTGCTCTGTTGCTTGTGGCTTTTTCGCTGTTCCCAAACGGGCCTGTGTCCTCTAGACGGCCAGAAACAGCTGAACAGCGTTGTTCACACAAGATCCATCAGTGTACAGGACCAGCTTCGATTGTCTTCCAAGCACCACCCGACCTCTCTTATTGTTGATGTATATGCTTCCAAGAATGTCCTGGCTGTTGGAATTTGAGTTTGCAGCATATTTTATACCGGTAGGAAACACTCGTCCTGTGCCTCGGTGTTTCTGTAGAGGTTCTGGCCTATTCGGTCCCGTCTGGCCAGTATACAGTCGAATAAAATGCGATGTATCGGCTTCAATCATGACCAGAGCATCTTCAGACTTTTCCCACGCGCGTCGGCAATAATAGGCCATCAGGTCCGCTTCATCCTTTGTTCCAAGCCCACGAGCCCCCGACCCTTCTATGGCCAAAGCTTCCCGGAAATGAGAGTTTTCTTCATTGACTATCTCGCAAAGTCTGGTGTACTGGTTCTTCGATGTTCTTGCTAAGTCTGCAAGATGTGACCAATCCCTTGCGGCTTCAAATATTTCCTGTGCAACCTCGCCCAGAGGACAATCCAGGGAAGGCACATCGCTGCCAAACCCCATTGAGGTGTCAAAATCTTGATCCGAAACCGCGTCCAGGTCCATGTACAGTCGGAGCTTGAGAAGAGTGAGAGCCACGAGCTGACTTAAACTAAGACTCGATAGTTTCAACTTATTTAGAGATTCGCAGGCATCGGCGCCTTCAAGGTCGAAAAATGAGGATTTCGTATTGCTGGACGATGATCTCGGGCCGTGCAGTGATGACCACTTAATAAAGTCGTAACATTTCTGTTCGTTGCCGAGTTCCAACAATAGATGTGGAATGATATCGCCCAGGCGCAAAGGATCCATGTGGTCTTTCTTCAGCATGTTCCATAGTTCGCCCAGGGCCAGCTCTCTTTCGTCATCTGAAGAACTTTGTAACAATTCATCGACACCAGGGAACTGGAGCCTCATCTTGTAGGCCTCCATTTTGCATGGGCGGGTTTTTACAAGATGACCTGGATGTAAAGCTGAGATGGGCTGTTGGTTTGTTAGGCTGCCAAGTCACGGTGGTTCCAATGCCCCATGCACGGAAGAATTTCTGGTCCGGGTTGAAATGGAAAACAACAAGGTTCAAGTTGATGATATGATTTGATGCGCATTCACCGAAAGAATGAGGAGACGCCACTCTCAAATACAATCTATTCGCATTTAACAAGGCTCTGCCTGAAGACATTTGACAGTTTTGTCAATTGCCGTAGTGAATATAATACTCTGTAGCAAGTAGCTGACTCATCAAAGGTGCGGCCGCGTGGCCTAATGGCTAAGGCGCTAGATTTCGGTTCCAGCACCCGATCCCTCTAGAGATTCCAGGTTCGACTCCTGGCGTGGTCGAATAACTCAGCTGAACTTATTTTTTGTACCATTTTATATCTTTCACTCACCAGCTGTAATGGAATAGGTAGGGTGTAAAGCTGAAATCAAATCACTTGACCAAGCTCTTTGTCTCAAGTTGGATTTCTCGGGGCTCTAGTAAACCTGGTATCCGTAAATGTAGTTCCTCCTGTTCCGAAGCACCCCTGGACAACAACGGTCATACCTTCGTCATCTCCCTTCCAAAACCAGTAACCGTTTTGAGCTGTTATACCCTCGATTCGTCCATAAGCTTCTCTCGTACTGGCTAGTGGTGCAAGATCATACCTGCCATCCAAGTAACGCCAAACTTTGTGTTCCAGCAATATTTGCGGTATTGGGGAATCCAAGCCCTTCTCCTCTTTGACTATCTGATTGACCTCTCCGTGCAGTTGTTCAAATGCCCAGCTTGCGAGGGAAATCGTGATTGGCGCCAGCAGGTACTGTGCTCGACGGGCGACAAAAGAGTCCAAGGTCTTAGTCATCTCGTCGAGCTTCACAGGGACTTTCTCGTATAGGGTTAATTTGAGAGCTAGGTTCAAACGCTGGAGTCGGGGGAAATATGTGTCGAGAATGGAGATGACATTGTCTAGGTCGCGCTGCTCCGGAATCGATGTGCCCAAATCCACGGTAGAATCTATCAGCCATACTATCTCGAGTGAAGTCATCATGGCAAATCGATGCGGCAGAATGAGTCTGGGCAAATTGGATAACAAGGCCTTGCTGGACAGATGAATGGTGTTAGTGTGGTATAGCACGTCTAACCCTTCAGTATATCTAAGAGGAACGTCAACCAGCATGGCCATGGCCTAGGGAACAAGATAAGAAACGTACGATTGTCGACAAGCCAACAGCCATCCCACAGCGCCAATCATGCATGCATCTTCAGTCCCGTAATGAGTAGTCCAATCGCGGCAAAAATCCGCCTGTCCATCGCAGCACCTATCATCAGCGGGCTGGGGCACACATTCCTCATACCGTATGTGTTTTCGGACTACTTGGGGCGAGGCCACACGATGGCATACACAACCTTTCCACTTCCAAATTCGAGGTTGGCTCCTATCGAGTTTGTTGCTGAATCGTGAACTTAAATTGCCATGTCCGGAATCGCCTCGCAATCCATTTAATTCTGCCTTCTCAGGGTATTCGAGGACTAGGTCCATATGAACAGTACGATCGCCAAAGGCAAAACGTAAAATTTGTCGTCGAAGTTCCGATGGCAACTTTGTGAATATCAGGGAGCTCTGCTGTAGTAACGAGATATCTTGCTCGGATGGTGATGGCGTCAAAACACGTGGTCGTGGGCTTTCGAGAAAGGGAATTTCTGGCGTGGCATCGACATCTTCTTTTTGACGGCGGGTCTTTCGTGCCTTGAACCAGGCCTTCAAATGCCGTCTCATGATGGCAACTGGATGAACAAAATATGCGTCGCGGTGGTTGCAGATGGAAGAAATTGGAAAACAACAGAGCTGAAAAGAACGAGTATAAGTAGAACAGTGTCAAACAAGGATTAGATTACACTGTACATCCCGTGGAACTATGATTGGTTCGTAAGACCCTTGCTTGACTCTTGTGTGCATACAACCAAGTTGGTTCTGTGGTGGTCTGTGTCTCAGACATAAACACGCTCGTTACCCTATACAATCTGGTCAGTGTCAGGTTTGAGAAACTTGCACAATAGGTATTTGCCCATTTCTTCCTCCACATCGAATGTCTGCTGCGCACTACATTCAACTTGCTTATGTAAGTGATATTAATTAGCGTTGTAGTCCTTGAACTTTGTTTGTTCTTTCTTTTGTGTAACTGTTCGACGTGACACCATCAAGTTTATTTTGCATCAATTTCCTCGTCTTGGGACTATCGAGAACATCATTGATAGAAATATTCAAAGATTGCTGATTGATATGTCTTTGACACCCCAGTAATATCCCTTTTACCTGATTGAGAAGCATGAAGACTGCTAAAGACATCAGAAATAGTCAAGAAACTAGTCACGCGCCTAACTGCGTCATAGATCCCTTTGTCTTACAACGCGTCTCGAGAGAAAGAGAACGTTCGACCAGTACACAGCAAAACAACAATTCATTATTGCAATCATAGGACAAGACTCCTGGCATATTGTTTCCAATAAATATTGTTGCGAATATAAGAACAAAATGGCGAACTCAGCCAAGACCAAGCGCCTAATGGATACCATCACAGAAGCCCACCGCATGTCCTACCGAATAGGTCGCGGCGAACAAGGCGTTTTGACATTCGAACCATACAAATCACACATACTTCCACTATGGCGTTTCCGTACAGTCCCAATCGCAAACAAGAGTGCAGAAGACCTGTGGGAAAAGTTCAACGAGTTCAAGGATCAGCGTGACTTTGTTGGAATGGACATGACGCGCAAGTTTATCCAGATGGGCATGACGCGCGCGAAGCGATACGCGAACCACGCAGGCGGGCGAAAGTACGCGAAAGGAACGAACAAAGAGCTACCAAAAAGTGAAGAACATCCTGATAAGAAGGAGAAAGAAAGAGCGAGCCTGATCTTTCGGGGATATTGGGAACGGTGCAAAGAGGACGAAGATTATCAGGACCTTAAGAACGAGTTTTTGAAACAGCAGAAAGAATGGAAAAAGCCTTGAACATGGCCAGCAAGCTTTTCACGTACCGCAAAGTTTACCGAAAGAACTCTTTTTTTTAACCAAAAGGCCATCAACTGCAAGATTCACCTTTGTGGATTTCACGCGTATGTCAGTAAAGAACAAGGACATACGGAAAAAGGTAACCGCCAAGCGTCTGAATTTCACGTGTGCATAAATTGATGTTGGTTCTACCCACGCCTCAAAGATGCAGCTTTATCCGCAAATAACAGGTTGTGATTCCCTGCAATCTCACGTGAAGTGGTCTGATAGATAAAAACAACTCATTTATCACGCATGTCCCCTCTCTCAAGTATTCTACATAGAGAGAAGAGAATTCCTCGGTCTATCGGCTACTGTTTCAACTCTTCAGCCAACAGCTATACTCAAAATGACGGAAGTGAAGAGCGTTTCTAATTCGCCAGCCAAGGTGCCAACGGAGTCACCGTCGCCTCCAAATGAGTTGGATGCTGGTGACCAATCTGATGTACGGCCTGCACATTCACGTCCGGTGTTCAAACTAATAATTGCTTAGGTTGGAGATGCTGATTCTTCCTTTCAATCGGATACGTAGGTGCCAACTTCATTATATCCTTGTATTGTACTGCTAAACTGACCAAAAACCACACAGGTCAAGTTCGACCGCATCAGTATCTGAGAGCATTCTGGAATATCGCCGAATCCATGGACGAACATACCACAGTGACAAGTACAGAAGTGAACATGTTTTCCCCAATGATGAACAGCAGATGGAATGTGTTGACCTATCGTATGCAAACAATTATCATCAGCAAGAGTATAAGTTATGCTAACAACCTGCAGTCATCACTACCTCTTGCTTCTATTGGACAGCAAACTCTTTCTGGCTCCAATCAAAGATGATATCCAGGTCAGATATGGAAACGATAAACTGCAGACAAGAGCTTGCTGACGATCATCGTAATGACAGAACGTGCTCGACGTTGGAACAGGAAGTGGTAAGCCTGTCGCCCCCAAACCTGACTTGAACATGACTGACAGTACACAGGTATCTGGGCGATGTATGTTCATCTCTGGATTAACGTTTAGGAACAAGGTTGACAATTGGCAGGGATTTTGGCGATCAATACCCAGGCGCAGAGGTGATTGGCACGGACCTTTCGCCATGCCAGCCCCAATGGGTTCCTCCCAACGTGCGCTTCGAAATAGAAGACGCCAGTCAAACTTGGACCTGGGAAGATGGCCACTTCGACTTTATCCACATACGATATCTGTTTGGTGCACTCTCGGACTGGAACCACATCTTCGAACAGGCCTACCGTTGTTGTGCCCCCGGAGGCTGGGTCGAGTCTGTTGAACCGGACCTACATTTTCTGAGTGACGATGGCACTATAGACCTAGAGCCTGTATGGGGGACGTCTAGTAAGTTGTTGGAAGAGGGAGGCAAAGTCCTTGAGCGCTCGTTCTTTGTCCATGAGCAGCAGCGTGAAGGGATAGAAAAGGCTGGCTTTGAGGACATCAAAGTTGTGGACTACAAGGTAAGCATGTTATTGCTACAAGAGAAAGTCATACTGAATTGGTGATTGTAGGTTCCGATCGGTGGATGGCCCAAGGATCCAGCTATGGCTGAAGTCGGCCGCTTTATGCTGCAGACACTTGAGAACGACCTGGAAGGTGAGAAGGCCTGGCCCGTATTGTGGAACATCCAAACAGCTAACAATTGATATAAGGATACTCATTTGTGCTATGGAATCATGTCCTCAAGTGGCCTAGTGATGAGTACCAGATATTCCTGATGCAGGTGCGCAAAGCCTTGCGGAACCGCAAAGTTCACAGTTATATCAAGGTCCGATATGTTTATGGCCGCAAGCCAGAGTAAACTTTAGTTTCTCTTAGTCTTGTGCTGTTGCTGTTAATGTCGAATAATTACGGTATCTTGACAGATTAAAAGAGACAAGATATCGTTATCTTGTTTATCAGCCTTTGTTGTACATGCAGCTCAATAATGATGAGTTGCCAAAGATCGGAACGAGCCTGTACACTTATCTGAGACAGACCCAACAATGAGCTTCAACCAATTGTAAAACATCATCCTATCAATAGTGGCAATTGTCACGGAGACGCTTCGGCATCGTCGCCCGAATGTGTTACATGCGAGTCATATCTCGTCTCGGCTGGACCTTCTGAAGTGATAAGTCGCCGATAACGCTCAGACTAAACCCCGCGGGGAAGGTCAAGCGACTGATCTCGGCAAAGACTTGATTGGTTCACCATGAGAACCTCCACTGGCCTCTCGCTTGGACCTTCACTCTCATCATATCAAGCGGGGAACAGACAGAGGAGCAAGCAGGAAGTGACCCCATGGGGTAATGATGATAAGGTTGACGCCGGTCTTAATGGACAGGATATATAAAGACGTTGCTTTCTACCACTATTGATCTTGAGTACATCAGTATCTTGTGTTTGTTTGCTTCTTGAACAATGGCTGATTTCAAGACTGCTGTTTCCTCCCCTGACAATGCTCGCGCTGAATCGGTGCGAGCTGCAGAAATGTCTACCACTAGGGAAATTCCCATGTGGAAGTACATATGGCAACACAGTCTGACGCAAATGATCCTCCTGAGTATTCAGGCATTTTGTGGCCCAGCCATGTCAGATGCTATTGCAGGTTTGGGCGGCGGTGGTCTTGCTACTCCTCAGGTGTCTAATATTTCGACCGCCCTTCGATATGCTGCTCTAGCTTTTAGTACGTACGTTCGGAAACCATCTAGAAATAATACTGACCTTTTGTTTTTCTAGCTTGCTTCATGGGTGGTCCAATCGTCAACAAACTTGGCGTCAAATGGGCTCTTGTCATCGGTTCCATGTCCTTCCCCATCCAGGGCTCGGCCTATTACTGCAATAGCAAGTTTGGCAACCAATGGGTAAGGCAGCTCCAAGACGCTCTTTACTTACGCAATAACTGAGACTTCTACAGTATCTGATCCTAAGCGGTGCCATCGGCGGTATCGGAACTGGTTGCTGGTATGTCGCTGAAGCTGGCGCCATCATGACTCTTGCGCCTTCTGGAGCCCGCGGAAAATACTTGGCCCTCTGGATTGTTTCTCGCAATCTAGGGCAACTTGTTGGTGGAGCTATCAAGTAAGTCAAACTTCGAAACGTAACACATGATGATGCCAACACCTCTTCAGTCTATCAAAGAACCATGAGAAGGGTGTCAGTGGTGGGGTTACACCGGATACATACATTGCTTTCTTAATTATTGAGTGCCTGGCGTAAGTTAAACTATTCCTTCAACCAGAAATAATTACTAACAAAGTAAAGTCTGCCTTTCGCATTCATGATTACCCCGTTCCAACACGTCATTCGATCCGATGGTACAAAGATCGTTACTACCGAAACACTTTCGACAAAGATGGAGGTTAAACGTATCGCAAAAACCATGACTTCAAGACTTATCACTCTATCTGCTATATGGGCTGTCTGGTCCTTCTTTTACAGGTGAGACAAACCTTTGACGTATTATTATATGAACTGACGTTGATGACAGTGGTTCCTGGTCAACATACCTGGGAATCCATTTTACTGTCCGCGCCCGCGCCCTCTCATCCCTCGTCTCTCCTTTCTTCTGCATGTAAGTATTCGACCACCATCGTATATCTTGCCCTTCTTACATAATTCCAGTATAGGCTGCTTCGGTCTTGGATTTATCCTTGACGCGGAGAAGCTTGCACAGCGTCGCCGCGCACAAATCGGTCTCTATACTGTCGTCATCCTGAATGTTGGAGTCTACATCTGGTCCATCATTATGCAAGCTCGCTTCGAGCGCAACGACCCTGGTGCTATTGACTGGGATGACGGTTTGTTTGCGACGTCGTTCCTGCCTTACTTCTTTGTACAGACTACTGGGCCATTGTCACAGTCATATATGTACTGGCTTTTGTCTTCTTTTGCTACTGATGCACAAGGTATGTCCACCTTGGTCACTTGTAACGCTTTCCACTAACAACATATAGAAAATGTCAGAAATGGCGCTGCCTTTAGGTGTCTTGAAGCCATTGGTCAAGCTATTGCCTATGGCATGAATACACAGACTAAGAGCGACCCTCTGGTCGGGTTGTAAGTTCTTTCAGCTCTCTCTAATGGATCAAGTGTCTTACTAATGCTTCGACAGCTGTGTCACATTCGCTCTCCTCGGCGCTTCGCTCCTACCCATGATTATGCTTGTTAATAGCACACCTGATAGGATCCCTGCAGATGAGATTGCTGAGCAACAGGCAATAGGAGATAAGCTTGGGGATATTGAAGGGCAACCGGTCCAGCTAGATGAAAGCCATGCCAAGAAATAATCCCCCGGCATAGGACTGCACACACATATAGTACAGTTAGATTTGTAGTTTATGCGATAAGTATCTAATGCAGGTGAATGTTATTCTCGCATTCTCATACATCCTAGTCATCACGAACGAATGGTGCCTCCGGGATAGCGATTGCGAGGATAGCTATTGTACGAGTAGACGCACGAGTATATGCTAACATGGGATAGAAGAGTTGTATCATGCTTTTCTTCGTTTATTCATCATTTTTCTCAACTGATGCATTAGCATGTCGTGTGACAGCCTCTATTTGTTTCTATTGGACGTCTTGTACGACGAAAGACGGCGGTGACTGTATAGTTTGACCCCAGAATATCAGATCATACCAATCCTACTGCTAATAATAACACTTTCAGAGACTTTCTCAAAGCTCTCCCGAGTTCCAGCAGGCTCTCCCTAAATAGATACTCAAGAGGAATTCTTGCCTTAGCGCAACATGCGCTGTTCGTTCTCCCCTGCGGCATACATGGAAATGCCTCGACCCAGCCAAAGGCACTCTTTAGGCCCTCGATATGTAGCTGCTGCCAAGACACACAGCGCGTCAAGGCCGAATGGAAACCTTTTTGTTTTCAGCTCCATATTCAGCTTTTTTGAATTTTCGTTTAGGTCGCATTACTTAGACCTTCTCGCCAAGACGTCGACCAATACCAGGAACTTGGTTCAGCCTCAGCGCTTACATGCCGATCGTACCTGAATGTGGCATCAGCACTTTGTCTTGAACCAAAAGTTTTCAAATATAGCATTATGGGAAGAATCTCTGTGTTGAGGATTGGAGGCTTCGAGTATATATAGATGGAGTCCGGTGGTGTTTTTGTGACAACCAGGCTCACATTCTCTAAATCACATTCGTTCACAGCAACACTCTTTTCGAAACATCACTCGCTCTTCTTTCATTTTGGTGGCTTATCTAAACCCAAACATAATGTCTTTCAGCGACTTTTTTCTCCGAATAATCGGTGTTGGCGAGGCCAGGATCGGTATGATATGGTTCATGTTGGCTGTTCTCCGTATGCTACCTGAATTAAACCTCTAAACAGACCAGTACTGACACAGTTTCCAGTGGGCTTCATCGCCAACATCGTCGTCCTGATCGGTTGCGCTTCACCGAACACCCAATCAG
This sequence comes from Fusarium palustre, assembly GCA_014899045.1. NCBI lineage: Eukaryota > Fungi > Ascomycota > Sordariomycetes > Hypocreales > Nectriaceae > Fusarium > Fusarium palustre. The sequence continues at coordinate 14,015 of JAAVUH010000067.1, forward strand.
TCCATCTCTTCAGGGTCGGAAGTGTCGAGCTTGTCAATGCGACTGCTAACGTGACTGGTATCTCTCCGAATAAGCTCCAAACGTTTGAACTTCCAGAATACTGGTACTGGGGACTCTCAGGTTCGTCAAAATGCTAGTATGCTAGAATAAGGGACTGAGCTAATGGTCTGCTAGGCGTTTGTATGAATTTCAAAAGCAGGCCTCTATTCGGCAATGAAATTGAAGAGAGAATCACTTGCCGACAGACCTTTCCACCGGCGTTAACCGTTGAGGATATGATTTCTTTTGCCGTCGAAGAATATCTCGGAGACAATGAGGACACTTCTTTTGCCCTCGGAGATTTGTTTAGAGACGATGAGAACACATCCACCAAAGACAAGATGATGGAGCCTTGGATAGATGCACTTGCAAAGATCCAAGACGATCTTGTCGAGTCGTCTCGCCCCAGGGACCTTATGAAAGGCGCAGCGGCTCTTTGTGTCCTTTCTACCATTCTCTCCCCCATCATTTTGATCCTCACTGGATTATATTTTACTATTCTACGCGACCATCTAAGACGTTGGATGCTTTATGCTCTCGCCTTGCTTGACGCGCTCTTGTTCACTGGATCAGCTGTGATGATTGGCTACGCCATGCGCGAAGGTCCAAGAAGAATCATTGAGCTCGCCGGTATACCTCAAGAACATTTCTATGGACCAGGCAACGTCGCCTTTACCTTGGGTGCTCTGGTCAAGTTTGCTGCCATTGAGCTTTTCTTGTTTCTTCTGTTTCTGGGATTACTTCTTGTTCTTTGGCTTATTTATCTCTGCTTGCTTTGCTGCGTTGACGATAGGGACAGAGTCAAAGTCAAGGTCAAGGTTGTCAATGAGTATTTTCCTATGTAGGGCGAATGTTGCGAAATGGTGTTGCAAGTTTTGTTGGACAAGGACTGTGGTACGGGAATTCGAAAGATGTTTAATGATGGATTATGTGAGATATAATGATGGCGTTTTGTATGTATTTTCTACAGATTAGTTGCAGAATGTTGATAACGCCTATGTCACGGAGTTCTTTCAATGCATTTTAACATTACGTCTATGGTTCTCGCACTTGGATCCCAAATATTGTTCAATGTCTCAGCTTTCGGTTCTACACGTCTTTTAATCTCCCCATGAAAACTGGATCATATCAACCTTGTCGTTGAAACGAAAGATATTTGGAACTCTTTCTCTAGGTGATTTACACGTGGTCTAAGACTGGGCAAAAATCATCAAGTCCGAGATATTGCTGTGGCAAAGGAGAAACTGCTTGGAACGTCTGGTCAGGTTACTAAAAGTGGGCAATATCCCTCGTTCCGCCCTGACTTGCTGGTAATTCTGATTATCTGGGGTAACGGTGGAGAATTCTCACAGCTGTAGATCCATCGTCATGCGACCCAATGACAACTTGCTCTACATCTGAACGTTAACATAATTGTAGACCGAGTCTGCATCTGCTACTAGATCCTACCCAGATCTGGGCACCAACAACGTTGTATGCTGACTTTGAACCCTTTTGGTGATTGATGTATGCAAGTATGACCGCAGTAAAGCTTTACGAGATTTTGTCAAGACGAACACATCAGATCCCACAATGTGTGGTGCGATGTAACAACAGGTTTTTAGCCTAAAACAACTGAATTTTACCAGACCACAGCCCGTACCCAGCCTTTCAAGTCTAGACTGGAATAACTAAATACATCATTTCGCTATCACACCGGCAGTTGAAGTATTCGTCTGGCGGTGTACTACAAGGTTCCCCGCATGGATCATCAGATTCAATTCTGTTTTCTCCTCCAATCGGAGCCATTAAACGAAATTAAATTACTACAATGGGACAGGTATTGCCGTTCGAATCAGAAGAGAGCAGCTTGGTATGATGTTTATGCCAAGTCCTCTAATGATGTAATTTGACAGACTTCAAGAACAGATCCGTATCGATTATATACAAGACCAGCCATGACGGTGGATCCAGGCTTGGACTGAGTCTTGGACATCTTCATTATCGAACCTCAACCAGGTCCATACCTTTACCATGACGGGCTTCAAGAAGAGTGCCGTTCTTGGCCTCCTCTCTTCTCTTGCGGTAGCGACCGCTCAGAAGTTCACCAACCCCGTCATCTGGGAAGATCTTCCCGACAATGAAGTCACTCGGGCTGGAGATGCCTACTACATGACCTCTTCAACTTTCCATTACTCCCCCGGCGCTCCTGTGCAGCGATCTTATGATCTCGTCAATTGGGAGCACATTGGTCACTCTGTCCCTGTCCTCGACTGGTCCCCTGACTATAGTCTTGAAAATGGCAAGAGAGCGTATGTGAAGGGTATTTGGGCCTCGTCTCTCAGATACAGAGAGAGCGACAAGAAGTTCTACTTTGTCGCGTGCATAAGCGGCACTGGAAAGACGTTTGTGTACAGTGCTTCTAGCCCTACAGGCCCGTGGAATAAAGGCGCGACGATCAACAAGTGCTACTACGATGCTGGGCTGCACTTTGATGAGACGGACACTCCGTACGTCGCGTATGGACGTGATGATATCCACATGGCTCAGCTCAGCAAGGATATGAACAGCGAAGTCAGAGAGCAGGTCGTGCTCAGACCCCCTCTGACGCTCGAGGGAGCACGCCTCTACCAGCGAAACGGAAACTGGTACATCTTCTTGACTCGTCCTCCGGATGGGCAATACATTGCCAAGTCCAGCAGCGGACCTTGGGGACCATACGACAACCGCATCATCGCTGATAGGCTCAAACTCTCTGCCGTGCCCAAGGCTGGATCCCCTCACCAAGGAAGTCTTATCCAGACTCAGAAGGGCGACTGGTACTACATGGGCTTTTCAGATATGTATCCTGGAGGAAGATGCCCTGTGCTCGCGCCCGTTACTTGGAAGAGCGATGGTTTCCCTCAAATCACCACTGTCAATGGTGCTTGGGGCGACTACGACTACCCTCTTCCTCGTCGTGATGTCGCCAGTCCTATTGGCACGGATAACTTCCCTGGAAACCAGCTCAGATCAGACTGGGAATGGAACCACAACCCAGTTACTAGCGGCTTTACTGTGAACAACGGCCTTACCCTTCGGACTGTCACCGTCACAAAGGACTTGTACCAAGCTCGCAACACTCTGACTCATCGCATTCGCGGTCCCCAAGGCCAGGCTACAGTCGTGATTGACTTTTCACAAATGGCCGACGGCGACCGCACAGGTCTCGGTGTGCTGCGTGACCAGTCCGCTTGGATCGGTATCGAGCGCGAGGGCAGCAGCTTCAACCTGGTCATGGTTTCAGGTCTTACAATGAACACGGACTGGTCTACCAAGTCTACCGGTAACGTGGTCGCAAGGACGAACAATGTCTCATTCCGAAAGGTGTACCTCCGTGCCAATGCAGATGTTCGGCCTGGACAGCCCGGTAGTGCCAAGTTTAGTTACAGCACCGACGGAAACAGCTTCACTAGTTTCGGAAGCACTCTCACTTTGGGGACGTACTGGGAGTTCTTCCCCGGTAATCGATGGAGCGTTCACAATTTCGCAACTAAGGGACTTGGTGGTTCTGTCAAGGTCGAGAGATTTGACAACCGCTAAGTGTTCAGGAGTACCTAAATTGTATATGTTGGAGCAAGATGTGTTATATAGGCCCTAGGTCATTAAGCCAAATTACAAAACCCAGAAGTACAATCATCTTGATGGTGAAATGATAGACTACGTTTTGGTCCATGGATGTAAAACCCACAGATTTATGCTCAAAAGGCAACTAATCTTTCCAGATGTTATTTTGAGACTGTTAACAGAGTAGGAAGCAGGAAGTAGAACAAATAGATGACCAAGCATCGTGTTGCGTTTTAAAACAGCTATGATAACCCAGCGCAAGCTTGACATAGGACCACCTCTACACGAATCTCATTGTTGACTAGATAGGTCATGTTGTCAAGTCACACCTTACTTGAACTGCCACCAATTGAAGTTGAACAAGTAATCAGACCCCTCACCAGTAAAGCGAAGGAACAAATCGCTTGTCCCTGTGGCACCGCTGACGGGGCAGTCAATGGTCCTCCAGGTCTGCCATCCGCCAGTCGAGGGAACCGTGCAAGTTCCAACAACCTTACCAGTCTCGCTTTCCAGCCTTAACTCAATCTTACCTCCTCTGCTGTTAGCTGATGCGACGCGAGCGCTGAAGGACTGGGATCCATTTCCAAACGCCACTCCCTTCACTTTGATGTAGTCGCCGTTGTTGATGAAACCAACGTTGAGACCGCCCTCACTGCAAGCTTCGGTCTCGACGCCGTTGGTCCAAGCAATGGTTTCAGCTTCTTGGCGAGTGTATGGATCGAGAGATCTAACCTGCGCAACACCGTTTGTGCTCATGCGCAGCTGTGGAATCAACCCGTTGGAGTTGTACTGGAAGCTTTCGACAGCGACTGATCGTGTGTAGCCACCGCCACCAGGGAGGGCACCGTTGTGATAGAAGAAGTAAGACTTATTGTCAAAGTCAATAATGGCAGGATGATTGGTGAAACTCTTTCCCTCTGTCGCCATGAGAACACCACGGTATGTCCAAGGACCAGTAGCGGTTGGTCCAGTAGAATAGCGGATGTCTTCGGAGCAGCAATTCGCTGCGTAGATCATGTAGTACATTCCGTTGCGCTTGTACAGCCATGGTCCTTCTTCAAAGTTGGTTGGGCGATCAGGGTTGTTGGGACGGGAGCCGAAACCAGCTGTCGTAAGCTGGACCTTGTTTATACCACCACTATAAGATATCATATCCTGGTTGAGCTTGACATAGTAGAGGCCTGGGTTGCCCCAGTACAGGTAAGCTTGCCCGTCATCGTCAATGAAAACAGTTGGGTCGATCTCGTTGTTCTCGACCAGCGGCTTGCCCAAGGCATCGCGGTAAGGTCCGAGGATGTTATCACTCACACCTACGCCAATGGCCATGGCGCCATTTTTTTTAGCGACAGGAACGTAATAATAGAATTTTCCGTTGCGAGCAGCGACTTGGCCAGCCCAAGCTCTATCATTGGCCCAGCTAAAGTCGGTCAGACCCATGGGAGATGGGTGGTGTTGCCAGTTGACCATGTCGTTTGACGAGAAAAGGCGCCAATCCTTCATGTTGAAGAATGTAGAGCCATCTTCGTCATGACTTGTGAACAGGTAGACGCGGCCATTGTGCACGATAGGGGCAGGGTCGGCAGTGTAGACTGTTTGCACGATAGGGTTGTCTGCGTTGACGACACTAGAGGTAGATATTAGGCTACTGAGGAACAGAAGGCCTTTGGTTATGGCCCAGGTGTTAGCTTTGACCATGGTGGCTAAGTCGTCCACTGGTGAATAGTCGACGGATATACTGGTCAAGGTGATGGTATGGCTACTTGGAACAATCCTTGTGGGACAGATGGCTGAATATAATATCGTAAACCACGCACTTCATAACAGGATCACAGATAGCGGAGCTACGTTAAATGTGCTTCATTGAGTAAAGAATGATACTCTGGTCGCTGTAACACGATAGTAGAGCTGTATCCTTGTAAACTCTCATGAGCGTGTCCCGACCAATCAAGTCTAATGTAAGTTGGGGAAGGAGAGAGCTTATTCGAGCGCTTCTTCAACTGCTCTCAATTTCCTCTTTGGTCACGGATTAGTTTCTGGAAATGCCGGATAAATGTATGGCAGATCATGGCGGGAGTGATACAAACATTGAGATCATCGGACCATGAATAACATAGAGTTCCATTGTTAGTTCCTCTACCCAATGAATACTTTTACTGAAATGCGGGGTATTAAGCATATTCCCGCTCCAATTGAGGACCTGAATGTTTTTAATCTTGCCATGAAAGTACTTTTGCCTGTAGCCTCTTCGAATCTGCTACAGCATTGCAATGAGCATATTTCCTTTTGCCACTCAACTCACTCACAGGAAAATTGGTATTTAGAAGTGCTGTTGGTTGCGGTACGGAATAGTATCTTCTTCCTGGTCCTAGATTCGGGCACCCCCCCTCCGATGTTACTATAAACGTACTGGGACAGCCCCAGCTACATAAGCCCTGTCATCAGCGAGGCAGCATAAGTTCCTGTTACATTGCTTTTTAGAAATATGGCCAGATAGAAAGAGTAGTCCTGCAAGTCAATCCTAAGCGGGCCACTTATGGGTCACTACTTCTATAATACCCAATATGGGCATGTCACTAGGTAAAATAGACTACCTAACTTCAATATTCACGATATCTTATGCTTCAGTACCTTCCTTTTCTAGTCTATGTATGATCAACGCCTTCATCTCCAGCTACAGCCGCAATAAGTGCAGCACCCGTCCCTGATCCATCCTTAGTAAGCTCTATCTTTATCCTCTTCTCGTTTGCAATCCCAATCTCGACGACATCGCGCAGCGCACCACGCATCAATTCTTCGAACTCAGCGTAAAACTCAAACAGAGAGCCATCGACTGCGATATCAATATCCTCGTCCACTAATATTGTGGACTCGATAACCTCTTCCGAACAGTAAGGTGATTTAGCAACTGGCTCGCTGATGTCTTCCTCTGGTCGTATACAGCCACATATACTTCGGATCAGTTTGAACAGTGACGATATTGTGCCGACTTTTCGTTGCTTGGTAGGCTTCTCGGCGATCTCTTGTGTTTGTGCCGTCGTAGTTGTCTTTTGAGCCGCGCCACTTGACTGAATTCTTCCTGACTGGATGATGATTGCTGCGAGACCTGCACCGACCAACCGAGCAGATCGCTTTATGATGGCTTTGGCAAGATCCCGAATCTTTTGTATCTCCTCCATAGTGGCTTTATCCACAGCTAGAGTCTCCGTCATGGAGACTAAAGGCCCTTCTGTGTCCACAGGTTCGAACTCGGTGATCTGGGTCAGGAACGATGTTGGAATACCCATGAACCGATGTATGGGACTGCCATCCTGGAATGTAATACTCAGACTCCCACTCATGACCAGTTCCAATATGATCAAACGTAGTAATTCGCCGAGATACATGCCAGATACCATCTTCTCCAGCAGACCACACCCAGGATCCGAAGAGCTCTCGTCGATGAGCTTGTCAAACCGAGTCTGGGGAAGAACCTTTAAGCCATCGTCCCAGGAGCCCCATTCCGTGTTGATTACCATGACGCCATCCTCGTGCTTCTTTGTATTCCTTTCACCGTTTTCTAGTCTCTGAATGTTCGCAGTGTCCTCGACATACGCAGCATTGGTTCCTGTACCCAGAATAATGGCTGCTAGAGCAGAACTCGGTTTCTTAGCTGTGTATGCTTTGGTGAGAAGTGTGCCCACCGCATCATTTGCCAAGGCGCAAACTCGCACTGGTATTCCTATCTCATCGACAGCATCTTGCAGCAAGGAGCAAGGGTCTTGGTCAACAGCACTCGGGATATCCCATCCCTTGTCCCAATGAGCAAGCGTACCCCGAGATATAGATGTTTGCTCACAGGTAAAGCTGAATGTGAATCCAAGGTTGAAGGTTTCCTGAGAAGAACCATCCCGGTTACCTTGCAACTTATATTCCTCAAGAAACTCCCTGATATTGGATGCGATGAAGTGAAAAAGAGGCTTATGGCTATCATTCACACGTAAGTCAGCAGGTACTACGTGTTTTCTTTGAAACACATCAAAGGATGAGTCTCCGTGTAGTTCAACAGCACAAACTCGGCAGTTCGTGCCTCCCAGGTCAACTGCGAGGACCAACCCTTTTTCACGCCCTGTTGGTATCTCGGTGACAAAGGAAGGTATCTGATAAGAATGCTTGGCTTTCAAACCATGCTCTGATAGGTCCAGTCAGTAAGATACACAGATCGCAAGCTAGGAAGATACATACTCATACGCTGGACGAAATACTTTGTAATTTCTTGAACTTTTTCTTTTCCAACATCGAACTCTTTGACAATCGACTCAACACTTGCCAAATGGCCGTTGCTGACGCCATTTTCCACCATGGCAAAATTCGATAGTCAAACGAAAGCCTATGCGATCTCACACGAAAAATGAAATTTGAGTGCGAACGGCACTGAGATTACAAGTGCCCGAAGACTAATACCAATATTGCCAAAGTTGCCGGGACCATGTCAACTGAGACTTTTACCAAAAGAGAGTAGTTTCTCAACACCAAATCAACCCGGCAAAGTCCGGTCCGACGCCGGCCAACCTCGGCTTGGAGATGCTCCCAACCACTTTAGTACTAGATCGCCAACCCTTCTTCTGATAAGCATACAAGGTGATATCCGGCCACTTCGCCGCTCTTTTCCCCCGCATCATCCACTTTTACACTGAAATTCAGAAACAAGAAACAACAGTCAAAGAATGACCTTCGGCGAAGATTCCCGACATCAAGGCTCTGGGGGCGATGAGTCTGGAGCGGCGCTCAAGGCCCGCAAGGCTTGCAGTTCGTAATGCCCCTGTCAAAGCTCTATGCATGGTATTGCTAATAATAGAATTCTTAGTCAACTGCCGCAAGCAGAAGATGAAATGCATTGTACAGGGTAGCAGCGAATCATGCCGACGATGTCGTCGAGCAGGCTTACCTTGTGTCTTTGTGCCAAGGGCCAACGCAGCACAATTGCCGTTGGTGTCTGAGCCGTTGGATTTAGAATTCAAGAACAATGTTCTGTCGAGACTTAGAATCGTTGAAGAGCGATTGGGTCTTGTAGGTGAGAGTGGTTTGACTATGGAGATGTTCACTGGTGTGCAGGAACAATCTCCTGAGCCAACTAATGAACCGCTCTGGAATGCGATTTTGCAGTTGCAAAGATGTTCGCCTAGCTTGCCTTCAAGCATTTGGCAACGTAGTACTGTGGAATCACTATGGTCATCGTACGTGACATATTCACTTTATTCAAGCTCAATTGGCTAATTGTACGTGTTGTAGATTCCATGACAGGATGCCCGGTTTACACTTCATGCCTGACAAACAGACCTTCTCAGCACCCCAACCAGTCCTCCTCGCCTCTATCCTCTATTGCTCAAGCACAAGAGGACCGCCAGACATGGTAGACATCGCGCCGCAATTTTTTACGGTTCTATGCACTGCTATAGCACAACTGAGTATTCCCAGTAGCGAGATTGGCCGTCCCATAGAGACGTCTGTCTCTCGAGAAGAATGGGCTTTCCAGACAGTCTTGGGTATTGTACTAGCTGGACTCTTAACAGAAGGCAACATTCGAGAAACTGGTAACTGGATATCTGTAGGTTATAGGCTCATGCTGGATTACTGTCCCGCTCACGTCGATGATACATCACGAGAATGGCGAAAGTTGTTCAGCGGCATACAGATCGTTGATCTCGAACACTCTTCAATCCATCTGGCCTATCCCGTTATACCGATCGAGGCACCACTTGCGACACTACGGATGTCGCCGCTCGACCAACTGTACAAGCTATCGCGCATGATGCACACGGGTCTAAGTCACTTTACTGGACGCCGATTACCGACTATATGGTCGTGCTTTGAGGATTCACGAGTTGAGAACCACAACTTCACTACTAGCTTCACAGCTATTGACGGCGTGCTCATTCGAGATTGGGCCAAACAACTAGACGATTGGCTGGTGGAGTTCAATGGAAAGACACCTGAGCCTGATCAAAGCAGTAAGCTTGTTTTACGCCAATATGTCCTTCACCGCCTCCTCGTGCTTTCAATATATCACCCTGCCAGGAGTGGTAATCTTTGGTCTCAAAGCATTACCTCTCATGAGCAGGAAGAACTACTCCTTTCAGCTCGTGCGACGTTGAAGCTCCATCAGCACGATGATTCGATCTGGTCAAACTGGGACTTGATCATAATCACATGGGCTGCTCTTATTGTTTTGCAAGGTATCCAAGGTGGTATTGGCGAAATAGAAGGTAAGTAGCAATCTCCACGTCAAGAGCCCTAGACTAATCATCTTTCAGACATGACAAACATCAAACTACATCTCGACATCCTCAAGCAAAAGAACGAACCCAAGCCAAGTCTCTGTGATAAGCTAATCACTCGTTTGGAGGAAAGCCTCCAAGACGTCAGCACACCTGACTTCTCCTATGTTCAGCCAGCACACCCATCCGTCATGGATCCCTCGTTCGACTACACCTGGCAGATATTCGATCAGGTGAACTTGCAACAAATCCAATTTCCAGGCTAATTCAAGACACGATATGACAAAGACGTCACATGTTGGTGGGGAAAGTAACTGATCGGACTCTGGTGACGGGTGATATGCGTGAAGCCATATTATCAGGCTTCAAGTCTCCGTCATCATCCCCATCAGCTGTAAGAGTTGGCGAGGGAGGCAACTGGCCTGAAACTTCCTTTTGCTTGATGGTCTTCTCAACACCTTTAAAGTACTTCAACCGGTTAGCACGATTTAACAGAATAATTCGATCCCAAGACTCACGTTGACAGTCTTCACTTTCATCTCAAGTGTCGCATCTTCGTCAACCACTACCATACTCTTCGGGTGAAGCTGAAGGCACGATAGTGTACAAAGATGACTCACTCCGTCTTCGATAGCCTGCTGCAAGGCCAACGCTTTGGAGGCTCCGTTAGCGATGATCACCACTTCTCGGGCATCCATGACAGTCTGCACCCCAACAGTCAACGCCATGTCCGGCACAGCGTCGATTTCATCATCAAAGAATCGGGCATTCGCGATTCGTGTTTCGTATGCAAGAGATTTGACTCTCGTTCGGCTAGCAAGACTAGATCCTGGCTCGTTGAACGCGATATGTCCGTCTGTTCCTACGCCACCAAGGAAGAGCTCGATGCCCCCAAATGACTTGATCTTGTCTTCGTACTCTTGACACTCAACGAAGAGATTGGGGGCGTTTCCATTCAGGAGGTGGATATTTTGTGGCTGTATGTCGATTTGTTCGAATAGATTCCGGTGCATAAAAGATGAATAGGATTCAGGATGGTCACGGGGCAAGCCGACGTATTCATCCATATTGAATGTGACAACATGGCGGAAGGATATCCTTGAGGCCTTGTATGCATTGATGAGACTCTTGTATATGTAGAGAGGACTACTTCCAGTTGGAAGTCCGAGGACGAAGGGCTTCTCTTGGGAAGGATTGAAAGAGACAATTCGACCTTGATGGTAGGTCAGTTGTATGTCGACAGCAGGCAAGTTTAGGTACTAGTGCTTACTGATGATATACTCTGAAATGTAGTTGGATGCCTCTTGGGGGCTTTCGCGGATGACGAGACGCATCTTGTTATGGAGACAATCGTAAATAGTAAGGACAATTTTCGGAAGGTATGTATTATCCAAAGCCAATTTTCAGACAGCTTGGCAACAGTTCTTTCTCAATAAACTGGGAAATCATTATTATACCGGCCATTCTAAACTCCCTTGCGTCATGTATTTGATTGTGAAACTGTAGTGACTCAATCATGTTTTACTCTATTTGATAGAGTTTACAACGATGGCCGAACTTTGCCGGTGGATCAACTACCCTCAGAACAACACCAACTCGGTATACTACGGCCATTTTGCGATACAGGAGCCTCTTGATTAAACACACCAATCAGGTCTACTTTGTTCCACGGTAAATTCGGGATATGGGATATGCATCGAGTACGAGATCCTGACAAACTTCTGGCTGTCTTCATCTTTGAATCGTGACGAGCTGATAGGAGGCTAATTCTTAAAAGTTAAGGTTATCAATTAATATGTACATAGTGCATTAGTGGCTAGATGACTTCCAAAACGGTTGCCACTATATAATCAATATTCTAGCAAGTATACTCCATGTCCAGAGTCACTTTGGGAACTCCCTTGAATCCCTCAGGGACTACATACGAAACATTGTAAATCCAGTGGTCCCTCAGTGTAGCTCCATAAACGACGTCCTGCTTCACCAACCCAGGGGCGGTGACGTTTACGTCAAGACAGGGCAACTTCTCCAAACCTTTGACGACATTCTTGTTTCCAAGGGTCCATGATGGCGGGATGCCAGTCAGTGCAAAGGTGAAGATATCGGTACCCTCTTGCGTAGTGTTGGGATAAGATACAGTCAAAGACTTGGGTCCGGCCACGGCAGTTAGGGTGGATGCGCTAGGATACAAAGAGAAGAAGCCCATGTACGGATAAGGCTTGTTCTTGGGGTCTGCAGCCCACTGAACAATGGCCGGAACATATTGGTTCCCTCTGTTCTTCTCCTCAGCGACGGATTGGCCGCCGATCATGAGCTCGGCGCTAAGCCACGATGTAACATGGCGAGCGTTTTTGGACTCGAGATCCTCGTAAATGGTCTTCTTGACGAAACGCTCACCCTTCCACTTGCCCTTGGACTTGATGATAGACTGAGCCTTCTTGGAGACAGTTGGCGCAACTACGTCGAGAACCATAGCAATGGCTGCGCCTTGAGCAACGTCGTACAACAAGTCGGCTTCTCCAAGCGGTGGTTGGCCTCCCACACCACGGCCATAGAGACCCCAGAGGACCATGGACAGGATTTGAGAATGAGTGGTGGCATCGCGGCTGTATGCACGATCATACGGGCCAACCATGTTTCCAAGGTAAGGGTTATAGTGAGCAGCAATATCATCCCAGAGTTTCTCCAAAATGAACTTGGCGTTCTCGGTCATGGGATCCTCTTTGGGTCCATAGGCAATGTTCGCAGCAAGGGCCCAGATATCAATGCCGTAGTAATTCGGCGCGTTGTACTCTGCCAACGCATTTTCATCCCGCTTGAACAGCTTGAAAATATCCTCGCCTTGTTCTTTGGCAAAATTTATAAGCTCTTTGTTGTTCTTGCGCTTACCGACCCAGCCTGTCGTGAGTGTTCGCATGATAGCAGGGTTGGAGTAGCCAAGAATCAAGTTATCGTCTTGGGGGAAAGAGCCGTTGCGGCGCATGCCTCCGATTGCAGCTGCCTCGAGAGCGTCCTCGATGCGAGACTCTAGGCCTTTGGGGAGAATATGGCCAAATTCTTCGACAACTTGGATAAGTTCAGTGCTGCTGCTCGTCAGTTCTAGTCATCTGAGTTTTTGTTGGAAGTTACGTACCCGACAAACTCTCTCCAATTAGGATCATAGGTCCCGTAAATTGAGGGCGGATAAAGTGTTCCATTTGGTGTAGGATCAGGCTCATCCGGAGCGAGCTTGAAGGTGCCATACCAGGCAGAGTCAAAATCACTGTTCAATTGGTTTGCGAGACTATGAACAGGTCAGTCAAGCACTCACCAATTCTAAAATAGCACAAGACACTTACACATTCTCAATTGCCTGGATAGCAGCCTTGACATCATCTGCCTTGCCACGATGCAAGAGTCCAGCGATGTACCAGGCTGTGAAACGGATGGACCATTGACCGTTGTCTTGGTACCAGATGTATCCATAGCTAGAGTCAAACCTTGAGTATGACACTTGCATAGAATAGTCAAACAAGCTCTGCGCGGCAGAGGTCAACTTGCTGCTGCCACTGCGCTGAGCTAGGCTAGCTGCGGTAGCCGTTGAGCTGACCGCTAACAAGGATGTGGCGAGTGATAGAAGACCCATGATGACAGCTTGACAAGATAACACAATACACTTGGCAAAGGTTGAGGACCAAACAATTGACAAATGAGAGGGAATCGAGACCCCTCTTAAAAGCAGTCATGACTACTCGCTTAATTTCTCACAGCCATCGTTGCCTCTCGGAACCCATATTGTGATGGGCAAAGCCGGTGAAAGGACACCGGGTTCATTATCCCATCTTGGGGTTCCCCCGCAATCTGCCCATGGCTAGCCTGATACTTTGCAGCCGAGTCAAGAAGCTAGGATTCAGCTAATGGGGCCAACATCTTTATCCACATTTGATAGCGGCCCCCAATTTTGGTCGTTAAAAGTCCCAGGAGTTATCTTGGCAGCAGGAAAGGCAGCCTGATAGATAGATAGCCTTCCCAAGGAAAACTCATCGTCTCTGGTCTGTATCATCTATCTGTTCTCGTTACTCAATTGTTGTCACTACTCAATTGGAAGCCCAAGCATGTCCAACAAGGGTCATATGCATAACAGAGTTGAAATGAGACATGAGTCAAAAAGCCAATTGATCTAACGTCTTCAAGCTATTATCACGACACTAATTTAGTACATCCATTCCCGCGGTATCTCGGCTCCAAAAGACCCTGAACCCAAACCATTGAGAGCGTGATGATCCGTCTTCTTTTCCCTACCGGTAAACATCGGTCAAACCACCGACCCCAATGCCCCCCCTTCAACCCTGCAAATCAGGTCGCGTGCACAGCGGAGACCCCCATGGGGATAAGTGTCACTCAACTATCTTTTTATCGCGGGGATAAATCGGCCCACTGTTGATACCATATCTTTTCGGGGAACCTTTTTTTGATGATAATACTACCTTGACTCCCTCCTCTCCCCTTTCTGACTCCAGCTGTGTCTTGAAGTCAAACACATCAAATTCTGCATCAAGATGGTTCAAGCACAGGCTTCTCTCGCTCTGGATGACCAGCTTGCTGCTGGCTGGTTTGGCTGGATGAGGAATAAGGGTATTATGAAACTTAATGCTATTCTCTGTCTATCGCTCATCTCCAGTTATGCAACTGGCTATGATGGAAGTAAGCTTATCTCCACAATCCTTTATCGAAAGCTATCTAACGATTACAGGTATGATGAATGGACTTCAGAGTCTGGACACGTGGAAAGCCTCATTCAACAATCCAGATGCCCAGAGACTCGCCATGTAAGTAAAACCTTTAGCAAACTTGACTGCTTACAATGAAGCTAATACTTGCAGTCTCAATGCCATCCAAAACATTGGTCAATTGGCAGCTCTTCCTTTCTGTGCCGGATTCTGTGACAAGTTCGGTCGTCGACCAGCTTTAGTAGTCGGCGCACTCATTATGCTCCTTGGTGTCGGTCTTCAAGGCGGAGCCCAGAACACAGGAATGTTTATTGCAGCCCGTGGTATCCTTGGTTTTGGTTTGGCCCTGAACATCACAGCTGCCCCCGTCCTCATCATGGAGTTGGCATACCCCACGCAGAGGGCACCCATGGTCTCGATCTACAATACTCTTTGGGGCCTTGGCGCTCTTTCAGCGGCGTGGATCACCTACGGTACTTTCAGGATTGAGAGTTCGTGGGCGTGGAGAATCCCATCCATTCTGCAGGCTTTGTCAAGTGTTTTGCAGATTTGTTTGTGTTTTGTCATCGATGAGTCGCCCAGATGGCTTGTCTCCAAAGAGCGAGATGCCGAGGCTGAGGCCCTTCTTATCAAGTATCACGCCAACGGCGACAGTAACAATCCTGCTGTTGCGGTCGAGATGGAGGAGATTCGTGCTGCGATCCGTCTTGAGAACGAGGCTATGGAAACCACAAGCTACCTTTCCTTCTTCAAGACCAAGGGTAATCGTCGTCG
The DNA here is from genome assembly GCA_014899045.1 of Fusarium palustre. Taxonomy (NCBI): domain Eukaryota; kingdom Fungi; phylum Ascomycota; class Sordariomycetes; order Hypocreales; family Nectriaceae; genus Fusarium; species Fusarium palustre. Next base: position 29,376 of record JAAVUH010000067.1, read on the forward strand.
CTTCTTCATCATTCTGTCTGTTGGCTTCTTCAGTCAATGGAGTGGTAACGGTTTGATCAGCTACTATCTGACTCTGATCCTCAACTCCATCGGCTACCGCTCCCAAGAAACCCAAACTCTGATCAACGCGCTATTGACAATCTGGGGTCTCTTCTGGGGTGTTGTGTTTTCGCTCCTCGTCAACAAAATCCCCCGTCGAACTCTTTTCCTCGGCTCTACACTTGGCACGCTGGCTACATACGTCACATGGACAGCGCTGCAAGCGACATACGAGCAGTCGACCGACGTCAACTCGGATGGCACGGGTGGACCGAGCGGAATCGCCAAGGGTGTTTTGGCCATGATCTTCCTTTTCAACGTGTTCTTCACGGCTGGTTGGGGTGTTTTGCAGGTCACATATGTTGTTGAGATCTTGCCCTTCAACCTCCGAGCCAGAGGACTTGTGCTTTACAATCTCTTTGTGGCATGCGCACTCATCTTCAACCAGTACGCCAACCCGGTTGGCGTCACCAACTCTAAGTGGAAGTACTACATCACGTACGATGTGTGGCTGGCTGTAGAGGCCATTGTCGTTTACTTCCTGTTTGTTGAGACGCAAGGGTTGAGTCTGGAGGAGACGGCGTTGGTGCTTGATGGGCAAGAGATGGGAGATAGGCTTGTTGGAGAGGTTCTTCGAAACACGGAGAAGACCGTCCATGTAATTGAGACTGAGAAATCTTCTGCGTAGGGTTTTACATGATTACAGTTGAGCAGTTTTTACCAGTAAATACAAATTCATCTAATTCACGATATCTCTTCACTTTCTTGTTTAATGACCATGTCTTCCAGTCACTCAGATCGGGTAGCACACAACGAGCCAATCCAAAAATACAATTCACCGCTTCACAAATCAAGAATGCCACTCGTGTGGTGGTATTGGATGAATGCAGCCAGTGATGGAAGATCCAAAACTACCTACGGACTAGACTAGTCGGCTCCGAGACTCGGATCTCTTGGCCGAGGTCCGAATATTCCCCCATTCGCACGGTCAACGTCGGTGAAAGTGGACCTTGTCCTATCACTTTGTCCCCGAATGTTCCTCCACTGAGTCCACTATCTTAGCGTGAATACCACTGAAGTCAGCAATCCACCGTCTCACCATTCATTTAACAAGACCGTATTCCTCAAGATACAATTATCAAAGTCAATCGTCTGCTGAGACTTCAGGATCTAACATGGATTCATCTCTGGGAAAGCCCGACTATGAGAATTTGGAGGTGATATCAAGAAATCGCCTCCATGCCAGAGCGTACTGGCTACCTCCAACGCACCTCGTCCTCAACGGAACATGGGACTTTCAATACGCACCTTCGCCATTGGAAGCCTCAGAATATCCTCCCAAGGACGCAAAGTCTGACGAAGCATGGACATCAATCACTGTCCCAGGCCATTGGCAGCTCCAAGGCCATGGTCATCCACACTACACCAATGTGCAATTCCCTTTCCCCTCAGCGCCACCTTTCATCCCTACTGAGAACCCCACCGGAACATATCGACGCAAGTTCAAGGTTCCTTCTGAGTGGGACAGCAGCTCGCAACTAAGACTCCGCTTTGATGGTGTTGACAGTGCCTATCACGTTTGGGTGAATGGGGAGTTTGTGGGTTATTCTCAGGGAAGTCGTAATCCGGCTGAGTTTGATGTTAGCGGTATTGTCAAGAAGGGTGAGGAGAACGACTTGGTCGTCAGAGTTTATCAATGGTGTGAGGCATCTTATATTGAAGATCAGGATCAGTGGTGGTTGTCTGGTGCGTTGATTGGCCCTGAGATGGTGTGGAAACTGACAGATATAGGTATATTTCGTGATGTAACCCTACTTGCGTTTCCTGGAAAAGCCAGAGTTGAAGATTACTTTGTCAAGACGAATCTTGATGAACAATACCAGGACGCCACTCTTGAGGTTGACATAACTTTGCACCGGTCGGACAACGACCCGCCTCTCGAAGTATCACTTGTTCTTCGCGACGGTGATACGCAAGTGGACTCAACTAAAAAGATCTTGGACGATAAGGAGGCAAAGTTCAAGTTCGAGATGCCAGTCGCCAATCCAAAAAAGTGGACTGCAGAAAGTCCATATCTCTACCAGCTCGACATCGCCCTCATGGCTCACGACACAACAGTGATCCAGAAAATTACACAAAATGTTGGCTTCCGCAAAGTTGAATTGAAAAACAGTCTCATTACTGTCAACGGCTCACCAATCCTTCTCCGTGGCGTAAACAGACACGATCATCACCCTCGACACGGAAGAGCCGTTCCATACGATTTTCTCAAACACGATTTGTTGCTGATGAAGCAGCACAATATCAATGCGCTCAGAACAAGTCACTATCCCGGCCAGCCTTGGCTGTACGACCTGGCAGACGAATTGGGTTTCTGGGTCATGGACGAGGCGGATCTGGAATGCCATGGCTTCTATGATGTTGTCACACAGCACGTTGAGCCACCCCCTTATCTGGACTATGAGGGAAGCAAGGAAGAATTCTTCCCCAAGGCAGCACAGTTCACCTCTGATAACCCAGAGTGGCATGACTCGTACCTTGATAGAATGGTTCAGATGGTCCAGCGAGACAAGAACCACCCATGCATCTTCTCCTGGTCCCTCGGCAACGAATCTTTCTATGGAGTCAACCACGTTGCCATGATCGAATTCGCTCGCAGCGTAGATGACCGTCTCATCCATTATGAGGGTGACATCAAAGCACAGTTGACCGACATGTATTCCTACATGTACCCTGACCAAGATCGACTAAAGCGCCACGTGGAAATGGACGGTATCCAAGATGGAAAGTGGCAAAAGCCCGTTATTCTTTGCGAATACGCACACGCTATGGGTAATGGACCTGGTGGCCTAGACGATTACCAAGACGCGTTCCGCAAGTATGAGCGACTTCAGGGTGGTTTTATCTGGGAGTGGGCGAACCACGGTCTTTTGCACAAAGACGGGTATTACGCATATGGAGGAGATTTTGGCGACCAGCCGAATGATTCGACATTTGTTATGGATGGCTTGGTAAACAGCGAGCATGAACCGACGCCTGGACTTTGCGAGTTGAAGAAAGTATTCCAGCCCGTGAAATTCGAGTTTGAGGGCGGGAAGGTACTTATCACTAATGAGTACGACTTTATTGGACTGGGACACTTGGAGGGCGAGTTCTCGATTCAAGCAATGGGTGAAAAGTAAGTTCGTGTTTCCAATTTGGAAGAGACCATGTTAATCGGCGTTTAGGATGTCGCTGCTCGAGTCTGGCAAGGTGGAGATCCCAAAGGTCAAGCCGTGGGAAACCGTTGAGCTTGCTCTTCCAGACCTCACTCAGTACCAAGCCCACAACGAAGAAGTCTTCCTACTTATCTCCTTCAACCTCAAGGAAGCCACAAAGTGGGCACCAGCTTCCCACAAGATAGCATGGTTTCAACACAAGATTTCCATCGACAAAGAGCTCGCAGTGCCAACTCCATCGACCAGCGCCCAAGCGATCGATGTCAAGGAAAGCCGAGCTGCAGTAGAGATATTCGGTGCTGAATGGGCCATCAAATTCGATCGTGTGCGAGGCTACATCACAAAGTGGTCCCACGGCACTGATCTTCTCGAAATCGACAGTGCTACACGCGCGGCGATTTATCCCTGCTTTTGGCGAGCGCCTACGGACAACGATAAAGATAGCGCAGTCAACGTTTGGAAGGACTACGGTGTTCACCGAATGACTTCCCAGCTACGATCTTTCCATGTTCAGAAAGGCGATGACAGTGTCGCGGTCAAGACGGTGACATATTTTGCGCCTCCGGTTCTAGGATGGGGCTACGACATCACCACACATTATCAAATCTCTTCTGACGGTGTTCTATCGATGAAGCTCGATCTCCAACCCAAGGGAGTATTCCCGAAGGACATTCCTCGTGTGGGTCTCAATCTTCGCATGCCTAAGAAGCTCAACCAGGTAGACTGGTTTGGTCGGGGGCCTGGAGAGTCGTACCCGGATAAGAAACACTCTCAGGCCATTGGTATCTGGTCATCTTCTGTGGACGGTCTAGAAGTACCGTACGATGTTCCGCAGGGTCACGGTAACAGAATGGACACGCGGTGGGTACGCGTCGTTGACGCGAGTGGACATGGAATTAGGGCTTCAAGACGCGACCAAAGTACGTTCGACTGGACGGGTAGTCGTTTGTCGGATGAGACAATTGAAAGGGCGAAGCACCCGTGCGACTTGGTTCGTGAAGAGGCTACTTTGCTGAATCTCAGTGCCAAGGTTGCCGGAGTTGGTAGCGCGACTTGTGGACCAGGAGTGAGAGAGGATCTCAAAGTTAAGGTTGAGCCTAAGAGCTACGAGTTTGTTCTGGAAAGAATCTAGAATGCATGGTACAGGGTAGTCTGAAGTTGGATTATGCAATGTTGTTGATGAAATCATCTGTGCATAAAGCATGTTGACGCGATGATCCTCATCTAGGTTCCCTTATCAAGCGAACATAGCTGCTCTCGTCTAGGGTAGCCTCGATGTTTATCGTCATTCAATCCAAAGCTATGGACACGACCCGATCGCCGATCGAATAATACTAATTCTATCTGGATTTTAATCTTTTTTTCTCGGAAAGTAAATAAAAACAAATCATGAGATCTGATCAATATCGGTTGCTCTTAAGAACGTGCAAGGTCAACATGGCGACCATAGGGCTGAGCCAATTGTCATAGCTCCCGATGGAAGATGCGGAGATTGGGTGTCATCAAACATTCCATGGCATTGTTTATTAGCTGAACTTTTAGCTTGGGACGAAATGAGCGTGATTGAGAGAAATGACTTTCTGAGACTAGGCAATTCGCTAGAGGGTGGTGGACATTTGCTTCTACGGTGTTCTGGAATGAGATGATAGAAATGCACAGCTTGTCATGAAGATTTGGAGTTCACAATAAGTGCCGAGGTATGCAAGAGCCCCACCATGTTGTATGCATATCTTCATGTTGTCTCAGTTTCAGTCAGAGTCTGAGTGGGAGTTTGTCTCAGAGACTCAACAGGTGATGGAAAACTGTGTTGTCACCTCTCAATGTGCTCCGTAACAAGTTTTACTACTGCATCAAACCTAAAACATAACATCAAAGACAGTTGACAGTAGCTCTGACAACTACCAACTCTGTCTCTGTACCAGTAATACACGGCGTGACCGAAGCGAGCATAACAAATGACGCACAGGGTTTATGCGCTAAGCCCCGCATTGTACCAGACACAAACTCTACACTATCACTATTCAAGTCAAGATGACCCAGTATAAGAGTCCCCATTCTACCGAAATGAAACAATGAAGGGGTAATGCCTAAGCGAAACAATGCAACACATTCCTCGCCCCTTTTTGTCAAAACAACTGCCCACTTCCTACCCACAACAGCTCTACCCTACCTTCTCTGTCTCTGTTCTTCAAAGTAAACAAACAGCTCTCTGCTCTTCTTTTTATTTCTTCCTTCCTCTTTTGTTCCTTACTAACCATGCAACTATTGCATGTCTAATCAATCAGTCACTATCACTATCACTGTCACACAATACTATTAATATATACGGTTGAAAATACTACATCACAAACAAGCACTCAAAAGCACACCTAAATTAATATGGTTTGCTACGACATTGTGGGCAAAAGCAACGACAAGCCACTATGGCGGCCGTTGGCTCACAAATTCTCAACTCTCATCCTCAGAAGAACACCAAGTAAACGAAATGCCAGAGTCGACCTCGACGAAAAGGCCCAAGAAACCCCAGCAAACTTCAAGCCGCTCGAAGTTCGATCCAATGTTCTCGAAGGTCTCCACGTCCCCAATAGTTGGCTCGTCGAGTCACCTTCGGCCAACTCCCACGACAAGTTGACCCTCCCCGCAATTAATCTTTCAGAGTCACAACGATCCCCACGATCGCGTGGGTTTGGCCTCTCCAAAGATTCATCTCGACCATTCTCCATTGGAGACATCTCTGGATTGTTAAAGACGGAATCAGATCGTGCCTCAGCGCTGGCGAACTTGACTGCCGCCGATTCGGAACCCCAAGAACGTAGCGTTCTGGATCGTGGACGACCTGTCGAAGCTCGGCATTTAATACATCAGCCTGTCCGAAGCACAAAGTCCAATCGCAAGTCACTCCCATTGGAGTTGATGTTCACAGCTCCAGCATACAACGAAGGCCAGACCTCCACCACGAACGACGCCTCTGCGACAAAGATCGACGTCGCTTCTCCTTCGTCCTTCCAAGAATCGTCGCCTTGGACTGCAGAACACAAGCGACGATCCACTATCCGTATTGTCAGCCGATCACCTACACGAGCCGATGAGACAAAGACCGATACGATTTCTACGACCACCACTACCGTAAACGAACCTGAACCTCGAGTTAGCCAGTCGATTCCGAGAAAGCCTGTCGCTCAACCCCCCAGCACGACAACACCACCAACAACAACAACAACGCCAGCGCCAACACGCACACTCTCTACAAAAAGCAACGCCAACACCGATACCCCATCATATTCCACGTCCGTCACAAGACTCAAAGCAAAACAACCATCCAAGTTGAGCGATCGTCTCTCGTGGATCAAGAACCTGGAGGAGAAGAACAATGACAGGCCCAACAAGGATTTGGCTCAGCTACCCAAGCGTGCTGGCACCGTCTCGGACAAGCTGGCCATGTTTGAGAAGAAGAACATGTCTGGTACCGCAAACAAGCAACACCTACTTGCGCCAACGCGTACCTACTCCAGCAGCCACTCCAGCACGCACTCGAGTAGCTATAATTCAGCTCGCGGGCGAGAGAGCATCTTTTCCACAGACAGCAACGCGAACGTGTCGTCGACGCGCACCTCGATCGATACGACACATCGTACTTCGTCAGTGATGAGCTACTATGATGATACCTTTCGACAAAAGCTTGAGTCGCTAGTTGGACAGGAGCCTGCTGCCCCTACTTCTGAGGGGGAGACTGAGGAAACCAAGGTTGAAGAGAAGGAATAAGAACCAGACCAGCATATACCATACCATACCATACCATACCATATTACTTGACGATCCCTATCCGTCGCGTGAAAGAGCGATTAGGAATGGATCTAGACTGTCACCAGAACTCTGTTCTTCCCGTTGTTGAGGCAGGCTTTCCCTCCACTTTAAGAACATGGAGCATATTACCGACACAGAACATTACCCCCAACCGAGGTACATACATGTCTCACGACTACAACACTACATAGATTACCCCTTTATGATTTTAGAATGATGCATGCGATTTTATATTTAATAGCATTTACTTTTTACATCAGGATATATACCTTCAACTTGCCTTCTCTCCAAGTCCAGTCTTTAGCATGTGATGTCGTTGATATGACCAACAAAAAGTCTCATGCTTGTTGCACATGAGCTGAAAGATGACCATTGATAGGACTTTTGCTCTGGCCTATAAGAAGATCTTGACCCCGCAGCTGACACTTTGCTTGACAAAATACCTCGGTTTGTTCACACACTTTGTTGTAATAAAATATGTTTCTCAAGTAGCGGCTTCAAATCTAACAATCCGCACCAGCTGTTTCTCCCCGAGTCTTCAATCTCCGGCTAACATGTGGCTCATCAACACATCTTCTATCACGCTCCAAAGAGTAAACCCGGACGATTTATCATCAACGCCCTACGCCATCTTATCGCACGCATGGGGCAAGGAAGAAGTTACATTTGACGATTTGATGAACGAAGGCCAAGTCAAATTCATGTTGGGATATCCCAAGATCGAAAATACATGTCGATTAGCTAAAGAGCGTGGCCTAAACTACGCATGGGTCGATACCTGTTGCATCGACAAGAGCAGCAGTGCTGAATTAGCTGAGGCTATCAACTCCATGTTCAGATGGTACAAACAGGCCTCTGTTTGTTTTGCGCACCTTGATGACTTAGCACCAACTACTGGAGCAAGACGGGTCAAATTTCACAACTTGAACTCTTGCAGATGGTTTACACGAGGTTGGACCTTGCAAGAGTTGATCGGCCCCAAGGACCTTGAGTTCTACGACTGTGCATGGAGGTATAGAGGCGAGAAAGCAGAAATGACTCCGCTCATATCCATGATTACTGGCATACATGAAGACGTGCTGAAAGACAATTCTATCCTTGAAAGTGTATCTATCGCAAGCCGCATGTCATGGGCCGCCAAGCGGAAGACGACAAGGATTGAGGACATGGCTTATTGCCTTCTCGGTATCTTCGATGTCAACATGCCTATGATGTATGGCGAGGGCACAAAGGCTTTTGAGAGACTACAAGAGGAAATCATCAAGCAAACAACCGACATGTCCATCTTCGCTTGGACATCAAACGACGAGTCTCAAGTCTATCGAGGTATTCTAGCACAGTCGCCAGATGAATTCATACACTGCCGACACCTTTCACAAGCGCCGAGCATGAGATGTGGTTTTGAAACAACCATGACGAACAAGGGTTTGAGGCTTGAGACGTTCCTGGGCAACGGGCATGTCCTCAATCTGGCCTGCACAACTCCTCCAGGTTTCGGGGCCGACAAAAGGATAGGTGTCTTTCTCACCAAAACTGCTGATGGCTATGTCCGTTCCTCTCCAACAAAGCTTTTTGAGACAACGGATTCACGCCTCTGGGCTGGCGCTCGTTACAAAATCTTTATCCGCAAACGTGTCACGCCCTTCGTATCTGAGAAACTGAAACACGACCTAGCAAAGAATATAGCTATTCGCTTTGATATATGCCCGGGCTTCAAGCTACGTTCGTTCGCTGCAAAGCCGGCAGATCTATGGGATCAGTATCATCATGCGTTCATTGGTCAGAACAACAAAGTGTTTACTGGCTTTTTGGACTTTCAAATCTCAGACACGGCGGTTTCATTTCTGTCTAGCCGGATCATTGTGGTGTGCAGCTCCTTCTTTTGGCACGAACATGGTTTTAATAGGTGCGTTGTGATGCACGATTCAACGGATGCGTCACCGTCGAAGGCTATTTCAGAATGTGTAGATGGATATTATCAATCGTACGGCGAAGAGTATTACCTGTCTCATCTTCGGCGGGAAGCTACTGAACGAATTCAGGATCGACTGCGAGAGGTAAATGTGCCGTCTGTTGACAAGGGACATCATCTGTGTGTATCGTCGGACGTGCATACAGATCCGGTATCTGGAGCGAATAGTTTAGTTATCAGAGTAACCAGCCGTCCAGACTCAAAGGAGGTTATAACGGAGGAAGCGTTACCTCTAAGACATTATACCGGCAAAAGATGATGGGAGCAGCAGGGTATAAAGATGGGAATTTTCAATCAGCATCGTATGTCGATTGCAAGTATGTGACAGCCTATGCCCGGCGAGGCTCGACCACAACAGCCTCCAGGTGTTGGGAGTCGTGACGTGTCAGTTGGTGGCGGCTTATATTGCAGTACTATGGTCAATGAACAGCTCATATGCGGCAGTCTGGGAGATAAGGCAAAGAAGGCAGCTGGATGTACCTTTGTATCTACCAAGGCTACGTCCTCATAACTAAGTATGGGCAACTGGACCCTCCTTCATCTTGATCTCTGAACCTTGAATTGTTTCTCCCGCCTCAATTCTACTTGACGCATATCCTATTCTGACGGTATAATGTATTTGTTTGGGAATGAACAGTGGCCAAATGCTGTCTGTAGTAGCTCGAGTGCTTCTACAGTCTATACAAGCACTCTAAGGTCCCCTCGAATCACCAATCCCTGGACCACATATTATGAAGCTGACGACGGGAGGCTTTGGTATCGTTCGGACTTCTGCGGATCTACAGTTTCAGGCAATTTCCGTCCTGATGGATACCGCCGAATGTCCTCGGTGGGAAATGAAGATCGATCCCCAATAGCAAAGGAGTCAGTTACCGAAGGCGAAGTCGTAGTTCCTTCAGCGCTAGGACAACACAGCAGTCTGTCGATGACACTTCGACCGACGACTAAGTTCGGTGGGCAGATAATACAACTACGATGCATTGTTACGCAATCCACCAATGTGTTTGAGTTAGACTTGCTTAACCTCCACTTTGGCTTGATGACTCTGACTGCAGCTGATTCCTGTGATCACGCCCTCTCAAAGCCTCTTATACTGACGAGTACTGTCAAAGCCAGGTAGGTTGCAAATCCAGCCGCCAAAATACCCGCATGTATGGGTGGAGGAGACCACTTTGTCTTTGGAGTCACGCTTACCCATCTAGATGGAGAGTCACAGTTCCTCTCTTGCTCGTCACATTGCAGACAACTATACCAAGGCGACTGCTGCATGCTGTGTGCTGTAGCTCAAGCTAGAAGAGACTTCTATGATGTGATGATTGGTGGCTCGCTTAGTATTTATCGAAACATGTCAACAAGTCGAGACAGAGCTAAAATGAGTCCCTAGGTCTGTGTGTAGTTACAGATGTATATATATACTGAGCCCACGACAAGAACGGTTGTGCTTCTACATTGATGACACGATCTCAATTTCTCTTGATGTAAATACACTAAGTCGGCATGGCGAATGATACAAATCCGTCGTTCCTGCTTGTTCTCATACTGCCTCAATGGTCACGCCAATAGGCCATATACCCTGAAACGGAGCATCGCTTGTTGATAGATCGTCCGCACCTATAACGATGCCCCACACGCCCTCATCCATCCCGAGTAGATAGAATTTGCTCCAGGTCTTCCCAAGATCGGTGCAACCGCTGTCCTCGCACCTCATAGCAGGAATATCACACACTAAGCCAGTGTCGGAAGGCGGCTCACAGGTCAGGTGACGATATTGTCCAGTCACCACGCTTTGGCATCCAACCAGTGCAGCAAGACGGCCAGACGGATCGTACATGATACATAACGGGGTATTATCCACCACGAGATATCGTGTTTCGTCGTCGTAGGCGATAGAACTTGACCATGATGCTGGGAATGGATCGGTGCTGACGACAACGCCACGGCCATTGGTGTGCATGACAAGCTCGCCCATAGCTTCACTTTGAGCGACCATCTTAAAAGTGGTAGGAATTGGAGGAAGAGAAGGTTCTGTTGTTGTTGTTGTTGTTGTTGTAGTTGTGTCGACCGTAGTGTCGCTCATTGTGGCAATCGCCGATTCGATGGCAGTGGTAATGATTGCGGAAATAGTCTCGATGGTCTCGCTTCCGCTGGTGGTACTGGTCTCTGCAGTATCTTCAACGGTTGTTTTAGTGGTTTTCACAGTAATTGTATCGATTTCTGTGACTACAGCGTTCGATATGCCTGTAGTATCCAACAGACTTTCGGTAACGAGGGACACGCTTGAGGCGGATGTTGTTGCAATAGTGTCTTGAGCATGAAAGCTCTCAGTAGTTGAAAACTCAGACATCGAAGTGGCGATTGACAGAGACTCCGAGAAAGTCGAAGTGGGTGTGACAAGCTTCGACGAGACAGCGATTTGAGAGGAAGGACGGCATGGTCCTGCAATGGCCGTGCTGAGAACAGACACCACAAGGGCTCCAGTCAGGAACGCCGAAGAAACCATTAAATGAGTCTCACGGCACAAGTCCGATCAGGATAGAAACGATTAACAGGTTGAATAGAGGATGAAGAGTAAAATGTTCCCCCCCTTTATTTTTTCCTCAATATTATCATAGATTGCCAAGACTTATATCTGCTACGCGTGAAACTATTGATCTTAGCGTCAATAAACCTAACAGATCAGACTGGGCTAGATTATATTGAAGGGAAGCATCGAGACCCATACGTTAGTTATTGCTTGCATGCATGGGTCGAGTAAAAAAAGAAAGAAAGAAAGAAACTCCTCACAAAAAACTTCTAAGACGGCAAAAGAAAAGAAAACTCCGGTACAGGGAATCGAACCCTGGGCTCCGCGGTACTGATCTCTCAGGTTATGAGAGCGCGAAATGTTAGCCACTACACCATACCGGATGTTAATTGGCTCAAAGTTGTCAGAGTCTTTTTCTCCTAGGTTGGTACGAACAACTGGAAGACACCGTCTTCGACTGCCGATCCTGAGCTTGCGCATGTCCAGAAATTCTTGTCTCTTGGATGACTTGTTGATACTGAAACTGATAGATCAAGATCCTTCGAGATGTATTAGTCTGCTTGTCTGAAAGGCTGACACCGCAGGTTTTACCAATTGCTCTGCTAGCTACTATCAAATAATTTTATGGTTCTTGGAAATGCGACACTATATAATATCTAGTTAGGAAAGAATAATAGACGCATCTCTACTCTGTGTCTATTCTTGTCTATCGGATATCATAGTCTTGAGCAACATTGTCACAGCAGCAGTTTCGAGTCAGTCATACATACCTCGCAGTCTGGTTATAACTGATCTCGGCACACAACTCTCAGGTAAAATCCGCTAACTGTCGTCTCTCTTTCTATTAATGAACATGACTCCAGGAACCAACAAGACTACTGCACTGATCAACGGAGCTTCCGCAAGACAAAATCTCGCAATGGTAGTGACATTCAACAACTACGCCAACGGTCAGGCGACATGTGATCCCGGTTGGTGGCTCGATAATAATGCATCTACCGACAGCCGTACGACTGACTAGTTATGCAGCTGCATAATTACTCGTGGGTCTGCATATCTGGCGCGTAGCTCATTCCTAACCGGGAATAACCTCACGGTGAAGAACCCACCGCAAGTAACGCACCATCGTTAGAACCCACTATAATAACGTTTAGCGAAGCATACGATTCCAACTAAACCTGCAATGGAGCACTCGTCCGCGCACTTGGGAGGATCCACGTCAGTTCTGGGCACTCACACTCTTATTCCCTTTGCTGCAAACCCCTCTTTATGCTCTGCTTGTCGGGTCGAGGCCCATCGGTTAGGATGGACTCGCTGGGATACGTGTAGCTTGGGATGGATATAAGAAGATGGCTGCTGCGCTGTTCTTTAGACCCTGATTCTGGTTTTGTTGGCATTGTTCTCTTAGGCGAAGAATGAGAATATCGACAACCGCATTGACGAGTTTACCGAGGTTAGAAAGAACAAAACGTAAATTTTACTCTATCTTTTCTTTTCTATTTTGAACCCTTGAAATCCTCTTCACCATCTGGATATCATCAGCATGCGTGTCGCTATCATTGGAGGAGGCCCATCGGGTCTTGTCCAGCTCAAAACTCTCAAAACAGCCCATGAACACTTCCCCTCAGCCGAGCCCTTCGAAGTCAAGCTCTTCGAATCGTATGATAAACTAGGTGGCGTTTTCCTTCATCACGTCTATGAGGATGCAGAGCTCGTTTCATCAAAGTTTCTCACCACATTTTCCGATTTTCGTCCCCGCCCTGAAGACAACGACTTTTTCTCCTCGGAGCGGTATAGGGAGTATTTAGAGGAGTACACTACACATTTCAATCTTTGGCCTCATATCCATCTAAGTACCTCTGTCACAGGCATCAGGAGAGGAGATACAAGTGAGCATGTCGTCAATTATAAAGGCCCTGATGGTGAAGAGATTGAGTGGGAGTGTGATGCCATCGCTATATGCTCAGGTGTCCACTCAAAAGCACACATCCCAGACATTCCTGGTATTGAAAACGTCCCTGAGGTGATACATTCATCGGACTTTAAGAAGCGCGAGCAATTTGGAACAGGAAAAACAGTCATGGTTCTCGGCAGCGGAGAAACAGGCTGTGACATGTGCCATCTTGCAATCACATCTCCTACAAAGCAAGTTATCTTTTGCCACCGCGATGGTTGGATCGGGGCTCCCAAGCGAGCACCCGGACAGAGATTTCTGCCGTGGCTATTCGGAGACCAAGACTATGAGGAGCCACAGTTGCCTATCGATGTTAGCCAAGTTACGTTGTTTGACACAATGTATGTTCATCCCATGGTTCGGGATACCATGATTGTTTGGGATTACTATCATTTCCTGGCTTTACCTGCTGGGTGCTGGATCTGTGGTGGCTCAGAACACGGTGTCGATCAGTGGGTCGGTCAGATCTTCAGTGATCGATTCCACGCTTCGAGGTGTAAGTTCCTTCCATCATCGTTACCATGACACAACTAAGACCGGAGTAGTATTCTGGAACAAAGGCTGGCAGCGTATTCAAAACAATGTCTCCACACCCTGGCGTCCTACCAAGTGGCCATTGGCTACTCGTATTCGACAGTTCTTCTTTAACACAGCTATTACCCCAGCTAAGCGTACTATTGACGTGGCTCCTTTCCCATCACATTTCACATCTGATGGTGTAGCCCACTTCCCAGACAATGGTCGCCCAGAAGCCAAGCTCATTCAACGATCTGTCGTGAAACCTGATATGGTCATTCTAGCAACAGGCTACATTCCACACTTTCCCTTCCTCAACACAAACTACAACTCTGGTCGTCGACCCTACCCAGTATCTCACGATGCGGATGTCCGTCAGGTCTGGTCATCCAGGGATCCTACTGTTGGGTTCATCGGCTTTGTTCGCCCTGGCTTTGGCGCCATTCCTCCTTTGGCTGAGATGCAGTCCATGCTCTTCGCTACCCACCTCCTCAACCGAATCCCACGACCTCTTCTAAAGGACGACGAGTGGCATTATCGTGTGATACACGCACCGAATGCGCGCGTTACATATGGCGTCGAGCATGACAGCTATGCATACCAGCTGGCCAAGGATATGGACATGGCTCCCTCATTCACCGACATCCTTCGTATTGCTCTTTATACCCCTCGTGGTTGGCGTCTTCCTTACATCTGGGCTGGAGGAGCTAGTTTCACTGCCAAGTTCCGCCTTGTTGGGCCTTGGAAGTCGGACAAAGCGGCCGAAACTCTCACAGGAGAACTGTGGGAGACTATTTCTAGACGTAATGGTCTTTTTGGTAACATCCCCATGGTTGTTGTCCCTGTTCTCTACCTGGGTAGTATCAATCTGTACTACTACATGCACTCTCTATTCTGGGGATCTCTGGCCAAGCTTGGGCTTTGCAAGGCGCCTGTGCCAAGGAATGATGTGAAGAGAAAGTTTGAGGAGCTGGCTCAGAGGGAACAGATGAAAATGGTACAGGATGCCAAAATGGCAGCAGACATCCGCGTTATAGAAGTATCAGATGATGATAGCGACTTCTAGTTGTACAGGGAATCAAATTTGTTCAATGATCTAGTTGACAGCCTCTATATATTCCCATGTGTTACCACAGAAGTAAGGATATTGATACCGACTATAATGAACTGTAGAGACAAGTGGCTTTTAGGTAAAATATGTTCAAAGATTAAGCCCCTAGAAAACGGCATGAGCCGTTCACGCAAGTGCAAATATTCAAGATGGTGCATAAGTTAAGGTTCGCCGTACAATCATTGGCACTGCTGCATGCAACAATATCAACACATATCCCTTCTTGGCAATCTTGTCCCGCATCGCACTGTGAGCTCAACGTGCAGCTTTTGAGGCCAATTGGAGGAGCACAGGTTGCACCAACGCAAGTGCAGAGCCCCAGAGCACACAGCGGATTGAGAGACAGAAGACAGTCCATGTTGTCGACACATGAATCGTTTTGAGAAGCTGCACTGGTCGTGGTAGTTAAGGCTGACATGGTAGTGGATTGAGGAGTTTGCCTGGTGGTGGTGACCAGCAGGGTAGTGGTGTCTTCAGCCAGAGTCCCAGTCGAAGAGATATGGTCAGGCGAGGTGGCAGTTGTTGCAGTGGAGGGTGCAGTTGTCGTCTTCTCATTAGTGGCGAGGGTCGAAGAAGCATCTCCAGAGATGGTAGTTACCTGTGTGGTGGGAGTAACAAAGATCTCTGTGATAGTGCCAGACAGCGTTGTTGAGATGTCTTCGTCAGCGGATGTTTCGGTGGTAGGGACAGAAACCTCAGTTGTGGAGAACGCAGTCGTGGTCTTCCCCTTTAGTGGTGATTGATGTCTTAGTGGTCACTACAGAAGTCGGACGACATGGCCCAGCTTGAACGCCGTTAACAGCCAAAATGGCTAACGCAGCACCGAAAAAAGATGACGAGATCATGACAAAGCCAAACGAGCGATGGTATTAGATTTAAACGAATGACATGAAATAATGCAGCGAGAAAGGAAAAAAAGAAACCAGACAAATTTTCATCCTCTTATAACTACTAATCTATGTTTTCCTATTTGCTTTTGGCAATTTGGTGACGCAAGCTTCCAGAGTTTAGACTACTTAATTTTAACAGATGTTTTGTTTAGGGGACTATCCACACCACAACTGCAGCACTACTATAGCTGGACAAAGTCGACCCAGTCAGCCAAGTCAAGCCTTATTGGTAGGCTTTATATGTAGCTTGAGCTAGAGTACATCCTCATTTATTATTACCTAACGTCAATCATATGGCTCGCCCCTCTACACTCCAGCACTAACATCAACTAAAATCTTGACATGATTATCTTTGTCGTTAATGAGTGTTTGGAAGCCCTCCTCAACAACCTTGTCCATCTTGATGACCTTTGTAATCATTCCCTCGGGCGTAATTTTGCCATTCGACAAAGCATCGATAACTTCTTCAAAATCTCCAAGAGCATATGTCGCACTGCAGAACTGTCAGAACACACTGTTTGGAACAAGGTTCGGAAATCACTTCACTTACCATCCAACATAAGATCTCTCTCGGAACACAATCTGGTTCATGTTCAACTGTGCCCTCTTCTCCCACACAGCGATGTTCACCAACACTGCCCTAGCCTTCAAACAATCAAACGCTACATCAATGGCATGTTGCGAGCCTGCAGCGTCAAAACCAACATCTGCTCCTAATCCTCCTGTCAACTTCTTCACATTTGCCACAACATCTTCCTTTGTAGGATCAAATACGTGATGCGCACCAAACTTCTTGGCAAACTCGCGTCTCTTGGAGCTGACCTCGCTCAACATGATGTTCTTGCATCCTCGTCCAATCAGGGCTTGTACAACAGCCAGTCCAATCGGTCCGCCGCCAACAACAAAAGCCGAGTTGCCTTCTTCGTATGGGGAGATCTTGATTGCGTGCCATCCAACAGCAAGCGGCTCGACTAAAGCACCAACTTCGAGGGAGACATTATCTGGCAACTTCTTGACAGCATCTTGCGGCACAACAGTCGATTCGGCCAATCCGCCTCCCCAGCCACTCAACCCGATGAAGCCGTTCTTATCGCAACAGTTCTGAAGACCGCGCTTGCACGAGCGGCACTCATTGTCGTAGATGATAGGCTGCACGCAGACACGGTCACCCTTTTGAAGGCGCGTGACTTCACTGCCAACCTCCTCAACGATACCACTGAATTCGTGGCCCAGAGTAAGTGGTGATGTCTCGCCTGTGATGCCGTGCGGGGTGCCAGGCTTGGGGATAAGGTTATTCCCGCCGAGATACTCGTGTACATCCGTACCGCAGATTCCGCAAAACTTGGGTGCAATGCGAACGGTAGTGGGGTCTAGAGGTTTGATAGGGACAGATTCAAGACGGATGTCTTGTTGGCCGTGATAGCGGACAGCGTTGACCGATTGTGTTGATGTCATGTTGTCAAGCCTGAATTGAA
Organism: Fusarium palustre; assembly: GCA_014899045.1. NCBI lineage: Eukaryota > Fungi > Ascomycota > Sordariomycetes > Hypocreales > Nectriaceae > Fusarium > Fusarium palustre. Next base: position 46,879 of record JAAVUH010000067.1, read on the forward strand.
AAGAGGCAAAGAGCAAACTGAAGAAGACCAAAGCGCAACAGAGGAGGAGAGGGAGGAGGGGCTTTTATGCAAGGACCTTCTGTCGCTCCTCAAAACAACAGCTCTCTCGGCCGCAGCAAGCACGAAGCTGTAAACGTGACGCAAACGCCGGGTTCCCCTCATTTCTAGACATGCCATGTCCCGAGATAGTAATGCGAAGTCACAAAGTACAAATAGAGTGTGGTGATGTACCGATCGGATTACTGTCTTTGGCTTAGACCAATCACGAAGTAATACCAGCATAGAAGGCTCCACGAATGATGGGATGACTTTGAATGCGGGGAAGAAGACCCTAGACCGGGATTTGGGGACGGATATAAACGAAACCATTGGGTAGAACTGAGAGGCACGAGGTAAAGATCATCAGGTGGAACTGTCTATCTCGCATATAATCGTGTTGAGGTCGATGGGGCGATTTGATCATCGAGTGAGCGTATAATAATGATCTTACCCAAGAATTTCTGGATAGTGTCATTTACAGACATGTAGGTAGAAGAGGTGCGAGAGCATGAGGCAGTGCCAGCAGCAATAGAGAGTGTGATCATCCAAGGTCAGTTCATACAATCTACGCCAGACCTGGATTTGCGGGTGTCGCCCTCTACAATAGTTTCACAGAGGCAAAAAGGCTATGGTCAAAAAGTAAGAACGATAAAGGATGGTTATTCTTAAAACGAAAACTACAAAAGCTATTCGATGTCCATCCCACTCATTCTCATAAGAGCAATCGCTTTTTCGAGTGATCTCTGTCCCACTCTAGCAAATACCTCTTGTACTTGTATCCGCATTCAAAGTTCTTTATTGTTCTAAGGCATAAATCTTGAACCAGACTCTTAAGTGGCATAAGGCTGGTAAACAGTACCGTTGCGCTGGGCCTCGCGCAATAGTCGCTTGTTGGACCTTGTAAGCCAGATCTTGAGGACAATGGCACAAGCACTGGAGGCAAGACCAAAGGCCATCATACCAATGAAAGCACTGATGTAGCGAGGCTCCTCCTTGGCAACGAACATGAAAGGAGCAGTGAAGTTACCAATCTGGGACAACAAGTTGCAAAGAGCGACAGAGACAGCTCGCTTCTCGGGGGTCTTAGCCAAAGCACCACTGACGTAGCCCATGATGAGAGGGTTGGCGATGTACATTCCGCCCACGTAGATGAACGAGGCACCATAACGGGCTCGAGCATCGGTGGTGGCAAGACAGATGATGAAACCACAGCAAGCAACAGCGACGGGGATCGCATAATGCAGACCTCTTTCCTTGACCTTGTCTGAGTGCCAGGCGTTGACGTATGAACCAATAGCAGCAAAGATGTAAGGGGGCGCGGTGAGGACAAGGGCGATGACGGGGCCGTATCCCCAATCAGCTGCGAGGCCACGAACGATTGAAGGGTAGAAGTTGGAGAATCCGTAGGCAGCAGAGATGGTGATGTTCATGAGCGTAAGGATATAAAGCTTGGGATCGCGAACGGCAAGCTTCAATCCCTCCCAGGCACCAGTCTTACCCTCGGACGTAGAAGGTCTGTCGGCAATAACACGAGCAGCAGCAACCTTTCGCATGTCCTCAGTCATAGTCCACATTGCGCTACCAGTCGTGGAGGTAGGGTAGTCAGGGATGAACCAGATGCAAATCATGGCTGAGCCAGCACCTGCAGTGGCGAGGATGATGAACAGCCACTGCCAGCCAGCAAGTCCGTGAGCCTGTTCGAGAGTAGCGTAGGTGGCGGCAGCGATGAGACCGGCAGAGCAGAAGGCGATTGTCTGAGCGGAGTAGAGAATGGCCATGCGGAAAGCAATCTCCTTTCTCGTGTACCAGCAACCAAGAAGATAAATGGCACCGGGCAGGAGAGGAGCCTCGACAAGACCAAGGGCGAATCGCACACCCATGAGACCAGAGTAAGAAGAGACTCCAACGGTAGCAACACTGACACCGGACCAGACGATAGCCATGAGACACAGGTAGAGACTGGGTCGGATCTTGGTAATCATCATGTTACTGGGGAGCTGACCGAGGACTAAAAGCTGGTTAGCAAAGCTCGAAGCTACTAATAGAAGCTATGTAACTTACCATAACCGAGAGAAAGAATAGAGACAGCAGACGAGAAGTTGGATCCGACGAGGCCCAAATCAGCATCAAAGGAACTCAGACGTGCATGACCAATGGACGCTCGGTCGAGGTAGTTGAAGAAGTAAAGGCACCAGACACAAGGCATGAGGGTCATATCAAGACGTCTAACGATCTTCTTCTCCAGCTCGCGCCAGTTCGGAATACCGAGAGCTTCGATCTGCTCCTCGGGGCTAGGAAGACGGCCTTCTTCTTTCATGTAGCCTTCCTCCACGGAAGCCAGCTCCTTCTCTATGGCAGATGCATCGTCGGCTTTGACGTCTGCAGGAACAGTGGCAGCGTGGGTAGTAGGAGTCTGAGGGTCCTTCATACCATCGCTGCCAACTTTCTCGTTAGGAGTCGCCATTAGAACACGGGTCTCCAAACAATGAGAAACAAAGAACTTTGGTAGAGGGTATGCCCTTGGATAATGCTTGAGACGAGAAAGAGCTTGTAGAAGTGACTCAACTCAGAGCAAAAAGGGCACAGAGAGGAATGAGAAAAGCGACAGATCTGAGAGACAGAGCAGAGACGGGAGAGAATGAGGAAAATGGGACGCAAGTTTTATATTTAGAGAATCAGTCCAAAACCCCGCATGGTGGTTGACGGTCAAACCCCCGGGGACACAGACTTTGTCTTCTTCTGACCCCGAAGCCAAGACTCCGGGGGATCAAGAAAAACACAAAATTCTCTTTGTCCTGGGAAAGAAAACTGGGGTGCGAAGGGTCGGAAATCTGGGGCCCCATAAAGCGAGGTTCGCCGATGTGTCTCAGTCTTGGGGGATCGTCTGTGATAGATCGGCAACAAATCCGTACGTTTGGTTCAGCCGGTTCTCAACATTTCAGTCAGTTCGTGATGTTGTCCATGTTGGACTATGAAAACAGAAAACTACCGTGTTTGTGTGTACGAAGTGGTGAGGCTCTTTGTTAGCCTGCGGCTCAGCGTGAGGCTCTTGACGGGAAAAACGCCGCATTGTTGAGTCGCTTCGGGAGCATGGCCTGATTTAGTTTAGTTGTTGATGAGACTACCCATTTTATGCTTAGTTCTAAGTTTACATCTCATCTTCCGATTAAAAATGTTCCGAACTTTTCTATCGAATATCACGACCTCAAATTGCATTGTGAATCCATTCCCAAATCCAACATCACCAGAAGAAACACTTTTTTTCTGCTTTGACTCGGACGTCCGCTGTCCGCCGAGTCATTTCAAGCTTATCACTTCTGCCAAGTATTTTCATATCTGCGTTTTCGCATTATCGCTGGTAGAATTGCAGGAATATGACCGTGTTGCATTGCCAAGTGTTGTTCTCCATATATTACGCTTACAGGAGACGATTTAATGTCCTCGGCTCTTGGAATTTAACGGATTTTGACCTGTTTCCACCATATGACATGATAAAGTCTTCCCGTGCCAAGGGATAAAGTGTCCACCACTGTCTGCTCAGCTGCCGCATGTATTCATCTCTATTCCCGTCTGGGCAGACAGGGATTATTCCCGCTTGGCAAACAATTATTCATCAGTGACCAATACAGTGAGAATGGATGTCGACAAAAGGTTAAAGTTAGGCTCAGGAAAAAACACTTGGCTGATGAGTGTCTGGGGAATCGCGTGAGTTTGTGTGCCAAGCGCGTCTATCTTATACTTATTAGGAGTTTCTTTCTGTAAGAAATGGAATCTTTTCCCCTTCTCTCTACCCGCGGGATGGAATGCTTCTCCACCTGTGCTCCAACTGCGGAGTTCGAGGCTTGGGTCTGTCGCATGCCTGTACCCCGATTCGCCAAGAGCTGTTCCCACGGGAAATAGTCACTATACTGTGGGGCGAATAAGACTGTGTATTCCCTGTTTCAATGGAGTAATTATTACACAAAGACCCTGTACGGTCTGAGCAGAAGCATTCGAAGTCTCCGTAATTATCAAGCATAAATCTATGGTTAGTTAGCGATACTCCACTAAATCACACATCACAGGACCCTTTCTACATTTCACAAGAATTAAATTTACATGAGAGATGATTCATGATCTTTTGACTAAGCTTGATGACTATCTTATAATAAAACCACACGTCAAGTAAACAATGACGGAGATATCAATTGCCTCAGAACCAACAACAGAATCAGGTAATCTGTCATGATTGTAGTCGCCAAGCCGGTCCAAGGCAGCCGTTGAGAACTCAACCCACAATGTCGTGATAAGACCCTTGGCAAGGATTCGGTTCCCAGTTTTACATCCGGAACCGGGAAGGGCCAGTATGAGCCAAGTCCAATGTTCACCACGCCTTATCCAATTTTCGTGCTTGTATCCGTATATAGAAACAGTACGTACGGACATATTTCGCTAAAAGGATGTTTACTGTTGGGTGTTCTCTAAACAAGGGGACTCATGGTTAATGTTCAGATTACCGATGTGTTCGATATCGACCGGATTCAAGACGTTGAGATGACTGACATCAATCAGATTCAGGTTCCTGACACCGTGGCCGCTACGTCCTTCCAGCTAGTATGGCTCATAATCATGGCGAGCTTGATAAGCTTCACCTGCATCTATTGGTTTGGGGAACGCAGGGGCTATATTATCTTAGTGCAAGGATTGATAGAGAAAGTCGTTCTCTGCCGAGACTTCGAGTCTGAAAAGAGCCCACCACGTGTTGGGGGTGGTAAAAGGTAAGTGGGTGTACTTGGTGCAGTGTAGCGATCGCTGTAGATGCAGAGACAAATGTAAGCAACTCAGTTGCTCATGTTGTGTTTTCTCAAGTGAAGCTTCATGTAAGTTGCCTGTATGTTTGATGATCACCTGGTAAGAGTATCGATTAGTAAGCCAAGCTAGCACAATTCCCGCAAGGTAAAATTTGTGTCTTCTGTTCATTTTACATCTACATATGTCTTTGTGAATCCAGACCTTGTTCGTCTCCACAGTACGTGGTACTTGATATATGACTTGGTGTTATCAGCTATCATGTTCGAGTTTGTGGGCTTGTCTGAGAAAAACAAGACTCCACGCCATCAACTTCAAACAAGAATCAGACAGCACGGTGTTTCGCATGGCAGTCCAAAACAAAGGAAAGGGCAGACGTGTGATCATGATACGGAAACTGCCACTGATGTGGCCGATGGAAACATGATTGATGCCATAAAAGGAGGCAACTGTACAATTGCTACGGCTTGTCCCGGTTCGCTCAGCAGTCCATATCCGGCTCTTGGGTGCAATCTTCTAGATCCATTCGATACCCTATGTGGAAACCCCGAGCGATTAAGACAGCTCCTTAGACATCGTATGGACTCACATAATCATTTGCCTTTTAGTATGCCCGAGCTAATATACACCATAGCTTTGGCCAACTGTGCAGGTGAGCCGTTGTTTCGGATTGACCAACAAACCGATTTGGTATTATTCCAGGGCTTCCACCTTAAAGAAGTCCCGATGGCTTTCTTGGCGGATAAGACGCTGTTCCATGCTCTATCCCTTCTCCTTGCGCTGGAGGCCAACAACTCCATACCTAATTATGAGACATTGTATCACCGTGGCCAGGTGCTCGAGTCTCTTAGATTAGACTTGTCTCATTTCTGTACTGGCGTACCACCACTACAGATCATCACAGCCATTCTGATGCTCATCAGTTATGAGTATCGAGTGCAGGACACAGAATTTATCCATGACACAGTCGCCACACATATTCATGGGCTTCGAAAGATGACGTGTCAACCTGATATTTTGGCCAGCGGGTACAGTCTCGAACGTGTCCAGCAGATACAACGCGCTTTGTCTTGGCAGGATGTAATTTATTCCCTAGCGACAAGCACGCCTCGGCTGTTGCCATTGGATAACCATGATGTTTTTGATCACTTACGACAAAATGACATGTACAGAGGTTACTTTATTTTGCCAGAAGGACTGAAGCTCTGCACCGGAAACTGGCCCAAGACAGCGCTAGCTGTACTCGAAGACCTCAACGCCATGTGTCAACTTGTGGACAGAATGCACGGAGAAAAAGCATCATTGGTTTACTTTTCCGTTGATGAGACGGATACTATGATCATACCAGTACCATTGATGGAGAATTTAGACGATGAGGGTTACCCATTGTGCAACAACCAGGCCAACCTGGAGATCCGGCTCGTGGATCTTCTCAGCAAGACTACAAGATCATATTCACATCATCAGGATGACTTGATCTATAGAGCATACCTTTTTGCGGCGTATCTCTGTACTTATAGACTCTCTGCAGGTATATGGGAAGGTTATTTCGTGCCAGAGAAGTGCGTCACGGAGATATTGAAGTGCATGGCTGACTACACAAAACACATGTCGCCATGGAAGCTTGCTCCTGACATTTCGTTTTGGTTGTTACACGTGGCAGGTGGTCTTACAAAGAGCCGTTTTAATAGTGAGCGAGCAGCTTTACTAGTTCAACGGTATCGATGTTTCTATCCAATTAGCTACAACCAGGACTGGGAGGTAGCGGAGATGAGGTTAAGGCAGTTTATATGGTGTGAACACACAATGAAGTCGAATCTTTATCGATTCTGGCAAGAATGTCAACGGACTCACCGCTAGAAATTTTAGATCATAGTCCACTCCTGATCACAAAAGAATTTGAAAGAAATAGTCGAGTCTATAGTATCATGCTCACGTCACATTGATTGGGTGAATGAGTCCTCTTTGGTCCTTGCATCCAATAGATTGAAATCAACGAGATGCCTGCTTCAGCTTTGTGCGCCAAAAACGCCAAGATCGAAGAGGCCCTGGCAATTGTGACCCTCTTAGTTTTGGGATGCGCGATGATCAACAATGGCGTGGCTGGAAAGAAACCTCCTGAGCCTCCCTTTCATGCATTCCACAAAAGAAAGAAAGATAAAAAAAAAAAACGAAATGCTGTCGTCAGTTAAGATATTCCCATTGCTTCATGATCTCCAAATAGGGTATTTTAGTGTCTCACTAGCCCCATTCACTAAAACATCCATTCCATTGCTCGCGTACTTGCATCGGAAAACTATCTCTCCGAGCATCCCTGCCGATGCTCACCGGTACCTGTCCGGTCAACCACTGCAAACTTCGGTCAGAGTTCGTTGTGAGTTGGCCTGAAAAACTATACCTCCGTGTGTAACCGACCATTCTATCTGTCTCAGTATCGTTTGCCCACGGCTGTATGTCTCGTTCGCCACAGAACGCTGCGCGGGGCTTTGGTGGTGGCCGTTTTGGTGGCCGTTTGCTTGTCTTACCTTGCAAACAGCCACTGACAGAACGAACTCCGCCACTAACATCGACGATCTTGGTGGAAGGCTGCTGGCTCTGGCTGTGTGAAAGCATATGTGAACATTGTTTGGTCAATTGCGATTGACCGTGGGTCAAGAATGGGATCCCTGGTTCGTGATGCCTTTTTTCTGCATGAGTATATCGCGATACCTGCTGTCTCATGTTGATAATGGCAAGATTGAAGTGATAGTTGACTGATCTCGATTGCGCTAACAGTACGGCTGAAGAGGCCGAGATTGCGGTGGGAAGCTGTATCGTGGCTGCATACGCGGTAAAGGAATAGTGCAGCAGCCCTCCCCAAAAGACTGGTGGGAAATATTGCTCGAAAAAAGAAGTAAATTAATTATTGCCATTTTGTGTTACACACCAAAGCTCGATCGCAGTAATTATCTCGTCGACGCCTGATCAATCACATGGTCAGCGATCTGCAATTATCCGGGGAGTGGTCTCATGCATCTGATTCTGATGTCAACCAGCCTCAAAACGTTTCAACGCGGTGACCGTTGAAGCAGGACAAGGCTAGACTGGCCAATGCCATGACCAATTAATTGCAGGCTTATGATCTTATTGCACTTCCTTTAGGTACGGCCCGCTGGAGACCTGCCGCTAGGAACTAAACCCACTGCGACATGACTTGCTTTAAGACCACATCGATCGGCATCCCTACTTGTGATGCTCTCCATCATCTTCACATTGGCTATGCAGGATCCCGACACGCGCTGTACTTTCAGCCCTGACTAGTGAAGCAGGATCTTCCATGCTGATTATAAGTAAGGTTTGGATGGTCCAAAGAAACAGATGCGATCAGCTGGACTATGGCGACTGTCACAACTCACGTTACACTCTCATGTCAAAAGAGGGAAATGCCCTCTTTGGATGGCGGCGCTGGTGCAAGCTCGAGCAAGAAGCGCAAACTGAAGGATCCGTCACCACCAGCTGAGAAGCCGAGCAACACTCAATCGCCTGCCAAAGCCAGCCCTTGGTCAGATCTACCAAAGCAGGCGACGTGTCTTATTTTATTCTTTTTTGTAGTGTGAGCTCACAACATCCACACGCTCACATGGACCTTGTGGCTGACTTTTTCGCAGAGCAAGAATATCCAATACCATCCGTACACCAACAAGCCCTTCGATTTCTCCACACTCTAAACAAGAACAAAGCACCACCAAAGCTCAAAAACGACCACAACTTGGATACGTCGATACAACAAAGGCGCTTGCGAAATTAGATATACTCAACTCGACGGCGCGGGAACTTCTCACAGGGATCAATGGGTTGATGGAGACAGCGGCGGAGGTAGACTGGATACTTAACAATGGAACACCGGGACTTTCTAGTTCCGTTGCACGAACAAAAGACGATTGTCAAAGGCTGATCGACTCGATTCAGGATAGATTGGATTTTTTAGATCAACAAGAGATTTGATTGGATTAAATGGGTCGGGCGTTTTCCGACATGACGCTATACCTCCTGAGACATGTCTTGTTTATGTTTAAAAAAGTATTTTAATATGCCATTAGCGCTGTGCAGCCAATGTTCCAGCCAAATGAGATGAATATATTCAGAAAGAGAAAAAAATGAGTCTGTACTCTTTGATAAGCTCATAAAGTGAGCGATCTATCCAAATGGAAAATTGCAAAAAAAAAAAAAAATGAGGTTCTGCCCGGGCTCGAACCGGGGACCTTCTCGGTGTTAACGAGATGTCATAACCAACTAGACCACAGTACCTAACTGTTTTTGTTGTCAAATAGCTGCTGCGTCACGGCCTATGACCATAGAGATGTGGATTGTCTATACGTCTTTTCCCCTTTGCCACATCGTAAACTTTATATCATCTTATATCATCAGTTCATTTCGACGCTTCATCTGATTTAAATGTCCCTTGCACGTACCATTGGAGACGGACATAGAATTTTGCTATGTGATCCACGGGAGGACCTCTTTTGTCGAAGCCAACAAAATTTTGGTTTTAACCGAGGCCTCTCAGTACAAGGAATTGATTGCATGTAGAAGTCGCAAAGTGAAAGAGACTGTAATAAACTAGAATTAGATTTCCTCTCTCAGTGCTTCATATCAGGCACCCCATTACCTTCGTAGCACCGAGAGGGATCGAGCCTATCTATCGGCAACCCAAGCAACACATAGAACTGCTGCACCAGCAGCTACAGCCCCCAGCACCAACATCTGTAGCCCCTCGATGAGACACAGGGCGATGTTCTTTCTGTCTGAACTCAAGATCCATCTCTTGCCAGCTCCAAAAGTGAACAAAACCATCAAACACAGAATGCTACTCAAGCGTAGTCCCATGCCCACAGTAGTGGCGAAAAAGTAGGGTAAAAGAGGGACGATGCCCCCAACTGCATAACCAAGTGATATGGTTAAGCCAGTGGCAATGGGTGAAGATGTGAGTGAAGGGCTGGGAAATGATGTGTTGTCCGCGAATGTTTCAAGTTTCGATATGGTATGTCGTACTGCTTTGGGCTCCCGTTGTATGCCATCAAGAATTGTCGTCAATGTTGAAACAGGGAGATCTAACGGCACCAGGTGACGCCTAACGAGATCATCTAATCTTGCTTGCATCTTCTCTGACTGCTCAAACATACAATCAGTCTCACTTGAATCATCGCTGCCGCTGTGACCCCTCGAATCCTCTTCGTCTGAAAGAATCGAGCGACACGGGAGATTCTCATCGCGTGCAGCAAGATAACCTCCAATTCCCATGCTAATACTGCCAGCGCACAACTCTGCCAAGCCGCCTGTTATGACAGTGTCTGCTTTGCCCAGGGAGCTCAGCCCTGCTGTGAGGGCGAAGGGGACTGTTAGTCCATCAGAGAAACCAAGTGTGAAGTCAGAGAGAAAACGTTTCAAGGCTGGCATTTTGTTGACTTGATATTTGCGTTTTCGTGCCGAATCTAGAAGAACTGGTAGATGGGAGAAGAAGCTGAAAGTGTTGAAAGCAAACAATTCTGAATGATGATTCCGAATGCATCGACAACAGCCTCGCTACAATGTCGCACGTGTCTGAGATAGCATAGGATTATTTGATTTTCATACCCTTCCCCCAAAGACTCTCTAGTACTTGGGGGCGACAGAAAAGTACGTACAGCTTGCGGCAGCCTCTGCCGACTCAGTGCCGTTATTTCCGTGCGTGATTTATCCTGTTAAAGTCCAGACGCACATGCAACAATGGCGTATTCTTAGTGGCCGAGTCGCTAAATTGCCACTACCGAGTGCTAACAAAAGAGCCGCGATCCATGGGTTCGTTCTCCCCTGCTGCCAATGCCGATCTCTGGATTAAGAAGGTCCATAGGAGCAAAGCGTCAGGCCTCAGCTCAGTTTGGATGTAAAAGATCTAGTCTAGCGTCGCGTACAATAGCGAAATAGGTGCTGTAATATGTGGTGCAACTGGCGAAGACAAGTGGCCAGTCTAGCCCACCTCTTGATCGTAGGGGTTTTGCCCATAGATCAGTTTCCGCCCTGTAGCTCACGGCACCTTTGATGCGAGTCTTGGCGATCTACGATATGTGCTTGGCAAAATACCGTGACATTACACAAGTCGTCAGATTTTTTATTTTTATTTCGGCCGAATTACTCTTGAATTGAAAAATGCGTTCTAGGCTATGTATTGATGTCTCTATGATATGCACTTCACTGATACATGCTATAACTTGTTTACTTGGACTTGACAGGCTCATAACCCTTGGGAGGGTTCAGACCATCGTCAACCTCAATGGTGTCCTTGTAATAACTGGGCGCCTTGGATCCCTTCCATTCCTTCTTGATAGGCCCAAACACCTTGCGTCCTGAGAAGGTATGCTTCAGGTCCAAGTTTGGCGCAACATACTGCTTGTTTCCACCAGCAGTGTTGAATGGCCCTGCGTATGAAACATTCCAGAAGTACTTATCCATCGTGCCTGACTTCCACTTTCTCAACTTATCACCAGTCTTGCGTGCAACAAGCTCAAAGACATTGGCGCCCACATCCCAACGGCCGAGGGTGTCAAGACACCAGTTGGCCTGGACGGTAGCAATCTCAGAATAGTGGTTGTAGAAGCTGTTGTCTGTCGTGCCAACGAGATGCTTGGGAACCGCATCGCCGAGAAGGATGCCGAGGATGTGGTTCTGGCGCGCATAGGATTCGTTCTCATCCCAAGTGATAAGAACAAGAGTGTTGTCCATGAAGTGCTTGTCCTTGAGGAGCGGCTCAAGAAAGGTGCGAGCCCAGTTACCAGCGACAGTAACAGAAGTATCGTGCCCATCAGATGTCATGTTGGGCGTGATGAACATCCACTGAGGTAGCTTGTTCTCCTTGAGATCCCGATGGAACATAGAGCTCTCAGTGTCCACAAGAGAAAGGTTCTTGATCTGCGAAAGTCGTTGCTCAGAAGTAGCTACGCTATCATGGAGAATAGCAGGGTTGTGCTTGCGGACGTAGTCATTCTTTCCATTCTTGTGGTTTACCCATGCAAACCCTTCAAAGCCAGTGTATGGCTGGTCTTCTTGGTAAAGACCCCAGGAGACACCTCGATGTTCAAGGAGATCGATGATGGTTGAAACATTTTGGGGGTTACGATTAAAGTCATCGTTTTGCATGCCAAAGTAGTCACCAGCGATGGCGGCCATATAATTTGGCTCGGATGGATGAGTGACGCCAAAATAATTGGAGAGGGTGATGCCCTTGGATCTGAACCAAGAGAAGTTTGCTGCGTTCATTAGTCAAGATGTGCTCACACTGGGTTTGGGTAATGCTTACGGTCGCCAAAAGCCTTCTCGTAGTTCTCATTCTCAAAGTAAATGATGGCAATGCGATCAAATGCTTTACCCTTGACTTTGGAGGTAGGACTGCTGGTTTTGGCTGTCGCAGCGGCGGCAGCGACTTCAGCGGTACCTGTGGCTGTATACTTTGTCTCCCATCCTGTCTTGTCGCTCTTGTGGTGAGGAGAATGAGCCAGGCCAAGACTCGCAAGAGTCAGGATGGCAGTAGTTTGGAACAACATGGCTGGCTGAGAAATGAGCTTGAAGATGGAGTTGTTTCAGCGAATTGTCCTTAGTTGTCGTGATATATCGAGGTTTATATCCTCTTGTGATATAATTAATGGCCTCGTCCGATCTAACACAGGGATATGGGCTCGGAAAGGGTGCCGAGGAGACTTTTCGTCCCTCCACCTTCGGTCAACCGAACGGGTTCTTTTGTATACTTTGCCTCAATTCATCGGACCTATAAAGAGCTGTAAATCTATCACACTTCTCCCAATTGGAGAGTAAACCTACGCACGTGTGGTCGCAATCTGCATTCATGCGCATGTTACTTCTGTGCCGACTCATCCGGGCCACCAGCTAGCAGTGACAAGACCCCTGTAATTTCCACTGTAAGCATTTCTAGAGCTAAATGTCCCACGCTAGCTGAACACAGTGAGGAGGGTATTGGTTTCATTTCACTTAATCTGTTCTTGACTTTCTGGAGTGTAGACATTCCCATTGTATTGATGTGGTTTTCAGAGTAAAGATGGGAGAGACGACGTTCGCATGGGTCAGAAAAGACGACAATGAGTCTTCAGATTCATGGAATGGGGAAACTGAAATGCTAGACACAGCTATTCCGAGGAAGAAGACCTCCGCGGGAAAGTGTATGAAGATTGCTGTCGCTTTTCTGACTGTCCTCTCAATCTTCACTCTCACTGCATTCGTTTTCTATCAGCAAATATCATTCTCACATCACCAAAAATCCCATTCAGAACATGTTCATCCAGCAAAGCCCCCGGAATCAAACAGCATCGAATACAAGGAGGACAGTCCATCAATACCGCAACTTCGCGACACGAAGGAATACATCTTGTCTGAAAAATGGGACTTCGACGCATCACCAACGACCAGAGAGCACCTTTGGACAATCAACCAAGCGACATTGAATCCAGATGGCGTCTATAGACCCATGCTACTCATCAACAACCAGTTTCCAGGTCCACTGGTTGAATGCAATGAAGGAGATACAATCATTGTACACGTCAAGAATGATGCTCCCAACGCAACAGCGATACATTTCCACGGCATGTTTCAGAACGGGACGAATTCTATGGACGGCACTGTTGGTATAACGCAATGTCCAATTGCACCGAACTCGACATTTACTTACAAGTTCGATGTGAAAGGGCAGCATGGGACATATTGGTATCATGCTCATCACAGCGCGCAAGCGTCTGATGGATTACTTGGACCAATGGTCGTCCACTCGAAGAAGGAACGCGCACTTCAGATGATAGATTATGCCACGGATCGAGTTGTCATGGTCCAGGACCACTACCATAACTTGACTTCAGAGCTATTGATGGAATATCTTGCCCCGGATCAAGAGAACAATGAACCTGTTCCAGACAATGGCCTTATCAACGGACGGGGTGCTCGTGACTGTTCAGACTTTCAAGGTTGGGATTGCAACAGCACTGATAGGGAGGTGCCAAACATTAACCTGGAAGCTGGCCAACGGCACAGACTTCGTATCATCAACGTTGGCGCATTTGCCGAGTTCCAAATCCAGTTCGACGAGCATCCGTTCTATGTTACCGAAGTCGACGGCACAGATGTACATCCTGAATCGCTTCATCGACTCAACATTCTCCCAGCACAACGGTACAGCGTTATCCTGGATACGAATGTCACAACAGGATCCGCCTTTTGGATGAGAGCGCGGATGGTGACGCACTGCTTCAAGAACGAGAACGAGCGCTTGGAAGCTGAAACAAGAGCGATCATCCGGTATCAAAACATGGACAAGCCATCTTCAGATGGGAAGCCTACCAGCAAAGGATGGTCAGATGCCATCGAGGTCATTTGTCGCGATCTAAATACAAGTGCTCTCCGACCTACCGAAGCCATCTCGCCACCTCCAGCAGACGAAGTCATCATCTTGAGGGCAAATTTCGAAATTGGTGACTGGCGATTAGCGAGAGGGTTCTTTAACGAGTCGACGTGGCATCCAAACATAACCAGTCCGTCGCTACATCGTTACTTGGATTCTCATGTTCATGAGACATCTAAAAAGTCACCCATCGTCATCAACGAGCGCTTGTTTGATCGTAACAATGAGCTTGTTCTGGAAACAACGGGTATTCAAACAATAGATATCTCCATCAATAATTTCGACGACGGCGCGCATCCCTTTCATCTTCACGGCCACAAGTTCTTCGTGCTTTTACAAGGCAGAGACGGTTACCCACCTACTCCTGCTGAGCTCCCTCATTATCTCGAAAAGCACAATCTGTTGGAAAACCCTTTAAGACGAGATGTCGTCACCGTTGAGGGATATGCATGGGCTGTCGTTCGGGTTGTACTAGATAACCCTGGTCTTTGGGCTTTTCATTGTCATAATACATGGCATGCTGAATCTGGAATGGTAATGCAGATGATGGTGCGACCTGAGGTTATGAAAGAGTGGAAGCTTGGCTCTGAAGAAAGGGAGATGTGTTCGAGGAAAGGTATCATGTCTGGAATGCGGCCTGATGATAGTATATGGTTTGGACAGTTTTAGTAATGTTATACCCTCGTTTAATCAGTGACAAATACCTCTGAAAATTATAGATATTTCCCCAGGACAAGTGTGCATCTGGCATTTCAGAGTTCAAAAAGATGCATTGAGGTTCTATGGCCTTAAGTCAATCCACGCACACGATTCACTTGACCGGATGTCTTTGTTGACACTACTCTTCTCACGAGTTTGATCTTCAATGTTGGCGATGACAGTGGATTCGTGTTAATCTGCCGGCCAACAAAGAACTCCCATTGTTCTATCCTTCACTCGGAAAGACTTTGTTTTCTCGATCTGCTATCCCAGATCACAATGCCATTGTTTGAGAACATGTTCAAGATACTTCTTGTTCAGTCTTCATATAAATACTCGGCCTTATGCCACTCCGATTCCTCAGTCTCTCCTCGCCAAACAACTTCTGAATATCAGTCTTTGCACCATTCCCCGAACCCTTCGCCATCTTACGCTGACTACACTAGGAACTCATCGCCATCACCCTTCACGTTTTCCAGTCGCAACCCTTTCGACTTGTCAGCATGCCTACTCTCCGCCATCTTCTGGCTCACGCCAATGAGGAGTTCGCAAAAGCATACAACGACGGACCTTTCACGTCGTATAAGCAGATTGAGCTGCTTATGCAGATTGCTGGTAAGTCCATCGAAGATCTCGTCGGGGATCCAGTGGGTGCATTCAAGGATCTGACCTACGAAGATATCCTAGATGTCTGTGAATCGGCTGATCCTGATGTCGAGGCTACGTGGAATGGCACCGCTGGTCGTTGCACTGCTACTTCGCTGAAGGTCGCTGATCGCTTGACTCGCAAGTACCCAGGGCAGTACAACTTTGAGTACTTTAATGTGGCCTACGGCGCTGGGCATCGTTTTTCACGCTGCGCCAAAACCGGAATTGTCATCGATCTGCTATCCAACATCGGCGCTTTCATCCTACGATCAGATGAAACCAAGACCATCACCACGAATGTCACGCTATCTTGGAGACACGCTCAAGGTAAGCTCTACCTCACTGACCAGAATGGAACCGAGCTGGAATGTGAAAAGGTCTCTCACGTCCGAGCCCAGGCCCTCTGTCTCCACGAAGTCGCTTCCAGTGGCCAACTTGTTGTTCTCTTTCGAGATCTCAACCCACAGTTCCTCCACCAGCTGGAGTCTGGGAACGAGTACAAGCCTGCCATGTTTGACCACGGGTTGATCAAGTGGAGGCTCGAACCAGATTATCCCGAAGATGGTCTCGTCGTTGCTGGTGTCAAAGAACTACATCTCCGGCCAAACATGGACAGGCTCGACCAAAAGACAGTCATCAAGTGGAGCCATGCCAACTCTCCCGGCGATGCAGATGTCGCCTATGCGGAAGTGGTTCGTTTCCTGAGAGAATGCGATGGACCTTTTGGAACCCAACAATGGGCAGCGGGTGAAATCAGTGAATTCTTCACGCAAATCTGGCGAAAGATCTGTTACGCCTATGGAAACCCTAGGGTCACAGTTTGGGCGGTAACGAGATAATCGTTACCAGAAAGGCGGGAGTGGGTTGGGCTGTGTATCTGCTGATCAGGTACCGGTATGTGGGAGTGTTTTGTAATGTCCGGGCTTGGGAAAGGTAAGGCGTTTTATTAGGCGTTAAGAGGGAAATTTAATATACAGTAGCGTAATGGTAACGAAGCAATAAATTGTCTTGCATGTATACATTCTTGGTTCTGCTGTAGTCCCCGCAAGGTACCCTCCATAATGTGACAAGTGATCCGAAGTTGATCTACAGTGTACTACCACCACCTGTGGTAAAAAGCACGAACACCATATCTCCCTTACTCAAACTTCTCTACATCTCTTAGCTCTTCATCGTCTTGTCCTTCGCCATTCTCAAGTGCAGGTCCCTCAGTAACAGGAAACGTTGGTGTCGAATTATACCAGATGAAAGCCCCCAACCCACCAGTACATAGCACGATAAGAACCTTCAAGAACCAACTGATAACATTCCCGTACTCAATCAGCCAGCTCGCGAGCCACTGCATACATGGAGTGACAAGGGCTTGCCGCTCCGCTTCCAAGTCTGGATTGACAGAATATATCAGGGCGAGTATTGCCAGCAGAGTCAAAGTCAGCACGATGGCGACCAAGATTTGAACAATGGCGAGAAGAATGGCAATGTTTTTTGTGGTTTTGAGGACTTCAAATCCTGCGGCGACAAGAGGGGTGACTTGGTCGAATGCCGCGTGGACTTGTTTGGAGTATGGCATGCCCATCTTGATGAGTATGCTCTTTCGCGATTGTAGAGATAGCCGTACGTTGGGGACAATGAGACAAGAGTTGTTGTTGGTGATCTTGGTTGTTTCACGTTAAGACATAGATCTTGATCAAATCTGACGTCAGGATAATATCTGACTGAATCGAGTTATCTTGACCTGCCTGAAATAGTTAGGTAGTGGTTGGTTTCATGGAAGCATCAGCTTTTGTGCGGTGTGGGCGAATCAGCTCATGCATGGATGAAACCCCCTTCCAGAAGGTCAGGGACGTCACGTGGTGAACAGTTCAGTCAAGTCAGTCATGTTCAGGTCAGAGATCAGGGAATCTTGGATATTACCAGGTATTGATGCTACCTTGTTCTTGTCTTTTGTTAATAGCTCTTAAGTGAACACTACTGTAGCGTACAGCGCATCTTTGTTCAACAGAATATAACGTTAAGAACAACATTTATAATGCACTTGTTCGCATTCATGAGTTCATCCTAACAGAAAGGCAAGTTGCTGTGCGTACTCTTGTCCTCGCCATTAAGATTTTGTTCCCCTCAACAGGACAGCCTATATTTGAGGACAAAACTGTACGTTATACTCTGTCCCACGCCCTTAAACTATAAAATAGACTACCATTCCCTCAACATGACTTTTCCATCTCACCATCAATCTGTTTCGACTATCAATCGAGATAACACTCATCATGTCAAACGGAAACTCTTCTTTGGACCCTCACGTCCAGAACAACAACAAGGCTCAGACCAAGACCAATCCTGACCAGGCAGGACCAGATCAAGAATTGGCTGATGGAATGAATGCCATCACCTTTGAATCCCAAGCGCCGTAGAACGGATTGACCGAGGGAATCGGTGCCATGACACTGGGGTCCCAAATGCAGAACGAGAAAACAGTAGGTGTCCAGCAGTCGACTAACATGTCCTCGGGACAGCTCAACGCCAGCCAGTCTTCGCGAGCCACTGACCTCGCTCAGGCGCAACAGCTCCGGATTTCCGATGAGTATTTGGCAAGCCAGACGGAAGAAGCGCCCATTCCCGAACTCGGACATCTGAGCAAGACTGATGTGCAATACATCCTCAGGCTCATGCAAGACAAGTCTTTTTCTGAGGTACAGGAAGAACTTTGGTATCGTGGGATATTTCTTGATGATTTATCTCTCGATGATCTCATCGGGATCGCTGCTCAGAATCTGGGTTGGTGACGTGATAATTGATCGGTTTTGGGCAATTCTTGTGGGTTTATCGTAGTACGCCTTCGGAAGTAAGTGTAATGTTGAACTGTTTCACAGCCAACATGACTCTCATACTAGTCCAAATAATTCAATAAAATCAGTAAGAACATATTATCTGTCTTCGCCAATTGCTCAATATCGAGTGCTGTGTATTAACTTGTTCATGATGTATGAAAATGACGGTCCAAGTTAAGACAATTAACTACAGGGTATGTAGGTAATCAGTTAGCTGTGTCGGTAGTGACTGCTTACTGGGTATGTCTAGTTAAGTAAGTATTTTGCCACTGTAGACTATCTTTTTTATCAATTCCATCATGACTCTTACAACATCCAAGCTCTAGCCCACGCGTTTTATATCATCCACGCATTATTCGTCCAAGAAGCCACCTTGTTAACCGAGTAACACACGCCAATTATCAAACGCGTTTTCCAGGTTGTTTCCCGCGGCTCAAACGCGTCAGACATTCTCTCACCACCCCCTCATTTTTTGCCACGTAACATGAGTTTTTGCCATTACCACCAGCCTCACTTTTAGAGCCCATACAACAGACAGACAGGATATAGACATGGTCAGCGCGATACCTCGTCGAAACGATACTCGATCTCCCGAGAAGCCGCGTAAACTGTCAAATCCGCGGATCAAAGGAGACAAGCTTATCGTCCGTCTAAAGCTGCGCCCATCAATCCTCGCTCAATTCCCCACGAAACCAAAGCCTCTAGAAAAGAAGCCGGCGACAAAACCACTCATCAAAGAGCACAACACGCATCAACTTCACTTCCTCGATCAACTCATCAACGAGCAATATGCGGAGCTAGATCGGCTAAGTCAAGAGCGCGCCTACACGGCACAGAACATCCTCAACTATGAGCGTGTGTGCAACATGCATCTCGACACGTTGCATCGGAATCTGGCGGATGCGTGCGATCTGGGCATGACAAGCTGTGAGATCAAAGATGGTGATGGCGATGCGACGAGGATCTTAAAAGATGACATCCAGCAAATGAGGGAGGGCGTGCAGAATTGGAGCAGAATTTTAATGGAGGCCAAGCAGGACGCTGCGACCAAGAAGCAGCAAATAACAATGATCGCCACGAATGTCAAGAATTTGGAGGAAGAGAGACGGCAGTTGAGTCAGTGGACTTGAGCACAGTTACACTTGGTGAGGATTTTCATGCATATTAGACCTTAGTATTCTTTCTGTCGGGCTAGCAAGGTGTCTGGATCACTTTCTTTGCCAGGACACCATAATGATGACGCCGCAGGGTTTCTCTTTATAGAGTACTCGCCTTTTTACAAACACCCAGAGTCTCCAATTCCAGATGCTTCACCCTCACTTGTCGTGCCTTGATTCATTCCAATCTGCCCTTTCAACGAGTTGCCATGTCCTTCTCCAAGACTTCGTTCCACCTGGTGTACCCCATTTCATTCAAATGAACGTCATCATCGCTCATTATGCCCTCCTGGTTGTTTCCAAAAGGCAAGAAATCAGTGCCATATTGATCCGCGATGTCGCGAAGCATCTGATTCGTCTCTTCGATGATATTGTCCGCCAGACCACGTTGCTTGAACAGTGCAGTGATGATGATTTCCACGTTTGGGAGCACCTCTTGAATATTCTTGACCACAGACGCATAAGCATCCGCATCAGCCTTTCGAAGGCCATTCGTCCTCAGATTGTTACTTCCCATGTGAATGTACATGGTTTTCAAACTGGTCTGGTGATTCTTGAGATGAAGCAAAAGGCCTTGGTCGATCCGGTACTGCACATTGAGGACCTTGTCACCACCGACACCTAGATTCAAGATGAATGGACTTTTGTTGATGGAAAGGTTGCGACCGGTGGTTTTGAAGCGTTCAAAAAGGCTATCACCGAAAAGGGCGATCGTATACTGGTTCGGGTTTGATGTGATTTGCGGACAATGCGTGCCGTGATGGGTCTCGTGGGATCGTTGCTTGAACATCGTGACGGTGCTGGTAGAGTATCGCACCTGCGACGAGACTTGATTTCGACGTATCAACACCGACCGATGGAGAGGAATCC
Organism: Fusarium palustre; assembly: GCA_014899045.1. Classification (NCBI taxonomy): domain Eukaryota; kingdom Fungi; phylum Ascomycota; class Sordariomycetes; order Hypocreales; family Nectriaceae; genus Fusarium; species Fusarium palustre. Next base: position 67,323 of record JAAVUH010000067.1, read on the forward strand.
GGCGTTTGATATGGGCAATCGCGCAGTGATCTTTCACGGTGGAAGATGAATCACTCCTCAAGAGAAGGTGAGGTAAGATGAGAAATGAATGGCTGAAGAAAGTAAACCGCGGCTGTGTATCCGCCTTCGTCCAAGGTGATTGCTAATTTTATATGTGAATCCTCTCAACCAAGTCACTCAACTAAAACAAACGATAGAATATCATGCTTTACCGAAGTTAAGGGCATTTTTACCGGTGACTCACTTGCCGTCCTGCGCAAAATGGTACAGAGAGGGAGGCTGTGCAGTGTAAATCCCCTGTCAGTGAATAAGAAAACAATGTGCTTTTTCAATTCCGCTTTTGCGCATTATTGTTTGTTGTAAATCCATAAGCAGAGATTGTATATTCGTCAAGCGTGGTATCATAATCATTAATCATGTACATAAGTTCATTTCGCCCGATCTGCAGCTCCTTTGAGAATCCGTCCAAGAAGAATATGCGAAGTCTTTGCACCCTGCGATATCCTCCCGAGCAGCTGCAATGTCGTGGCCGTATCATTAATCGCCGCCGTCACATCTCCCTCTTGCGACAGATTGTACCTGGCAAAAGCGGTACTCAAAAATGCAGCCGTGTCGAAAAGACAAAGAACAACAAGGTGGAAATGCACATCTCCATCTAGCGCCTGGGATGACCATTGCCCAGCTACATTCAGTGCCTTTAGGGAATACTGTATCGCTTCTCGTTGCACTTTCTGAACCTCTGGTAACGTTGGGTCGATGGATTGGTTCGATAGATATGCTTTATATGGTTGGAGAATCATGAAATAGGCCATGGCTTGGATGTAGTAACGATGCGTTACAAGCCATGGCCATTTAAGGTCGTTGGTCGTGTCAGTGTTGTCTGTCCTGAACGCAGGTGGTAAAGACTGTATGTATTTCTCAACCATTTCGCTATGGGTACGAATTTCGGTTGGTGAGTCGATGCGATGGGGCGTGTGCCATCGTTTGGAAAGGGAGGAAACAAGCTGGTATTGCAGCGTTGTAGACAGTGTCGGAGATGGAGGCACGGTCATTGTATCGACTTCCACATCAGGGTCCGAATCAATATCGTTCATTATCATGGGCCGTCCCAGAGTCAAAGACAATTGCCTGGGCAAGGTTAGCCCCGGTGCAATCAATAGAGGGCTTAGTCATCGCTTACCAGTTCCAGCAATGCAGCACTCGCCAGATTTGTCGTCCAATCTGTGCTTCTGTTCTCGACTCTGCTGTGCATGGGCGGGCTGTATGGTATCCTAATAACAAGGGTTAATCGTAGCTATTGACGTATTGAATGTAACCTTACCTAGCTCGTAGGCTTCTTGTATAGCCAGCCCAATCGTATGCCATGCCTCGATAAACCTGGCTTCCCCCTGGAACCAGCAGATTGAGAGTACCTTCCACTGCAGATTTGTCAAACTGTACAATCCGGCGGGTGTCGTCATAGCAAGCATTTGACCAGCGCTGTGATAATCCATAGACGAACTTTCGGACAGTTGGGTTGCATGGCCCTGCGGGAGCTGCTGTGTGACGGAAGCGCAAATCATCAAGATTAGCGTTGTCAGCTGAGCATCCTGGTACTGCTCTTGTTCTGTCTTTGTAGACCAGTCGACATATTGCTGTATGAAGAAAGATGGGTTTATTATGCTGTAGTGATGGTTGATGTCGCTGAAGAATGATTCAATGAGAGCATCTGAGTATGTTAGCTAAATGAAAGCGATTTGATGAGCGCAGACTTCATACCCAAGGTTGGTTTAGAAGGAAGGACATCTAGTATATGCTGATATTGTGAACCGGCGACACAATCATTAAGTGGGACGTTGTTGGGCGTCTCCAAGTGATGCTATGAGCTTGTGGTTAGTGCTGTCGAGCAGAGTTGAAGTGCCAGGATACCCAGGGCTTACCAGTGAATATGGGGAGGGGTAGGGCCCCGAGTTAAGATGCTGGTACATTTTTTGAGTTTCGGGAGGGCCGCAACAGTCACGCCGCGCGAGTTGTGAAGAACTGGATGTTCGGGAAAGGATCTAGCTATTCTACAAGAAAGAAGAACTAGTTAGGGGAAAATTTAGGGCTGAGCATGCTGTCTTTATCAGATTGATCAACATGTCTCTTTTTTCTTCGGATGCCCTCTTAAAAAGTCGGTGTTGACCGAAATGCTTCGGCCGAAATCCTCGCCGAAAGCTTTCGGGAATTCAATGGGGACCCCCCCGACTGAAAACCATTGCCCACCTGCCCGCGCCTGCATGAGTTAGTCAGTACTCATCAGAGTGGGTGAGCACCTGAAAGATAAGGTGGTATCGCTTTGCCTTGGCTAAGCTCTTCTGTGCAACATTACTCCACCCCATCCTGACTCCCCTATCAACCCAAAGGGGAATGCGAAATGACAAAGTACAGAGACATAGCTAAAAGCCAAGATTTACGACATGCATGACTTGCGAATGACTAATGTTATTTATCTCGGTTTCTTGTCAGTTCCGTGGGTTTAGTGAAACAAAAATTGTCTGAACACCTTCTGACAGACGGCCTGACACAGGGATATCCTTGTCAGATGCAAGGGTATGGTCGATCTTACTTGATAGTTTGGTTCTTAAAGTGGGTTGACACCAGGACACGAACAAGCTAAAGTCACTAAGCCTAGGGCTCGGTCTCTCACTCTAGCTCCTCTCACAACATTCATTGGATCGGATAGTTGTCATGGCCAAATTCAGCGGTTCGTCAAAGCAATTACTTGTCTCTTGTCTCACTATCTTGATTTACAGTCAGATCATTGTGTTGATCGGCTCTATCTATATACACTAGGAAAGAAGAAAAGACACTCAATGCCGGCTCACCATGGCAAAGTGACAAATGATGGCAAGACTGAAAAGAAATGACCAGGATACGAGCTGAACCAACGACGAAAGACTCTTTGACCACCGACCTGAGTGCAGCATGTTGGCTGCATGACGCTGCTGCTGCTGTTGCTGCAGATATGGGGGATTGACCATCACGTCAACCAACCGAGTTCGTCGGATTTCTTGAGCTTGTTTTCCAAAGTACCTCCCCGATTGGAAACTGTCACATGTCAGTAAAGTATTAGATGCTGTTGTAGAAAGGGAATCAATACCTCCATGTGACATTAGCTTGGACCACGTTCTGGATACCCCCAACATATCGTGCCACCTGAGCGTCAATTTCTGGTCCCCAGCTAGGTAGATCCGTGATAACTGTCTGCCACTCTTGGTACCGCTCTTCTAAAAGTGTGCCGACGGTATCAAATGCCTCTTGGGGAGATTGGCCAGCCATCCGGCAAGAGGCTACCATGCTGAAGGGACAATCGTCATTCTGTAAGTTGTCAGACATGAGTCATATCACAGCCACGATTCTGTCCTACCTCTTCTTTTCTATAGGAAAGAATGTCATTTGACCTGTAAAGTTGCTTCGGTCAGCGATAAACACGAAAACAGTTTTTGTTGAACTTACAGCAAGACAAAGTCGACACCGAGACGTTCCAACGTTTGGATGACGGGGTTCTCAAACACTTCATCAGGCAATTGAATATCATGGGCAAATTCAACAAGATGATACAAAGGTGTGACTCCAGAGGATAGTCTCCTGGTTCGAAGCATTTCTTCGATACTAGGGATACTGTTGGAAGAGAAATGCTTGACATGGTGAATGACTCCGTCTGTGTAGTCTCTCATGGCGAGAGCGAACCTTGTCCGAGCACCTGTGACATGTTAGCTGGAGCTACCAGGATGAGGTCCAATCGTACCAATAGTTGACCCCTTCATGATATCAAGTTAGCAAGAGTACATACATAACAAATATCTCTGCTTACCTCAGATACTCTTCTAAAAATATCATCGTGAGCCTGCACTACACGAATTTTCTTTTGAGTAAAGGTCTTGCCAAGCATGTCTGCCATGAGACTATCAACAACAAATTGAGCCTGTTTCTGAGCGTTCTTCAATGACCCTTCATCAAACACTGCAGGTTGTTAGTTGACTCAGCCAACCAGAATCATCATCACTTACAATCATCGAAAGGAAACACCTAGACAGTGAGAGTTAGTTATGGTGCAATATACTATGATAGAATAGAGGCCTTACCCAGTTACCCCAATCACACATGGTCTTGAGTTTATCAAGAGGTGCATCAGGAGCCGTGATGGAGATGAATAGAGCAAAGTCACAGAACTCAACCCTTTTCTTCATCCGAGGAGAGAACTGGCATTTTCTAATCTGTGTCAGAATAGTGACAACACAATTCCTTCTTTTCAACTTACTCCGAGAGCCATTGTTCAGAGATTGGTTTGACTACTTCGTAGCCTTTGTTGATACGAGGAGCTTGAACAACGAAACCTTTGAACAGATCTGGCAGCACGACCGTAGTCTTGTTCTGCTTTGTGGCTGTCACGTGCATGATTGCCAGTGATATAGATCTTGAGAAAGGATTGTAAGGATGAGATGTGCGAGTCAAGTGTTGTGTAGGAGCTTTCTGTTACTCTGCTGGCAGTGCGACACAATGTCTGGATAGATAGGATATGTAGAAATGAGAGACACAAGAATGGGTTGTTTGATTTTGGGTTTATAGTGCGTCATTATATGCAACCTCTTTCATGAAGATGCCCCGAGGGTGTGGTCGATGTGACGTATAAGCTGACCAAGCTAGGGAGAAGTCATCCCGTCTGGTGATACCCAACCAGGGCACTTTGCAAAACTATTGGGAGAGATATCACAGACATCTCGGAAGTAGTCCAACTTTAGTCGATTTAGTTCGTGACAATCATCAGCCAAGAAACTAGGTGTCTCCGTTCAGCTCCCTTTGGTCTGGTTGTGGGTTCCGAATGATGGCTAGTGACTTTTGTTTGCCCACAACCCCTGCAAGGAAAGGGAGAAGGGGTTGCTCTGATGCACTTCTGAATGATAATGGAATCATGTTGGAGGCGCACGAGGAAATCCAAAGGTTTAGCCTGAATTTGTCTGTGTGACGCAGTCGAGGTTGCGGATAAAAGGCACGTTGATGGCACAGTAAAGCTCGCAGTCTACATCCATATCCCACTTCATTATCTTGCGTTATCGACGCTTGGCATACTAAATCATATTTCCTCTTTTCAACACCTTACACCACAATGGACTACTTCAAGGAACCTGTTCAAGGTGACCAAGTTTGCACCATCGGAAACTACACTTTCACTTGGACAGACCAGCACATCCCCAAGTCCCAAACAGATCCTCTACGCTTCGAGTGTGACGAGCTTGGGGCGTCAGCTGTGAAGAAGATCCAAGAGATTCATGATCAACTCCGGCAAGAAGGCCACCAAGTTAGTAGAGCAGACTTGTTCGAAACACTTAGTCAATATCATGAACAAGACGCAGATCTGTCTCAGCTATGGCAAGAAACCCATCATGTTCCGTCCTGGGTTGACTGGGAGCAGATCGCTAGAGGGCAGCGCTTCTTCTACCGATACGCTCTCGCAAACCTGATTGGCTTTGCTTTTCAAGGCTTTGTAGGCGAGAACTCGGCTTCGACCAGTGTGGTGGAAGTGCTTGCGCGGACAGGCGGATTCAGCACCCGTGTACTCAGGAGACGCCTCCTCGAAACCTTTCAGATGGTCCTCCAAGTCACACACTCCCTCGAGTACATCAAACCGGGGGGCTCGGGTCATAGCTCGATCATCAGAGTTCGTCTGCTGCACTCCATGGTGAGACAGCAGATCCTCAAGGTTGCCGCATCCAAGTGCCGATTCTTTGACCAAGAAACCCACGGGATACCAGTCAACACTCTGGATTCCATCCACGCCATAGCCACTTTCAGCTGCAACCATGCTTGGCTCCAGCTTCCGCAGATGGGTATCACGCCTGACCCCCAAGAAGTCGAGGATTACATCGCGCTCTGGCGATATGTAGCGCATGTGATTGGGGCACCGCAAGAATACTACACCTCGGCCAAGCAAGCTAAGGCGGTGATGGAGAGCTTAGCTTACAACGAGCTCTTTGTAACACCAACGTCTGTCGTCATTGGGCACAACTTTGTACAAGCACTAAAGGACCTGCCCCCGATCAACATCTCGGATGGGTTCATTCAAGCTGCTAGTCGCGTCTTGAACGGCCATGAGATCTGCGATCAGCTTGGCATGGGGAGACCGGGATGGTACGCGTATGCGTGCTTCAAGGGCCATTGTTGGCTCGTTTGGGGCTTGGCTACGATGCAGCGATGGGTCCCGTCCTTTGAAGACAAGATGGTTCAGCTGTGCAGGGAGAGTTTGCACAAGGCTATCATCCATAGTAACCAGGGGCTTGGGGGTGGATCCAGTCTTGATTTCAAGTATGTTCCTGATGGGAAGATACAGGGCAAGGAGAAGAATGGGCGAGCGGAGGGGAGGCTTTGGTTTTTCGAACGCCCACTTGAACTGGTTTACTTCATTGTCTTCATGATTGGCTGCCTCATAGTACTGGGAGGATTATCAGGCATGGCTAAGTTGGTGATTGGCATATCCGGGTCGCAGAGACTGTTTGTTTAGGCTCGAATAGGGCTTATAGTAATCCACTTAGAGTTTGTTAGACCCATGCAATCAGCAATAGCGTATTTCTTTGTCGTATCATCCACACGGGAGTTGCCATAGTCGTTCTATCAGCCTTGGATAGTACTGTGCACGGACATCTAGACATGTGGGCAATATTTCTGAGGGTAAACGCGCCATCAAAAGAATTCAAGGGATGTTTTGATATTGAGGTGACGATTATCTTTCATCCACTTTACCACAGCCTCAATGCTTCAACTGAGACACAATGACTGGCAACTCCCATTAATCTGATAGATCACCAATCACTCTGCGATCTGGCAAGAAGTGAACAGCCCCCGATCGATCCGGCATGAACACCATATTTCTTTGTTTTTTGGCAATCAAGGGAGGCCTGTCGGTTGACGTGATGATGGCCAAACAAACTGGCGCCACTCGGCCATCTGCCTCCTTCAATACTCTCTCCTTGGCAGGTGATTCGTTAGACTGGGAGGTGACAGGTGGGTCGAAGTGCATGATCTGCAATCACTTACAAGGGTCGTTACCAAGCCATGATCAAACCCCCCCTGTTCATCATTTGCGCTTCACCTACTACTCCACCTAATGGAGTGAATTAGCGAGTGTCTCACCAGCAAACAACCAACAAGATATCGTATTCCATCCCGTAATCTTGGATTTACAAACTAAAGACCTAAGATCTACCATGTCAGCCTCCTTTGTAAGACGCGGAGGGATCCGCGTCTTTGCTAAACCCCCTTCCAGCGACTGAATCTCAGCTGCCATGTTAAAAATTTGTCTCTGATCTAGTAACAAACTAATATATGACTCGTAGATCCTGGACATGAGCGAATTTAGTCTTAGGGTACCATCGACTCGGTTCTGACTCTTCAGGCACTAAATATGCAAGGACGGCGTCCTGTCACTCTGGGCACTAGCAAGGGCCGTGCCGCGAACCATTGCGACCTGCTGTCACTACTGGTCATGCCGACAGCGACAAGACTGATATGCGGAACAGGGGTAATGATTTATACTGACTATTGGGTGAGCATTAGCGGATCTTGGCCACGAGACATAATTGTCAGTTCCGGCAGGCCGGATGAATTGCATTTTGGAGGCAACCAAGTTTCCCTGATTGTGACAAGTAGATAGTATCTATCCCATGTTGGTAACTAGTGCTCGAAACCGGAGTGTGCGGATGTTCATGTCCGCGAAACATAGTTCTTGGCCAGCACATTGTTATCTTCCAGTCTCCCTTCCAAACACGCTTACGAACCCTGTCGATTACCCCGAAAACGCCTCACGCAGGGCCTTGAGTCGTGGTTTGACAACGAAAGTAGTTGGCTGTATTGAACGAAAGCAAATAAGACAGGGTTGACTCAATTTCTGAGATGATCAGCCTCATCTAGGGTATGTCTCTAGTAGTTATTAGATAGAAGGAGACGCATCTTAGACTGCTAGTCGTCCCTCACAGCTGCAGAATCCCTCGCTCGACTGTTATATGGATAAGACAACAATGCTATGGCTCAAACTAGCTCCTAGACTATTCAGCCTTGAGTCCTGACGCTGGTATCTCAGGTTTTCTACCACTCTCTAGAAGCTCTACCAGGTAACTACGATAGAAGGTAATATAAAACAAAGTTGGACTACTTTGGACATTCAACCCAGTGCGATTGTAAGGAGGCTATGACCAGAGCACTATCATACCTGGTACTAATAGCACAATATCTTGATTGGAATTTGGAAGAGAGAAAGAATGTCGCGTAGCTATGAACACTGCTTATTGTCAACCTCTTCATCGTTGTGGGAAATCGGAATATTTCAAGACATCCTTAACCTTTTCATTTCGATCCAATCGCCGGATTTATACCTCTCCAACCTCACTTGTTCATTCAAGTGTCATAAGCAAGTGTTACCGCCAATATTTCACGAAACACTCCTTCAATACGTGGTATATCAACGTCAACGACATTTCTGAGCTCTGATCGACTATTTAGCATATTCAACCATAGACTACTCGCTTAGAAAGAGTAGACATACTCTTTGGGAGGACGATATGCACTATTTTCAACAATTTGTTAATATCTTTCAATTGCATAATACATTGCCACCTAGTCCCGATGGTCCCTAACCTAGTCCTTTTGGAAGGACACGTGTAGGTAGCTTGCATGGCTATAACAGTAACAGAATTCAGCTGTATTGTCCCTGGGGCAGAGGTTGTCAGATAAGAGTCTCTCCCATGTAATCTTGTCCCATACTCGTTCTGCTCCGTGGCAGTCTCGACTTCGCAATCGTATTCTCCGGGTTTTCCTCAGTCCTGATTCATCAGACGCAAATAGAGTCTAATCTGAAACATTTTGAAGTTGACTTCACCTTAGCTCTCTTTGATCAAATCTCTACTTTCCACTCAGAGGAACAATAGCATAGAAGACATTTTAAATGTTTCTTTCTCACAATGTCTCCTAGCAAGTAGATCCCTATTACCTTACACGCTCCAGTAGATGGTTGGGTCCTCCAGATCCAGGGTAAGGCCTCTCTGTCTGGCGCAAAGTCGTAGTTTTCATGTCCTTCATTTTGACCTATTCATACTCATCCACCGCTCCAAACTCTACTGCGTCCTGCCCTACTTGTGTGTTCGTATCGATTATAATAACAGATGTGCTGAGTGAGTTCATTGGAAAGTCGAAGCCCTGTTTATTCGGCATTACTCCGGTGGTGACAGTAACATGAATTTCCGTCCCATGTTGTCCTGGAGTTTCTTGGCAAGTGGTTTGTGAATATTGCGCACAATGCAAATCTCTCCCCTCAGAGACACATACGATGAAGCAGGGTCCATCAAACCCCCCTGTGCTTCCTTGTTCGGAAGGTTACCTTTGGATTACGTACATGCATCGCGTGCATGAATCCAAGGTGTTTTTTTAGATTGACATAGCCTTTGTGTTGTATCAAGATTACTAGCTCACATCTGTTTCTTTTTCGATACATTGATGAAGGTTTCTCTTATCCTATCCTAAACTTTCAACTCGTCTTGTTTATCTGCCAACGATCTTATACCCGCTATTCACGTTTCTGGTCACAGAACAAGTGTACGCAAGCACCACTCGCACGCATCCTACCATGTTTCCAGATTCAATAACTGGACCGGAAACATTTATCATCATTGACAATAACAAACAAACTTATGGCATGATCCCTACACATTTATCAGGCCTATCTCGGTATGCTCAAGATCCCGAAACTTTAAACATCAGCGGCCCATCGTCATCAGGGTTACATCTCCTTGGAATAGAGTTAACGGGAATCCTCGCACAACCGTCCGACCTTACGCAAACGGGACAATGTTTCCACGCGCTAAACTACAAATAGATTTACACACAGTCTATGCTTAACTTACGATCCGTGCGCGTGGCTACGACTACAGTGAGGCTGGTGCTTTGTGGGACTCTTCTGTTACGGTCTGATCAATCGTGAGGTGAGAAATACAACGGGAGCTGATCACTTCCCCAATGGGGTAGTTGTTATGCAATTTGGCGGCTGGAGCTCAGTCTACTAGCGATCGTGGCTGACATGCGGGAAGGGGAAACTATATGCGGCAGTTAGTTGAAGCGGGGCGCGGTTGAGTTAATTGATGATCCGAGTATCATGAAGGCGTTACTTATATATAGTCTCGAGTCTCTCTTTGCTGGAAAAGACTCTTACTCAACAACATCAACATTCTTTCGTTCAACTCTAACACTCTTCACGATGTTGCCCAAGGTTCTCATAAGTGCTCTCGTCTCTGGTGCTCTCGCAGCCAACCAGGAACCTCTTGCCTACGCAGATGAGCCCAATCGATGTGATATGACCTGTCAACTCGGATATCGCCAGGCTTTGGCTGGGGAATCTAGTCTTTGGGTTAACCAAAACGTCTCGACAGATCCCTTCTACTCAAACCCCGCCAACATTTCAGACTATTCCGCCGGCGACCTCGTCAAATGGGAGGAAATCCCAACTGCTCAGGCTACCAGACGATGGACAATCCCCGGAGGAGTCAGCATGACACGATTCTTCTACATGTCGGAGGATATCGATGGAAAGCCTATCCCAGCCACTGGATTCGTTCTTACTCCTTATTCTAACCCTCTTGGAAAGGACAAGCCTTTCCGCACTGTCATCTGGACTCATGGAACAGCGGGTGGAACCCGACAATGCGCGCCTACCAACCACCGCGGTCTCTACTACGAATGGCAGGCTCCCTTTACTCTTGTCAACCAGGGATACGTAGTCATTGCCCCTGATTATGCTGGCCAGGGCAGTGATATTCCCCAGGGCTTTATGTACGAATCTGGTGCTCTTCATGCTGCGGATGTCAGTTTCGGTCTTCAAGCTGCTCGCACAGCCCTTGGAAACAAGATCACCAAAGAATGGGTCGTCATTGGTCACAGCGAGGGTGGAATGACTGCATGGCGCACTGATGAGCGAGAGGCACAGGAGGGTAAAGCCACGGGTGGATTCTTGGGTGCTGTAGCCATGGCCCCAGCGCTTCAGCCTATCAAGCTTATCCCCGAGTCTTTCCGCCGTGCCAAGGATGGCCCAGCTGGAGATGTTGTATCCATCTTCCTTCTCCAGTCATTTGCTCGCCTCTTTCCTTCCATCAAGGTCGAGGACTACGCCACAGACATTGTTATGAGCCGCATTGCTCTCGCCGACCAAGGCTGTCTCGCAACCGGAGGTTCTCTTTATGGAAACCTTACTGTCAAGGAACTCTACAAGAACACCAGCTGGGTCGAGCATCCCGATTTTGTTGACTGGCAGAAGCGATACAACGGCGCCGGCCCCCACAAGCTCGCTGCCCCCATGCTCGTCATCCAAGGTGAAGCCGACATTCTCACTTATCCTGAGTATGCGGTGGAAGATTTCAACGAGACTTGCAAGGAGTTTCCCGAATCCACTGCCGAGTACAGATCTTATCCTGACCTTGACCACGGTGCTGTGTTGCACGCTTCCAAATCTGACTACCTGCCTTGGATTGCAGATCGCTTCAATGGAGTCAAGCTGGCCAAGGGTTGCAAGACGGTCAAGGTTAGCCCGGCGACCGAGAACTTTTCTCTTGTTACCCAGGACTGGATGGCACTTATCCGATAAGTTACTGATTGAGCGGTAAAGGTGTATCTACTTATTATTATTTTACTTCTCTGTACACAACACTTGGTTTTGTTGATCACATTTAACACGTATATATAAGCGAGAATACAATTAACCTCTTTCTTCAACATACTCTACTATTGTATTGACTACAGGTACAAGCGGTTGTGGTCCGCAAAAAGACTGCATAACCACAGTGGAGAACAAGGATACAGATGAAGTGTTTAAAACATCCGTGGCTTTTAGTACGCTCAACTTAATCAATATTGAACTTGGTATTTCTGCTGATATGGAAGGATTTCATGGTTAGCTATGCATTGCATTGTAGACTTAACGTGAGCTGTGGCTTGCGGTTCAATGTTCAATGTGCAACGCTTTGTCTTCACTAAGAGCACAGATGTCAGTAGTGTCTTTTTAGTTGTTTTTAGACCCTGAAAAGATGCCCAAATTAGAACGTCTGTTAGTAGATCCAGGCACAGACCAGGCCTAGAGCTGTGCTTCTTCAGGTGACCTTGTCTTTTGTTGCATCTAAATGACTTTCGCCCCTTTGACTCCTCGTTTCATATAAAGAACCTGGTCATAAATAAGTGGCTCTCCCCAAGATTCCGTCTTGTTTATCATATACCTTCAGCTCCAAGAGGTATCAAAGATGGGTATCTGGAACTCTCTAACTCTGGGCCTTGCCTTTGGCATTACTGTAGTCCATGCTGGCCCGTGCAAGTCGGCAGTCAGCGATGCTGTGCCTACGTCTATCCGTCCCATGTCGGACACCACCAACCTCCCTCTCTCTTCAACCGTTTTGACTACAACAAGTACGACATCGACGTTGAAAAGGTCAATCCCAGCGACGAGTAAGATAAGGAGTGTCACAACCACATGCACAAGGAAGACAAATACTGCGCCTACTAAGAAAACTACCGCGACTTCCACGCATACATCGAAACCTAAATCGACCGCGATAAACTTACTGAGTAACCCAGGATTTGATGATTCTTCTGATGTCTTCTTCTCTCAGCCATGGGTCTTGAGATCTTCCCAAGGAAAGACTGTTGCTGAGTTCAAAGACACCTATCCGGTCAAATCGGGACCGACGGCATTGTAAGTATTTCTAAGTATGAATACCATCAATCACTCTAACGATTACAGATACATGTCAATCTTGGAAGACGGCGCGCCATCGATCGAGCAATGGGTGGCAGGATTTGAGAAATCTAAGCAATACAACTTATCAACTTGGGTTGCCTATAAGTCGGGAAGTGGAGGTTGTCACATTGACCTGAAGCTGGGCAAGACTCTCGTCAAAAGGCATACCATTTCCAAAGGATTGCCCGGGGGTACAAAAAGGTTGAGGGCGTGGTAGCGACTAATTTCCAAATGGATCTGGTCAGTATGTGGTTGTACTGCCCTTCCAAGACAACTGTGGCTATTCTGGTTGACAATTTCAATCTTGAAGAGGTTGTGTAATGATATATTTTGCGATGAAGGGCAGGAGCGGTTATCGGGAATTAGATTTGGACATGACAGAACGCCAAATCACAGTAAATGATATAGACATTAATTCGTCCCGCGGGACATCAGAGATCTCTGCTGTGTAGACCCTACAGGGCAGAATTAGTCGGTAAGTTTATGCTCTTCAATACCACAGTTGTTTAGATGCTATTTGTTTTTCACCCAGCCATCCCATTCCGTCGTCTCAGCCCAGTGCAACAGAACCACAAAAGGATCTGGTCCCCTACGAATTAATGCCGTGTATCACCGAGTCCACTCGTCCCTTGGATCTGGACCCTTCGGGGCCCGGTAGAATAGAGTCTCCGTCTTCTAATACGCGGCTGCGGCCGAACTAGCGACTCAAACGGGCTTCAAAGCCGTCGCGGAGGATTTTCCCGAAACCGAGGAGGACTTTATCAAGCCTATCGCAGTCAAGAAAGCCAGGGTTTCACATATTTTAGCTTGTGAGTGTTTAATTATGGGCGGGGCTTCTTTAGATCGCCACCGTTAGACAAGTTTAAAACACATTCCCTTTGAGCTTTCTTTTTGTATCTTATTTCCAATTGACTTTTCGTCCGCATTTGTTTCCTGAGAGCGACTGTACGAGTCGTCAAGATGACAGATTCTTCGTCCAAATCCTCAACGGACCCTTCGACCGCCGTTGACGCGCACACAAGCTCTAAACAAGCGAACAACGCTCTTCTTCCCTCCCAGATGAGCGACGACGAACAAGATGGTTTCCGCAACGATCAGCAAGACCATCTGGACATGCAGCGACTTGGCAAAAAGCAGCAATTCAAACGCACTTTCTCCCTCTGGTCTTCAATCGGTTTTGTAGCGATTTACATGGCGACATGGGAATTCGTCCTGATTTCCCTGGCTCCTGGCTTCACGAATGGAGGATATGCGGGTGTGTTTTGGTGCTTTGTCACGACTACCACAGCGTATTCTGCTGTTGTGGCAAGTTTGGCCGAGATGGCTTCTATGGCGCCTACTTCTGGTGGCCAATATCGTGAGTCACTCTGTATCGCCTTTACAGGATTGTTCGGCTGATCGACAAAAGACTGGGTCAGCGAGTTTTCACCTCCAAAGTACCAAAAGATCCTCTCGTATGCGTCCGGCTGGATGACAACTCTTGGTTGGCTCGCCAGTTTCGCAAGCAGTTGCTACACAATCGCCTTCCAAGTACAAGCCTGCATCAACGTGACAAGCCCCGATTTTGCATTCACGCCATGGCAAATCGCGCTCATCATGTGGGCTGTCATCCTCGTTACCATCGCATTCAACACCTGGGGCACAGCTTTCTTCCCTCAGCTCGAAACTGCCAGTCTGATCGGCCACATCCTTGGATTCTTTGCTGTCATGATTCCTCTCTGGGTTCTCTGTGATAAGAATTCCGCAGACGACGTCTTTCTCCAGTTCACTGATCAGAGCGGTTGGGATAACATGGGTTTCGCATACATTTCCTCTCAGATCTATGTCCTGTGGTGCTGTTTTGGATCAGACAGTATCGTTCATTTGTCTGAGGAGGTCAAGAATGCGTCGATTATCGTACCTCGGGCTATATGGTGGTCGTACGTAGGCAACGTCTTTTTCGGCTTCATCATGCTCATCACCATGCTTTTCTGCATCGGACCTTTGGATCCCGTCATTGAGTCGGACTGGCCATTCATCACGCTCTTTGATCGAACGGGTTCGCAGAGCTTGAATTTGTTCTTCAACGTAATCTTGTGGTTGTTGGTATATCTAGGTAACATCACGACACTGGCGACTTGTGCACGTGAGACGTGGGCTTTTGCCCGAGATCAGGGACTTCCTGGTTCAAAATGGATTGGCCACATGTAAGTTTCCTTCCATAAGTCATTTACTTGAAATACTAACGAGTTGCTAGGGACAAGAAATGGCACATGCCGTTCAATGCAGTCTATCTTATGTCCATTGGCGCCGCTCTCCTAAGTCTCATCCAGATCGGCTCCGACGTCGCCTTTACCGTTCTCGTATCTCTCTCGACTCTTGGTATTATGACCACGTATCTCCTCAGCATTGGCTGTGTTCTTCTCAAGCGTATCAGAGGCGAGACGCTGCCCTATGCGCGATGGAGTCTGGGGCGATTTGGGCTAGCTATCAATGCTTTCTCAGTGCTGTACAGCTTGTTCATTGTCATTCTTTGCTGTTTTCCCCTGACTTTGCCTGTTGATACTGCAACCGCAAATTGGGCGCCTTTAATCTGGTTCGGCGTCATCGTGATTGCTGCCATCGCCTATATGACACATGGCAGAAAGGCATACACTCCCCCTGTCAACTTTGTTGAAGGCATCAAGATGCAGGGAGTCGGACTACAAGAGTCTTCATAAGGATATTGGTCTCTTTCGAAAGTCACTGCAAGTCACAGTTGTATCCACTGTTCTTGATACTCTAGCAGCCATCATAAATTGTTTAATAGCACTACCAATTATGTACATTAAAAAAAGGTCGTCATCTCATCGCTTTCATGATCCCCATCTCAGATCTTCTTTGTTATGCAGGAATACGATAAACCTGGTACTCATCGCCCGTGCTAACAGGGAAGATGTTGAAAGTCGCAAATCCGTCTGGATTCTCGGGCTCAAGACGGACAAAGGCCTGGGCAGCATATTGCTGCCTGGTGCTGACCCAGTACGACCCGGCTGGGAATTTCATCTTCTTGGTAAACAGCTCTGTGTTGACAGTCGTGAGAACAGTACCTTCGTACTTTTGGGTTGCGAGAGTCGCTTCCGTGATGTTGTACGCTTCAACTTCGCCCTCAAAGTCCACTGCCAGTTCGTTGACGGTAAGACCGACGGCACGAAGCTTGTTGGCAGCGCTAGACCACGCCCGGCTGAAGATGTATGCTTCAGGCCTGGAACGAGTAAGGTTGCTAGCAGGGGGAGTATTGTTGCCGAAAATAACGGGCACTTCGGTAAGATCACCTGTCTCGGCATCGATGTAAGTCCATGTGGCATTTGTCCAGCGAGGCTGGTCGCGAACAATGATCTCTTGGTCGTTGGTGATAAAGTCAGCGCGAGCTGCTTCAACGGTGTCATAGATCAGCTCTGCATTATCGGCTGCTGTCTGCACAAGGGTAAGAGCAGCAGTCAGACCAGCAGATGTTCGACGCTTGAAGTGCTGATCTCCGATACCAATGCCTCGTGTCTCGGACAGAAATGCAAGACCTTGGCCCATGAAAACTGTAACTTCACCACGTGTATCCGTGACAAAGTCTTGCAGACGAATATCCTCTTCACCCTCCTCTTGGAACGCAACAACGTAGCCGCTAGTTGTAAAGTTTTTATCCTTAAGTGCAGATTGAACCTTTGGTACGAAGAGAGACTCAGCAAGGGAGCGAATATCCTCATGGACGTTTGGGTTCTTGAAAGCCGAGAATTGGTCGTCCTGCGAGGGAATGTATGTCTTGTTGTTGTAGGTCAATCGGCGAACAGCGTTGGTTTCGTGGCAATCGAGATGGACGTGAGCATTAAACTTGAGGTTCAAAGCCTTGACATCGATGGTTTGCTGAGACGCCATCTTGGTGTGGTCTCGGTTTGGGTCAAAGCTTGATGCCAGATATCGCTGGAAATAGGCCGATCCGTCAGGGCTATATCGTGGCAGAACCATGATATCCAACTTTTCAAGAATCGAGGCCGTCCATTCAGGCTCAGCATCCATCTTTCCAAGCAACGCCAGAAGAGCCTCCTCTCCCGCTGGTTCGTTTCCGTGAACTCCACCTGGACCGGATTTGTCAGTTATCTCTACAAATTGAGAGGGTAGTTCTACTAACCTTGGAGCCAGACACGGACTTTGTTGGTGCCATTGCCGCTGACAATAGGTGTCTCTTGGAGCAGTGACTTGGACGAAGACAGAACAACATAAGGGATAGACCGGCCCTCCTCTGATTTGAAGGTAGGGTTGTGGTACGTCATCCAGTCATTTTTTGAAGCAAGTGTCCAGAGGAACTGCTCTAGAGACTGCTGCGGGTTTGGAGAAGCCGTTCCATTGGCAAATCCCTCTGGTATATGATCAGGGTCTAGGAAAGCGGGCGAGTACAAATCGTCATCGACATCGGGGAAGTTTGAAGCGACTTGTTTTGATTCTTTGACAAAGGGAACTTGATTATCCGCGTACTTGATCTGAGCGGCTGCACCCCCGACAAGGGTAGCAACAGTGAGGAAATGCATGATGACTGGAGAAGCACAGCAGATCTGCAAATGAAAGACAATGATGTCGGTTGGGTTTATATAGACAAGATGATCGAGTCAAGTACCCGGGCAACAAGCATGATGATCCGAGTCAATAACCGACAATCAGGTTCGCCTATCCTTTTTGCGTTTTGAGCTTCCTGTCTAGTCGCTAGTTTGAGCCGTTTGTTATCATTAAGCTTAAAACATTTATTAGACTCTCCGCGAAATATGGGGAAGTGCTAGGTAGTTGACAAATCATGCCTCATGTTTTGGAGTCCAACCCCGCGAATTTATCTTTTGCCAAGAGTGACGATGGAGGCGCAAGGGTACGCTTGTCTCTTGACTAGAAACTTGGCACTCCGATCGCGGATGTAATGGTGGAAATCCGAAGTTCCGAAGTTCCGTAGGATAACGCATGAGAGATGTAATGATAAGTAGTGTATGGTAAAGAATGAAGGAAGAATTGTTATCTAGGCAACTGTAGCATCATGTACTACGGTAAACAAGTCTCTACGTGGCTAGCTAGCTAGTCTGTTGAGTAGTGCAAGGGCGGGAACTGGGTGGCAAGCGTACGTTGTACAAGAGGTCGAGTATGATTCGGTGGAAGATAAAGAGTTGGTTCACATCGAGAACCCTGATAAATGGTTTGGCCAGCAAGTGTCAGAGTCCGTCCCAAATGTAAAAGAAACGTAATGCATATTAACGACACAACTACAAGGATTTTGTCAATCACATTAGAAAGTCAAAACCAGTACCAAATAATGGAAGATGCTGCTTAGAAGACATAGGGTCTCCAGAATAGTTGAAGAAAGAAAAATAACAATTTATTAAACACGTATAGAGAGATTAGACCTTAGAAATCAGTAATTCCTTTTCCTATCAGGCAAAAAGTTGCCATGTCTAGGGTAGCGTCTCATAGCAGATGGCGTAGGTGCATTAAGTGGATCGGCAAAAGATTAATCCGAGACGAAAATAAACAGATCTTATCGGATAGAATCATGGTATTTTAGAAACGTCACTTGATATACACAATTATAAACCGTAGTAAACAATCGGATTCTTCGCTTTCTATCCTAGTAGCTGTTTTCGTAAAAGAGATGCAAAAACGTCAATGAGCTAAGGTATCACGTGGTGATAAGATTAGAGAGACAGGACTGAGACCGCTAGTCCGTTAGTAGTATCCCGCCCAAAAATCCTTCTACGCGTCCTCTCCTCTACCCATGATCGCGTCGTCTTAGTCAAGACGCGTCGAGTCCAACCCAACCCATCATGACAACATCCGTAACCCCCCCTATGCGCGTCCACGGATGGAACGTCCATCTAGTCGCAGGCGATGATGACTTCCACTTTGCAGGCCTATACCAAGTTCCTGGAAGTAATTTGATAACGTTTCGCGATGTTATCGATGAGATGCGTCTTTGTTTTGACATAGCCGGCGAGGAAGAAGACCCCTTGGAGACTATGGCTTTCATGTTGGTGGATTCGCCTGATGATGTAAAGAGGAAACTCCCTTCTTTAGTTGCGGATGAGGATTTGGCTCTTCCTGTCCCCGGACTTGCAGGGTCGTCGCCTAAAGTCCAGCGTATAGTGACATATCATGTTATCATGCACAAGCCCTGTGAGATTTCCTACGATAAGCCGTTACAAGATCACCTCAAAGGTTCGTTTTCGCCTTTTGTCTCAAATAGGTTTCTTCATAGTCGCTGATAAAGAATGCTAGACAAGTGTGCTCGTCACATCAATCGACCAACTCGTCGAATGGATAATCGCTATATACCCCTTGATAAACCTTCATTGGATCCTCGCTATGCTAAAATGCCATTTCGACGTACAACAACCACTCTCAGAGCTTCTCAGTCTCCCAAACGGCGCAGATCCAACTCGTTCTCATCAACGACGGATGGCGACCAGGAAGACATCAAGAACTTGCATGTTCCGCTAAATATGGACCTATCACCAGAAGAAGCAAGAGAAACTACAGAGACGTTCCGACATGATTGTCTTATCCATGCTGATCGTTGTGCTATATCTGGAAAAGGCCAGTCGTGGTGCATTATTCCGTCGACTGGGCCAGGTCTTCATGCTTGTCATATTGTACCTCAACAACATTTCTATGTCTATCCCCGCCATGACCAAGATACCGCCACCGATACTGAAGGGGAGATCAACGACGATAAAGGACTCGCTCGATCATGGGCAGCAACATGGTCTGGAAAGAATGGCATACTTCTCATGAACGACATTCGGCAACTTTTCGACGCCCGTCTCATCTCAATCCATCCCGACACCCACAAAATCCGAGCTTTTGTGCCGTACGATGTCATAACCGATTTCCACGGTAAAAAGGCCAGTATTGCCCGAAAAGTGGATAAACTAGCGTTACGGCACCACTACGACATGTCGTGCATTGAAAACATGGCTGCGCAGATGCCGGCGGTACCACATGACTCTGCTAGCGGGAGTTCAGTGAGGTTCTTGGAAATTAGGTCGCCGCTCGGAAGAACGATTAGTTTGCCTATAAATACAAATGTCGGCAGGCAAGGTGGCGGCGACCCGGCGAAGAGGGTGAAGGTGGAGGAAACAGTCGAGGCGAGTTCACAGGAGGAAGAGATCCAGAGGGCTTTGTCTGTGGAGTACGAATTGACAGAAGTTTCGGATTGAAGCAGTTGGAATATTGAACGATCAAAGAAGTCTCATGCAATACTAAATGTCTCTGTCCTTATGGTTCTGCATGTGGCTCCCTACTGGGGTTCTGGGCGATACCCGTTTTCAAATCTACCTCTCACTACTGAGCAGCAGCCAGAACAACAGCTGCTTACATGGAATACCTGGAAGGAACCTTCATTAACTTGAAGACAGTTTACTAGGTCTTGCTGGATTTAAGCGACAAGTTCCTGGCATGCTCAGATTCGGCTATAATTAATGTCTCCTCATGGGGGCATTCATTGTATGCATTCCCAGCGATTCCCTCGCAGTATTGTAACCAATACGGAAAGGGACCAAACTACCGAATTGATCATGATATGAAAGGGACGAATTGATCGACGCTCGGCAGTTGGCGAACGAGTGGCTTGCATCGTTCACGTGGACTTGCGGTCTCCAGAAGTTGTATTGTCTGGCATCCAGCACGCAATCACTCATTCCACGCCAACAACGACTCTTTCCCCCAACTGTCGGAACGACAGGCACTTGGAACGCTGATACGCTCGGACGTATCCTGTACAGCATGCGGGAAAATAGACCGAACAACTTCCCTTTCCGCCACACAGACAATGTATATCAGAACTCACCAACATGGTACTTGCCACTGAAAGTGGACTGTCGACGGCAAAGCGAGTCCAGGTACAACATTGAAACTCCTATCATTACATCGTCCTTTTGGAATATAACACCGTCGGTTGGGAGAATATTATGCAGTATTGGTGGGGAATAACAAAGGTTTCGCCGAGAGGTTGCGTGGAAGGGATAGTCGCTTAGTTTTGTATTGGAGCCGGGCCGAGATAGGGGAGCTGCCGGTTTGTTGTAAACAGGCCCCCACGGTATAGGATAGATTAGTGGATGAATTGGGCAGGAGAAAACAGGAGTTGTCAGATTTCTCATTGACCTCTCTCCTGGGCGAGATAGCAGAGCCGCAATCGAAATGCTCGCTGTTGCCGTTGGAAGTGACAACAACTCATTTTGTCAAGGAGAACACCGAAACTCGCGAAAAAAGTCCTGAATTCCCGATGGTGACTAACGCAGTTATTAATAATAACACAAACCGTCCTCGTCGAATACCCCAGTGGATGCAAAATCCTCATCATTTTTGAAGATCCGGGTCCCATAACCGGGTTCAAGACATGAAAACCGGAGTAGCTTGGAATTTGGGGAAACGCTGTCCGCTCCCGTTCTCCAAAATTAAACATAATTCCCGTGTCCGAGACTCCGAACGAGGGAATTCTTGCATATTCTGCTGTCCGCGGGATGATTCGCATTAGTACCTAGTTGAGTGTTGTGCTGTCTTGTTATCCGCGGGAACTATGGGAGTCATCACGTCCTGTTCCCGTCAGAAAAAGATCAGGCCAGTTCTGGGTCTGGGTCATGTCAGCAGCGCACAGCAAGAGGCGCGAGGCGAGCCCGGGGGAGAGTGACTGAGCAAAAAAAGGAACATGGCCGAGGGGAAGAAGAGGGTTCTTATGTGCCGTTTGAGCCGAGAAAAACGGGTCAGATTGATGATCTAGCCCCCGTCTTGGCGAAGCGCCTTTTCTGTATGCCCAGACTTGGCCAAGACTGGCCAAGCTAGACGAGAACAAGTGGAGGAGTCTGGGGTTTGGAGATTCAGCGACCAAGTTTATTAGATCTGGAGATTGAGTTATGCGTGCTATGAGCAGTAACGGGCCATGCTAAAAAACCTGGGGGAAAAAACATGAGGCTCTCATCTCTGACAGCGTCAGGACACGGGAGACAGTTGATGATCAAATGAGTTCTAGATTCAGCCTTTCTACCGTTCTGTCCCGTCGACTTGGTACCCTTTGCCTCTTCGAGCCACGGGAGAGTTCAGTCCATTCTAGAGTGCTTTCGGCGAACACAACGTACATCTAGACCCAAACCGCCACACACAATAAAGAAACGGGGAACAATGTACTCGCAGACCCATTCTATCTCTCCCGCGGGAACAACATCAACACCCCGGGAAGACCGACCGGCAGCATCCCCGTTGTTTCTTTTTGCTGGTGACCATTGCAAGCACCAACAACTCCAACTCTGCCATGATAGCCCATTATGCTTTTTGTCATTGCATCACAAACCGTTTCCATTATTCCTTGCCGTCAATACTCCATGGGGTAAACTAGTCACTTTTACCCCATATTCCTTGGGGTAAGAACTAAAACCTTCGCTTCCCCCCCTTCCGCACGGTGATGGTCTTGTCTTTTCTCTATAAGATACCCTGACCCCGAACTTCCCCAGACAGAAGAAGAAGAAGAAGATCCAGGCTCAGATCCAGATTCAGATTCAATACTTAAAAGAGGGATCTTTCCAGACTTTTCTCTTTCAAGGTTCTTTGTGTCTCATCTTCATCTCGTCTCTTCAACTTTCTGACCCCTTCACTCTTCTCCTTCAACCACTTCTACGACAATATGGCCGGAGGCCCAGTGAAGAAGCCCGTCAACATCTTCAAACTCAAAGATGTCGACGAGCCTCAAGGCGTGTTCAACTGGCGACTATGGTTCGCCGTCTTCGCCTTTGGTCTGATGGGCGCCGCTCGTGGAATTGACGAGGGTCTCATTTCAGGCGCCTTCAAGTCCAAGGACTTTCAGAAATACATCCACTTCAAGGACTATTCCGAGGTCGAGCAGGCCAACATCAAGGCTAATGTTTCTGCCATGGTCCAGATTGGCTGTGTCGGAGGTGCCCTCATGTAAGTACCAATCTAATACGCCACCGAATCATGCCACACCGGCGCTAACCTTGTTGTGTTTTTACAGTGCATTCATGATCTGCGACAAGATCGGTCGTATTTGGGCTACTCGTCAGCTTTGCACAGTTTGGATTGTTGGAATCGTCATCTTCATGGCCAACGGTGGCAGTCTTGGTGCTATTTACGCAGGTCGCTTCATCGCCGGTCTAGGAGTTGGTCAAACGGCAGTCGTGGGACCCGTCTACCTCGCCGAAATCGCACCATCAGCTGTCCGTGGTCTCTGCACTTGTGTCTTCTCCGGCTTCGTCTATCTCGGTATCGTTCTGGCCTACTTCGCCAACTACGGCTGCTCTCTACACATGGGCGACAACACACACGCCCGCTGGCTCGTCCCCACCAGCCTTCACATCATGTTCGCCGGATTGATCTTCATTCTCAGCTTCTTCGTGGACGAATCTCCTCGCTTCCTTGTTAAGAAGGGCCAACTCGAAAAGGCTACTGCTGTCATGGCTCGCCTGCGACAACAACCCATCGACTCCGATTACATCGTCCGCGAAATGACCGCTATCCAGGCCTCCCACGAGCACGAGCTTGAGAGCGTCAACACCTCGTTCCTCGGTACCTGCAAGGAGCTCTTCCTCAACGGCAGCAACTTGTACCGTCTGTACCTTGCCAGCATGGTCCAGGTCCTTGCTCAGTGGTCTGGTGCCGGTTCAATCACTCTCTACGCTCCCGATCTGTTCGAACTCCTCGGTATCCACGGCTCCGAGACTGGCCTTCTTGTCACCGCCCTCTTCGGTATTGTCAAGCTTCTGTCCGCCATCAGCTGTGCTCTCTTCCTGGTCGATGTGATCGGTCGCAAGCGCGCTCTTATGGCCGGTATTGCTCTTCAGGCTTTCGCTATGATCTACGTTGGCGCATTCCTTACAGCTGTCCCTGACCCTTCCAGTTCTTCCGGCGCCGCTCGTGGAGCTATGGCCATGATTTACATCTCCGGCATTGGCTGGGCTCTTGGTTGGAACACCATGTCCTACATCCTCACAGCCGAGCTCTTCCCTCTCCGTATCCGAGCTCTCGCTACCTCATTCGCCATGACACTGCATTTCCTGTGCCAGTACGGTAGCAGCCGCGCCACACCTAACATGCTTCTGCCCACATCCCAGGGAGGTATCAACCCTAACGGAACCTTCTGGACCTACGCTGCTATCCTTGTTGTTGGCGGTCTCTGGGTTATCGTTTCTGTACCTGAAACTGCTGGTCGATCTCTCGAGAGCATGGACCGACTTTTCGATCTTCCTTGGTACAAGATCGGTTTGTTCGGTAACAAGGATGCCGATGAGCAGGATGCCGTTTATAATGAGAAGGAAGAGATGGCCATGAATGCACATGGTGACGTTTCCTACATTGAGAACAAGCCCAAGGAGGTTGCTTGATCTATCTAGTCCAGGAGCATGGGATAACATAGTATGATTTTGACATGAATTAAGCGAATTGATTTACCTATTACATCAGTTTTGATCTGTTTCATCTGTTCTTGGCGTGATCTTCATATGTGACAGTAGTATGCATGTTGCTGCAGTAGCGCCATTCCCTACAACATGACATCTCGCCTGACCCCAATCCCAAGTGACTGGTAGCTCTGATGATGGCATGACTCGTTTCGGAAAATTTGGAGAAGGATAGCACGGTAAGGATACTCATTGCCGCTAAAACGGGTAAGGACTCTACCCTCGACTCGTCATCAGCACGTGGTACATAGGATGATAGCACAAGTCACCTTAGGCTTGACAAGTGTTTGTCACAGGTAAACAAAGAGAAAGTGATCAACACAATGTTTTCATTAAACTAAATTACTTTTATCTTATGTAGGCTCGCTCCGGTAAACTGGCTGGTTTATCCAGAGGTCGTGGAGTATCGTTTTCCTTGACGTCTCCAATTAGAAGACCATACCTTTGGTCTGCTTGCCCTTCTCTTCCTCCACCTTTCGGACGTTAATGTTCCTCCAGATAATGATGGAGAGAACACATAGAGGCATGGTAGCAACACCAACAATGGCCATGAGCCGCATAGTGTGAGCATACGCGCCAATAATGGCCTCACGTTCAAGTGAGCCGTCAGCGAACTCCTTTTGGACCTCAATACTGCCAAAAATGACGGAGGCATTGGCCTTGGCAGACTCAGGAAGACGCTCAAGTAGTTGGGCAGGCATGACGTTATTCCAGAAGGCACCGGCAATAGCATAGCCGATAGCAGCACCAACACCACCAAAGAGGCCAGAAAGAGCGCTTGTGACAGCGAGGTATTGGTGAGTGACGGGGGCCATTACAGCGACTTGATCGACGGTGGAGAAAACACCGGCACCGAAACCGACGAGAATCTGGGTAAAGGCTAGAAGACCAACGTTGGTGTTCTCGTATCGGAAGGGGATGATCAGAGCAGTGCCCAAAAGCATAATGGGAGCACCAGCCATGGCAGTCCACTTGATGTTACCAGTGCGGGCAACAAACCATCCGACTCCAGGCGCAATGACGGAAGAGGTCAGGGAGTAGGCGTTGAGAACGTAGTTGGCGTTGGAGATGCTCAATCTGTTGACGACCTGAAGATAAGAGCCAAAGTAGGCGTTCCAGCTGAAGGTGGACAGAAACATGACGGCGTTGAGCAAACATGAGCCGATAATAGTTCCCTGCTTGAGGTACTTGAAGGGCAAGAACTGAACAGGTGCCACCTTTGCTTCCCAGACGTAGAAGATGGGGATCAGAACGACGCCAAGAACCTCGAGGGCAATGATATAAGGCGTGGACCAGACCTTGGGGGCATAAGGAGCCAGACTGTAGGGCAGAAGGAGGCAGGAGATACAAGCACAGAGAAGTATGATTCCAATAATGTCAAACTCGATAAAGTAGAACTTGAGAGACTGGAGGAATGTGCGGTTTGATCGCTGCCTTGTAATGACGCCCTGCTTGGTAGCAGTGCGGAACATGTAAATCATGGTGGCCATAGCAGGGATACTGCACGCGGCAATAATGATGGCGAAAGCTCCAAAAGCCCAGCGGAAGTTGAGATTTTCGTAAAAACCAGTAGCGATTTCGGGACTGGCAAAGGTAGCGACGATACGAGGCGTGGTGTTGATACCGTAGATGAAAGCACGGTTGGTCAGGGTAGTCATATCAGCCAGCATAACGCCAATGACATACATGACTCCGATATGGCCGACCCAGTACAGAATGTGAGCGCCAATGTACATCTGGACGGTAGTACAAGTGGCCTTCATGATCATGCCAACGAGGCAAACAACCATCATGAAAGCAAAGCCTTCAACTCGTCCCCATACATCGATGGCTTTGGCGAGGGGAAGAGGAGCGCATGCGCCAATGATGGAGGCCAAGATACTTCCAATGTTGAGAAGACCATGAGCACCAAAACTGGACGTGATGTAAGGGTTGAGAGCTGAATCGACATAGTTCATGATCATGTCGACAAAGGAGATCAAGTACAACCTGATGAGACAAAATTAGATACGGTCTTTACAGCCACCTCGTCTGCGATAGAGGAGATAAGGTGAGGGGAATAAGCTTACATCAGGAACATGCTAATCAGGGTCTTTTTGGTCCACACCGAGGTAATGGCGCGCACGCGCTCAATGCCATCCTGATACTCACCTTCAGACTCAAAGTCGGAGCCTTCAGGACGAGCAGTGGTTTCTGTCTGAGGAATAGCATTGTTCTTCTCCTCGTCAGAGGATCTGACATCCTTGTGAGGTGATTCAACCATGATAGGGTTCATGTCGGCAACCAAGCACAAATGAATGCGATGGTTGTGTTTGGCAGCGGGATTGAGTGGAAGAAGTAAGGATCAGGAGGGATCAAAAGGAGTTGGGAAAAGGAACTGTCGATCTTTTTATCAATCAGCAGAGGCGAAAAAAAATTATTCCATGCGTTAGTATAGACAAGGTGTGTCTTGGCAACCCTTGAAAATGCCAAGGGTTCGACCGAACCATGAAGGGACTGGCTTCTGAATCCTTCCGGTTGTGGGATCCCGAGGCGGGATTAATTGCATAGTCAATTCTGCACTGTGATGATCGAGACAACTGATGGGGTATTTTTGTTTGCAGAGAAACCTCTGGTGGCGATTTGGGTGGTTGGGCCGGAGATTGTTTCCAGAATCAGATTAGATCTTTTAGATATGATCCTCCTCTGCCCACATGGTGCATTGCTAGCGGTAATTCTATCTAATCAATCGGCGGTTTTGATCATCTCATCAGACCATTTCTGATCATGAGCTTACAATCCTCTGGTCTAGTGTGCTTGTCCACTGTTCCCTGCTCACCTTTTCTTGAGGGATCTTGTTGCTTGTAGGGGGGTTTTGATGGATGACTTTGTTGACGCGGCAGTTGTTTATCTGTAGGCTTGGAAATACTGTGTCAACAGTGAGTACTCCGTAAAAAGACTGCCGATCAAAACACGCAGTCTCGTAAATCCATCAATGCTACTCTTCAACGCGGCAGAGATACAATACCCTGGTCGTAAACCATGACTTGCCGTCTTTCCATCCAATAACCTTGAATATCTACCCGAACATCCCTGTCACTGAACCGGACCTACGGTACAATGTTGGCTCCGTTTCTGGTAGATCCCTGCAACAAGTCCGATAGCCATCTGCGCGACAACGGGGCCGTTCTTCTCTTATTCCCAAACCTCCCGGTAGTAACCAGATCTAGACTCTAAGCTTTTGAGCCAAGTGGAGATAAGAAAGCACAAGTGATTTTTTTCTTCACCTTCAACTCCACTACTTTACCAGTAGAGCGGGCGAAAAGAATGCTAGCTAGGCTTTAATGAGTCTTGTGCGCAGGTGCCAAGGTGCTAAAAAGATAAGATCTTGTAGCTGCAAAAACCGTCTCAACACTCAGACACTCTGCGTCTTTTTCTTACTTGGCTAACCTTTCTTTCTCAAGTCTGGTCCTCTTGTGGCGGACTTGATACCCGATCATTCCCGATTAACCAGTGTGTCTAGGAACGGTTTGGGCTTAACGTCTATGAATCGTTCTTTGATAGCTCCTGGGCGAACTTGTGTTTTGCGACCTAACTCCGAGTCTGAGCATGATCTTTCAGAGTTTGCCTCGACCTTAACGGCCGACCACGAGTTGTTGATTATCTCTTCTGACGTGCCGAGACCTTGGAGCTGGGATGTGGCCGGTATTTTGTCCGACCATGATTTCTTTTGTCTCGGAGGGACAATCTTGGTGCTAGGGTCATCTTAATTACTGTACTGGCTAAGGACTGACATCGTTATAGAAACGGCGAGATTGATGGCATTTTCGCTGAGGCATCGAAGACGCAGTATTCATTGACTTTTCCTGGTAGTTTTAAGCAAAAAGAAATGGAAGCAAGAGAAAAACAAGAAGAAAAAAGTAGTCGATCTACCACAAGAGCCAATCCCGATTCAACCAGGGCTATCACTTGCTCACCACAGGAGGACAAATTACCACTTGAGAGGCAACCTCGACTTAGACCAACCTATCCCATTACTGACAAACCTTGTATTCATCGATAATACTTTATATACCTGGCACAATCCAATCTGCGCGACTACGTATACCTTAGCATGTTCTCAACAAACGGGAAGACAGTCGTGTCTTAATGGATTGGCATGCCTGAACTTTTCCCCCGCCATGATCCATCACTTCTCAGCTATTTATTCTCTCTAAATACGTTATATATGCACGGATTTTTGCGCTGTACCATCTAGATATATACTCTCCCTAATATCGTTCTGTTTAAAGTGGTATTTAGACGTTAGACGACAACCTAGATAAGTGTTATTTAGTCTAGCTGTTAGGTTATTATAAAACTTGGCCCCATTATGCAATCATATCACTATCCCTCTACCTCTGCAGCAGTCTTTTAATAGAGTCGAACGCTCCAAGCTCGAGCTTTATAACAGACAAATATCCTTGATAAGGACGGGTTGTTTTGACTTATCTCTGTGCAAAGTCAAGCGCTCTTCTGTGCCTCACCCACCAGGATCTTTTTTGATTGAGCTCACTCCATGAGTGTCTTTTTCTTGTTGGTATTGTTCTTATAGACTCTGGCTACCGGGCGCAACTGTTTATTTGGAGACAGTAAACTAAACCAGAATCTCTGCTATGATGCAGATGCAATTATTAGATAATTTGTCTCTTTGGCAGGCCTTTTGCATTGAGTTACTGACCTATTGTCCACTGTGATACTATAAAATTGCACAAAAGGGAGAAAAGCTTGGAGTCTATAGTTCTGGCTATTGTTCTTTTTTATCATACTTGTCTTGTCTATTCTTTGATTCCGCTCATATGGTATTCTCTGTTTTGATAACGTGTTTTCTATATCGAAATCAGGGCTTGTATCGGTAGCTCAATGCTATGCGCACGGTCACCTTGCCAGGAATGTCAATCCCGCTCGTGTCTCACCGTGCCGTCACCAACTAGGCAAGTAATCACCACGTAGCAGGGAGATGTGGAGAGCTGAATATTGATAGAAACGAACTACCAAGGTTAGAGGAAATGATTTGCACCAATACTGCATCTGGGGTTGCGGCTGAGGCAGATCTGCAGCTGAAAGAACCCAATTCCCTTGATATCGACTCAGTTCAATGT
Source organism: Fusarium palustre (assembly GCA_014899045.1). Lineage (NCBI taxonomy): Eukaryota > Fungi > Ascomycota > Sordariomycetes > Hypocreales > Nectriaceae > Fusarium > Fusarium palustre. The sequence continues at coordinate 96,674 of JAAVUH010000067.1, forward strand.
CTGAGATGTCTTACAGTGACGTTAATTGACATATAGGAGGAATTCGCGGCACAAGTCATCAGCAACACGATAACTCCTTGCATATGATGTCTTGTATTTATCTACCCAATCCCAATCCCATCTACTATTGCTTTTACTTAGAATTGCACCATCAGTATAAAACCAGTATATCATTATCTTGACCATTATTTTGATTCATCTCCCAAAACGAAATCATGACAGGCACAGTTAACAAGGACAAAAATGGCGGGAACAAGAGTAACGACAAGGCAGAGCAAATGCTCTTTGAGATCTACTTCGTTGACACCTCCACCAAAGCCGCTCAACTTGACAAGATTGCACCTGTACCAAAGATAGAGATGGAAAAGAAGCTTTCCGAGGTTCGAGCCCACCTACGTTCTAACAAAGCCCTATCATGGAGAGAGTAAGTCACTATCTTGCTGAGCAGTGTTGACTACTTACTGAGTCTTGACAGGGCATCATGCACCTTTTGTACTCTTTCGGGAGCAGAGCTGAAAGACAATCTCACTCTTGCTGACTACAAGGACCTTGCCGCAAGCCAGGGAAAAGAGCCTGGAGCTGAGCAAGACAAGTCAAAGCAGATTGTCACCAACGTCAAGGAAACTGATAAACAGGAAAAGACTTCAATTAAAATTTATTTTCGATCGCTCAAGCGCAACTTGGGATTAGATGACAAGACTAAAGAATTTCTCAAACAGAAGATGGAATTCGAGCTCAAGGTATGTTCTTACTTGGAAAAGGGATGATGCTCAGTTTAATATCTCATACTGGACTAGAAAGCAGAACTCTTGCCTGAAGCTGAGCGCAAGATGCTCAAAGGCTCCTACAGTCATCGGGACTTCATGGCAGAAGTTGGAACAGGAAGTATTATGTGAGCGATAATAAATTCCGTACCGCATTGTATCACCACTAACAACTTTACCAGCCATCCTGCTGACATGACGGAGGAACAATGGAACTCCGTGGTGGAGACTAATTCCTTGCTTCATGGAAACACAATCTTCCGAGAGGCATACAATCTTCCCATTACGGTTGAGAGGGCCATGTACCCTGGTAAGAGGCAATTGAAAAGTTCAAGTTGGAAGCAGAGTAGAGCTAAACACAAATAGCCTTTCGACTCAAACCTCGCGCCATTTTCGACTTTACTGAAGACGGCCCCAAGGCAAACGGTAATGGAAAGGATGGGGATGGCCCAATTGTAAGTAGCTTACGAATATGGAGAAACTCTGCTCACAAGGAAAATAGACGGAAGAGTACCGAATCCCTAGATTCATTGTCACAGATGACGCATATGTTGAGGTATCTGAGCACAAGACATCGGTCATGACGGCCATGGCTGAGAGCTCCCTTTCCAAGAACTCATCCGAGGTTGCCATGTATGCTATCATACCCTGAATTTTCAACAACATTGCAACTGCTAACTTGAGTAGCGGTGGTGGTGCTTTCGGATGGAGTGGAGGCATCACAGGTGGTCACGAATATGAGAGCAGCGAGCGCAACCAGGTACGAAAACAGGATGAGATCAACCATATGATCATTACCTACAACGTGAGTCCAGTCTAATAAGGTCTTCCAAGAATTCCCGTTAGCTTATCTAGATATATAGTTCCCGCGCGTCACTCTTAGCCTCGACAACGATAACCTGGAGTTGACCCAGGAATGTAAGAACGATCTAGATACTATCAAAACACGTGAGGATGCTGGCCGATTCAAGAGAAAGTTTGGTATGTCACTAGCGGGCCAAAATGACACTAGCTATCCAGTTACTGACGCGTTTTGTTTACCGTATCAGGATGTTTCTTTTCCACCAAGGTGCAGTTGGGTGGCCGCTTGCACTCAACTCAAGAATCTGAGGCTGTGTCAGGCAGTACCATTGGAGAGAAGTCAAAAAGACTTAAGATCACGGCTGCAGCATCTTTTGCTGGACCAGTCGGCGAAAGTACTGTCAAGGGCGGTTATGGAGAAGATAGTACGGTACGGAACGAGTCTTCGACTTCCACATACGACAGTCACATGGCTTGGGAGGCCAAAGGAGGCGACACTCTTCTCTGTAATAAGTATGCAATGATGGACTACATCAGAAATTGCAAAGATACTGACATGATTGCTAGTCCTGCTGCTTGGTGCAGTACCGTTTCATCGTACTACAACTGGCGTGTAGTCAAGGTATGAATATGTACCCAGACTTTATGCACACATGCTGACACCACACAGCAAGATAACGTCATTTCGATAGAAGACATCATTTCCCAGGTCGCCAAGGATCAGAAGCACGTCTTTGAGAATCTGAAGAAATTCGAAGAACGCGCATCCAGCGACGCGGTAGACATCTGCTTCTATCACAAAGAAAGCTAAAGATACCTTGGATTTAATACTGATGCTGACTATGTCCGTAAGTGTTACATCGTCCGTCACGTATCATGAAGGGATAACTAAATACTGATGTGCGACTTTAGCCGGCGTCATGTTCGCAGATCTTTACAAGAGGGGTGACATTCTAATTAAGGATATTGGGCTTAGCCTAGTAAGAGATAACCCAGAATTCGGCAGATTATTTTATGCACAAATGCTGGGAAGAGGCCATAGAAAGACACTTTCTTTGGGCAGTGTGCAAGAAAGTAACGCGCAGGTGTTCCAGCTCTCTGGGAAGGTGGTACAAGATGAAAACAAGCGTTTCCGGGTAGGTTTCTTCTTTTATATATGTACACCACATACAGGTGGTATCGTTAGTCCTTGGCTAACGGAAAACCTCAGCTCATGAAGCAGGAAAGTTACAAAGCGTGGAAGGAAGACACCAATTGCCCGGTTGGCTACGTCCCTGCCACGGAAAAGTACAAAAGAACCCAGCTGCAAGAATGCTACGAGGTCAAGAAAGAAGAGCCAGTAAGCTTCCGCTGCACGCCGGTAAATGATCAGACGGCACAAGGTTTGGGACAAGAGGTAAAGGTCGTGATCGAGGTCTACGCGGGGACAGAGTTCTTGGGACACGTCCGAGAGGCAGAAGGGCACGAGGGGGCAGTGGTGGTAGATCGTGGCCCCAAAGACAAGTTTCACGACAAAGGTGACGTCAAGGCCAGTGAACCATTGCAATTCACTTTGCGATACCAGCCGTATGCGGATAATGCGGTATAGGACATCTCGTTGGATCGGGGCAATTATGAGTGGTTCCCTTCCGCTTCTATGTATCGCGTGACATATAGTCTTGTGTGTACGGCTTTATCCGTCCTATTACTCTTTCAATCGAATCGTCACCCACACCACGATAACAATTAATGTGAACAATGACCTTTTGAAATGACATTGGCATAGTGGACCTCTTGAATGGAGCTGTGAGCTGAAGGTTACGGGCAAAAGCCCTGAAGATGTATCTACGTTACAGCACTAAGAACCCTGGTTCTTAGACCTATACTAGTGCCATAGGTCGCCCAGAAGATATGTAGTTAACTCGTGCGTGATAGCCTTTCACCTGAATTGATGAGCGCAGATGTGCAGACTTGGCAAGGCATTCCCTGTCGTTACAAGATGTTTCTCATTTCAGGTTTTAAAGCGCCGAACAAGTACGTGATCATCCGTCGTGCGTAGTGTAAGCCTCGCCAAATAAGGTACAGCATGACAGGCCAGGGCTACAGTAAACGGCCTCATTTGACCCCGCTGTCGGTCGCTGACATTTGACAAGTCTACGCACTAACTAAATTAGTTTGATGCCAAGTGCTGTACGACTCCGTAGTGATATCCATTCACCGGTCAGTCGGTGTGGAAGAGAGATGAAGAGGTGGACAACAGCAATGAATTGGGAGAAGAATATCGTGGGAATTGTTATGTGTTGTATGACTGGGGATTGAACATATTGCCCTGGATTGATCTATGTCGCCATCGCGATGTATCAGTCGCCCGCAAGGAATATTTCGACACGCGTCGGAAACCCCGGAGAAATATTGACAAGGGATTCCCATGTCACTTTACACATGTTCATGCTATGGTGGGCACGTATAACAGGGGTTATATGTTAAACACATTCCGCAATCCACTGATTTTTTGTTGCCACAACGGAATTAAAGAAGCCATTAGGAGATCGCAATTTGATGTCAAGACGGAGTTGGTCTTTGTGAGCACCAGATAGGTTTGGTCATTGATTCCGTGAAACATTGGGCATTTGCAGGGCTGTAACAACAGTCCAAGCTTGACACTACAGAGGTCACAACCCAAAACTCTGTTCTAACGTGACATCACTCTCTTACTCATCTCGTCTATTGCACGCTTGCAAGTAGTCACATCTGTAACCGTATCCTGATCCATCCATCGCCATCTGAACCATTCAGATATCATTCCCCACATACCACGAGGCATATTGTGATCGGCATAAATCATCGACTGCGAAAAACGCTCGAGCACAGACTGCGGCGTTGCCCGCAACGTGATAGCAGATGAAGCACCTGGCAGATGAGATCCATGCTTGATTGGCCTCGCGTCCAAACGAACGAGTCTACATCCAGAAGCGATCGGCAGGTCCCAGAGACGAATTGGCCTGATTGGCATCATCAACGATCGGCTACCACTATAACGACGGCGGAGAAAAATTACTCAAAGATGAATAATGGCCCGTCAAATTGCCCGCCAGGGTTGATCGACGTCCGGTGGATGGGTACAGCTCTACTACACCGAGACTACGATGTTACAGTCCCGTAACTGTGATACGGTCGATCTCTGCCCCAGGGCCTAGGTCTCGGTTTTGTCTCATCTCAGTACAATACCCCTCACTTCCCCAGGTCCGTGTTAAGTAATGGTTCAAGAGGTAGACTATTCGTATCTCACTCGCCGTTGAAGCACGGCTTTCACTCAGCAAACATGTATCTCCGCTGGAACGACAATAAACCCAGAAGCATGGAGCCCAGAGACATTGAGAGCACAGGCGTTGCATCACGCTCCCTCGAAATCCAAGCGATTCTCATAGCGTTCTCTATATTATCCGCCACGACTGTCGCCTTACGGACTTACATACGATCAAAAGTGCTTAGTTCATTTGGGTTGGACGATGGATTGATGGTGGTGGCACAGGTGCTCGCTACTGGCTCCGCTGTGGCCATTGGTCTTGGTAGGCAGTCTCAAAGTATCCAAAAGACCAATTTCTGACCTGTTTCTAGAGAATAAGTTTGGCTTGGGATATCATACATGGGAGCAACCAAAGAGCGCATATGTGCCCTACATGAAGGTTCGTCATTCATTGCTGCGAAGAAGGCAAGTTCAGTTGCTGACATGATGGGCAGTCCTTCTATGCATCTATCGTCATCTACAACATCGCAATGTGTCTTGTCAAGATCGGAATATTACTTCAATACCGTCGAGTCTTTGCTATCCAAACTATACAACTCATTACCTTTTGGGGAACGGCTCTAATGGTGGCTTGGACGGTTGTCATCGCCTTTCTCAACATCCTCATCTGTGTTCCCGTCGCCAAGTTCTGGAATCATGAGCTACCTGGGAGATGTCTTGATCCTCTTCTTATATGGTATATCATGGCTGGATTCAATCTAGCAACAGATATCACAATCTTCTGTTTGCCACTCCCGGTCATCAAGAGTCTCAACCTTCCAAGAAAACAAAAGATGATGCTCTTTGCCATTTTTAGCCTTGGATTCTTGTAAGTCGTCAACAACACCATTTATAAGTTGACAAATACTAACGGTAACAGTACATGCTTCATCTCTATCTACCGTATCAAAACACTCAGGACTGCCGCTATCACAGAGGATCCCAACTGGGACAACGTGGATGCTGCTATATGGTCGTTTCTCGAAATCACAATCGCCATTACAGCAGCTTGCCTACCGACCCTGCGGCCGTTAGTTTCGAAACTCCTACCTCGAATGTTCTCTTCCACATTGGGCAGAAGCAACCGTGCTTCGCGATACACCCAGCCACGCAACAGTCTCTATGTCGGAAACGTGCCTCGGACAAGAACAGACCGACGCAGCAAAATGTTCGATGACACAAGCACTCTCACCGATGAAAACATCCCGATGCCTATCCACGATAAAGCTCTTAACTCCCCAAACAGCGCCAATTTCACTGTGAGCATAAGAGCAGGCAACCAGGGAGCCGAAAACGAGGACACTGTTCCTATCTATGAGGGGGCAGGAATCTCAGCAAAGACTGTCATTACACAGCAAATAGTGGAAGAGGAGGGTTGGGATAGCAGCAGGCCAAGCTGCAGCAACAAATCTTTCTGATTGCACGCCAAGTTCATTTGTTCACGCACTATACCCCTTTAATACATGCCTATAACAGGCTCATATAGTTTTAATAGTCATGTTATGTACGAGTTATGCAAGATAATCATGTTTCAAGCCATCTAAACTTCTTTGATGTAGTGAAGTAGTCATGGATAAAAAATTTCAAGTCTGGAATGGCTTTCGGCCGTAGACCAAATGCCTACAAGGTATCAAGTTAGTGTCTTGCTTCGGAAAAAGGGGCTTGGTAGACTTACATGTCGCCACTGCCAAGATGCTTCGGGTTACGAATGATAGCCCTCATTTTCGCCACAAGAACCTCGACCTCTTCGCGACTCCAACCGAGGATCTGGCCTATTGGATACAGCGCGAAGCCGTCCAGACTCAACTCCATGTACAAGCCAACAAACTGTGCTAGTCTCTTCTGTCGAGGATCCTTGGGCCATTCACCCTGTGGAAGGGTATGTACTTTGTGAACAATATCTTCGAAACCTGCTGCTCGAGCAGAGTCCTGCATGACTCCATTGGTGATGTTGAAAGTTCGTCCAACTCGCTCACCGGCGTCGTAGAATAGTTGAGCCCATTGCCTAAAGGTTCTGAAACAATATTAGCTATTCCAAACTTTTGGGCATATCATTATTAGACAAGCGCTCTTACTCGTTCTCAGCGACCGAATCTGGGTTTTCGCATTTTAAATGTATGTCAGGCTCCATATGCTGGAACCAGCCACCAGGCTTCAAGGCCTTGAAGATTTGACGATACAATTTGTGCCAATCGTCAAAGGCGCCATGCATGTAGCGTATATGGATAAAATCGAAAGAGTCGGGCTCAAAAGTCCAATCAAGCTGCGCATCATCGATCTGGAACTTGACGTTTGGTGGGATCCAGGATGGTTGGGTGGGTGAGATGTCGACACCGATGATCTCTGCTGAAGGGAACTTGTCTGCCATGTCGCTAGGGTCGAGTCAGTAGATGAACCAGACTAACGTGAGTTACTAACATCGCCCAGATACCGGTACCCGTTCCGATGTCGAGTATTCGCTGAAAGGTTAGTAAGTCGTCTTCTTGTTTAGGAGTAGTTTTACCTGAGGGTTCTCTCCAATAGGCGGAACGTAAAGCTTATCGTCAAGCATCATGGTAAGCCATTCATGTCTGGGTGCCTGTCAGGTTTTATCACGCAAGAACTAACTATGTAAGACTCACGCCACGTCGAACGCCTCGACATGCTTGTCATCGTTGGGTGCCCTGTACTGAGGTGAGTATCATCCCATGAGGTTTCAATCAGCTGTACAATACCAGTAATCTGTTGTATGAGAATTCTGATATGTCCTGCCTTGAATCCTGCGATACTCATAGATACTTGAAGAAACAGAGGCTGTCGACGAGAGGGTGCTAATGTCCATATCATTAGTTTTGTGAGTAGCCTCGATAGCCACATTCTTTACCTTTCTGCGTCGTCGGTAGACTCGTTCTCCGCGCCGAACACATCTGGGTCCTAGAACAGTTAGTATCATCATAATTCGTCGCTTTCAAGCTGCCTACAATGGCGATACCCTGGCGGGTCTGCTCGACGTTGGACATGTTTTTCAACTTGGTACAACAGAATCGTGCTTCTGTCTCAAAACTTCGATACTAATGATGATAATAAATGAATTGTCTAGTTTGCAAATTTCCGCCAAATAAGGTAAAAACCCCTCAGACAATTCATTATCCTGCTTGGCAGCTTATGCTACGTAATGTTGGTGGCTGACATGTCTTGTTCATTCACTCAACATTCGACCCAGAGCCAATAAAGTCTGGCCTGAGCAATTGTCATCCTGAGCGTTTGTGAGCAGCAGTAATAATTGCTTAACAAGGACACTGGATTCTTAGTAATACACCCAGTCACTCTCTCGGAGGTAGCAACTTTCTCGGCGACGGTCAATCAATAACACAACCCACAATACCTACCCCCCAAGGGTATCAGAAGAAATGGCCGCTCGAGCTATAGGTGACAGAATTAGTGCGCTAGCTTATGACATTTAGACTACAGGCTTAGTTTATTTATTTTGGTATCCTAAAGCTTAGGGGTCACTTTTTCTGCCACCCACTCACTAGCTACCTACCGTTCGGCAAAAGAATCATATTAGTATTGCTAATATTGGCAAAAAGAAAGCAGATAGGCACTGAGAGACTCTGCTCCCGCCAGGGCTTGAACCTGAGACCTTCGCATGTTACCGGATACTCGGATCGAAGTATTAGTACGACGCTCTAACCAACTGAGCTACGGAAGCCGATCAGCTTTCGGCGATAAATCGCTGTTGCTGAGTCATCTGCAAATTGGGAATATCATTCAAACAGTAGGGGATTCCAGATAACGAAACGGTCTTGGCGTAGACTTCAGCGACAAACCAACAGCTCGGCTCACCGATTAGCTGAAAGAGCTGATGCCATTGTTAAACCCGGTTATTGCCAAATCCCCGCTAACCTTGGAGCCGCTAGTTGAGGACTGGAGTGAGGAGTTGTTTGGAGGCTGATCAAATGGGCTTGATATCCTTGTTAGCATCGGAACACGTCTATGCCGACAGTAGCGTGTATCAGAATAAGCTGCATACCTTGCCGGGTAGCGTTGATCCGAGATTCTGGTCCATTTCTGATTGGCTGTCACGACGAATGTCGTATCTTTTTGCATCAGCCGCACAGTCTGCATGGATACTAGCACGATAATATCATCGTCAAATTCGTGTCTATTCGTTACTCGTGAGTGATTCACCGACGCTTGGCGGGATCTAAGCTCTGTAGAAATGTTCCACCTGATCTTACGAGTAGAATTCTGGTTAGACTTTGAAGTAACCCTTCCAGAGACGTGCTAGCGTCCCGTCAGGATCCCACTCGTCAACGACCTTCTTCAACCTCTGCTGATTTTGCTCGCTGTAGCGCTTCTGCACTTGCTGTTTGCTCCCTGCGTAGTTCATGTAGACAAACCCATTGTCCAGGCCGCGTTCCGCTGCCATGCTTTCGACCGTGCTGATAAACTCCTGTGAGCTGTCTTCCACAAGGTCATCCAGTTGTGGATCCTCCCAAGTCGTAGAAAGCTGTACAATCATCAAAGGTCCCTCATCTGGGTCAAGACCAAATGTGTTGCCTCCATTCTTCTGCATGGCTTGGAGAATGTTGACAGACAAAGGCTGGAAAACGAGGAAAGGGACGACGCTGCTTCCTTTGGCCGCTTCAAAGAGTTTAGCATTGCGTGCTTCGAAGAGAGGCACGATATCTGTAAAGAGCGAGGCAGATTTTGCAGATACCGTGATGTCCCACCAAGTCTGTCGTGAACCGTAGGGAACGTCGATGAGTTTGGAATGTGTAGAGATGTTGGCTACCACTGTCTCATTCGAGACCGCTCCTGGGATATCGGCGAGTGAGGAAACGACTGGAGGTATGCTTTTCGCCGGTGAGGGAATCGTAGAGTGGTAGAGGCTGGTGAGTGCGATGTAGCCTCCAAAGAGCGGCTGATAAGTCAGGACGAAGAAACTGTGCGCGTTTGGATCCTCTGGCAGGCCATTCTCAGTCAAATTCTGGAAATGTGGTATAATCGTCGTATTGAGAGCGCCTGGATGAATGAGTGAAGTAGACCACAAGTCATCCTGTTCGAAAGAAACCAAGTCGAAGCGTGTCACAATACCCAAGTTGGAACCGCCACCGCCTCGTAGCGCCCAGTAAAGATCGGCGTTGGTATCTGGCGATGCATTGACGACTTCGCCAGACGCGACGACAACTTCGTAGTTGCGCACGTTATCACAAGCCCAGCCCTTGGAGCCTGGAAAGTACGAGATACCACCGCCGAGAATCAGTCCGCCTACACCAACATCGGCGACACGCCCGCCCACGACAGCGAGTTTGAGCGGGTCCAACGCCTCGGAGACGTTGATCCATCTGTTTCCGGGTCCAACAGAAACAGTCTCGCGATCTTTGGACACAGTGATGTTGTTGAGGTGCTGTAGATCGACCGTGACGCCATCGGCGACGTTGGATCCGCCTGCGAAAGCAGTGTGGCCGCCGCTCTTGACTGAGAAATGCGCATCAAGAGAAGTGAGAATCTTGATCACCTTTGATACATCTTTCGTGGTTCGGGGAGTGACGAAGCAACGAGGATGCACTTCTGCTTGACGATGGGACCAGTAGTTGTTGGCTAGGGTGTAGGATGTTGTGTTAGGGTAAGCGATGTCCGAAGGAAATTCATCTGCGAGTGCAGCGCACTGCTTAGTGTTAGAGAGTACGAAGGGGAGGGAATGGATGTGGTACCGCGTCATCGGGGATTTTGAGAGCATAGCTTATGGCAGCGCATAGCCCAGCGAGGGCTGGGAGGCAGATAAGCTGTGACACCCTCATCTTGAACACAAAGAAATGCAAGAATAGAATACCGATGAAGAGACGAGACAATGATCGATGGGGAGGAGAAGAAAAGGCGGAAGACGCTATAAATGAGGCGCTAGAGGTTAGCACTAGCTCCCAGTGGCACCGGCAGAAGAAGCAAGAAAAACAGAAGCTAATATTATCGGTAGTCATGGATGAGCTCTCTAGTCTAATCATTTGGACTAGAGCAGATTCACCGTAGGATCGATCCAATTCACTGCTGATCACTGACAGGTACAAACCAATCAAACATTTCGATTTAGGTCTACTAATGTTGGTACGCCGGCTGTCATCATTCCCGTTCAGGTGGACAAAACCATATGCTATTGACTTAGTGAGTGGGCTACCTACATTAGTGAATCTGACAAGCATCGAATACGTACGTCCCCCTGTAGATTTGATCCTCAAGATTTGAAGACCCAATCGCATGACTTAGTTTTGCTGCAGAAACATGGCGTAGAACGATCGAGACCCGAAACGGAAAGGTCAAGATATATTTCACGACGTATCTGTTCCACCGCGATCTTGGCATCAAACACGATGTAGCTCGCCATCTTGACCTTGGGCTCCGGTTTTTCCGAGGGAGATCTCACTATTCAATTTTGTGATACTATCTACGCTTATCCCCACAATTGAAACGCCACATCATAGTGCCAGGCCAGAGAGACGTAGTCAAGACATGTTTGGGAAACAATCAGCTATTTCCGCGGTGAATGAAACATGTTTGGGAATGATGTATCCAGTAAGAGAAACTAAACTAGACATCACGAGATCAGATCTACGCATCGGAGCTCTCAGGCTTCCTCGCATAAATACAGCAACTATAAAGGTCAGCACATGTAATCAACTCTCCATATGTCCACACTTACATCGGGTTATATGCGTGAATCCGAGGGCTGTTCAAGTCCTTCCTCACATCCACCAGGAACATTTCCACTTCATCTCTTGACCAACCATGCGCCCTCGAAAACGGTGCCAAGGTCAGTGACTCAATAGCATCCATCGAATTCGCATTATTCCACGTCCCCAACTCTTTGTACTTCTTGTCCTTCGGCCAAGGATTGACGGGCCATTTGAATCGTGTATCAACGATATCAACAAACCCAACCTTTTCCATTATGGCTTTTATTCCGTCAAACTCGATTGCTGCGCCGCCGAGCTTGACAAAGGCTTCGCTGAGGAGAGTGAACCATTTTGTGAGAGCGTGGGTCTTGGTCAGGGTACCGTCATCGGAAAGAATGCTGCCGCTGACTTCTTGGATCTCGATGTAGCCACCTGGCGCGAGGACTCTGCTTCTTGTTAGAGGGGCGGTGTACCAAAGTTTGAGAAGGTGAGTCACTTGAAGATTTTACGGATGTATTCTTCCCAGTCTTTGATACTGAAAGTCATCATTCTGCTGTGCACATAATCGAACGACTCGGCATAGTTCCATTCTTCATCAATGTCATCAATGATGAATCGCACATTTGGTGGGACGCTGTAAGTTTGTCAGCCAGTCGCTTTGAACGTATATCCATGCAACTCACAAGGCCGGTTGAATTGGGGACAAATCAATGCCGACGACCTAAAGCTTGAGTATACACACTTTGATGCAAGGACTCCCCGAGACTCACCTCCGCCTCTGGGTGTTCATCTGCAAAGTCAATCGCCCAAATTCCTGTCCCGGTACCAAGATCAAGGACGCGCTTAACCTTTGAGTCGGGCTTGACTGGTGGTGCCAAGCCAAGTTTGTCGCCAAAGGTAAGTAGGAAGAGGTGATGCTGAAGGTCTAGCCTGGATTAGTGGACTGTATCGTAATGAAGTATGTGCTTGTACCAAGTCGTTGGTTCTCAACTTCATCATTTGGAAGATGATATTCTATGGGAAGGCTTTAGTCTCTTGCATTTTGATCAAATTGTAGTTCAAACACACTTCCTTCCTTGTATCGATGGTATGTTCTTCCATTTTCTTCTCGATAGCTCAAGATGGAGCTAGAGATACTTTGAGTCGACGATGCAGCATCCTGTATCCGGTCAGTCACTTTCCTTTGAGGGCACAAAAGTTTTTATCGCGAACATTTCCTCGCGTGGAGTCGCCATCATCCACAATCTTCAAAATGATTAGCTATAGTTCATGCAACAAACACCAATACAGACCTGTTCATCAGGATGCAGAACTGGATCTGCTTCAGTAACGGCCATAATGCTGTACAGTGCTGATAATTTCAGAAGAACCGAAGGTAGTGTTGTAGGAATCAGGAAACACAGTCAGCAGCGAACAGCAGATCATCATCTTTAATATAATCACATCATGAAACGTGTTTTCTTAGCGAACCAACGAGACAATTCCAAGAGGCTGTTCACCCGTTGGCAGGAACCAACATGCATATCGACGCCCCAAAACAGGCCATCGATCCGATGATGGTGTGGGGTACAAATGCAACAGTCAGAGTAATATCGATTCCAGCAAGAAGCATTCCATTCGGCATTTGAGTTTATATACCCATTTATAAAGGTGTAGCTCTGACTGGAAGTCCTGATATTTTAACAAAACTCTTCATTCGAATTAGTGGCTCCTCGATCTCATCATAATCTAAGCTTCTGCTGTTTTGACGATGAAACAAACGCTTCGCTAGGAGACTTTTAGCCAAACGTTTGACGGGCCGAGTTCCGAGCAAGGATCTCAACGGGGAAGATTCCGAACCCATCACGGCTGCTACTTTGACATCTTGGCAATTATCCCCTCACGCGATACATATCCACTGCAATGCAAGTTTATAGCCTGTTATCATAAGATTTTTATACACAAATACAGGCAAGTCCGTAGAGTATTCATGATTGAAGTTGAATACAAAAATTAGATTCACTCCGCGTTCATTATCAATACTTGCTAATTGTGACATCCTACCGTCTGGCTCCCAGATCAATACTCCTTCTCCTGATCTTCTCAACTGGCCCAAACACACTGTTAATTAACTCCTTCTTATTGATCTTGCCCATGGCATTTCTTGGCAACGTCTCGACAATCTCCAAGTCCTGGGGAATCTTGTATGCTGTGATTCTCGGCTTCAGAGCTGCTCGTAACTGTGGCAATGTCATGCTCTCCTCGCCCTTCTGGTTTAGGACCACCACTGCAGCAACCTTCTGACCCCATGACTCGGAAGGGAGTCCAACAACAGCACACTCATCAATCTCGTCCAGAGACAGAATTTCTCGCTCGACTTCGAGGGCTGACACCTTTTCACCACCTGTCTTGATGATGTCGGCGCTTCGGCGACCTTGAATAAAGTATGCTGGTCCTTGAGCCCAAGAACCTGACTCTGCCTTGCCGGAGCCTGGCACAGTTCTTCGAATGGCTATGTCGCCAGTCTTGAACCATCCGTCCGTGGTAAACTCCTTGGCCGTGGCCTCGGGGTTACGCCAGTAGCCGGTGAAGATGGTGGGTCCACGCAGTTGGATCTCTCCGATACGTTCCTTTCCAGTAGCAGAGTCGATCTCCTCTCCTGGCTGAATGACAGTTTGAGCACCAGTCACATCATCAGTTTCCATCAGGCGGGCCTCGACGGAGGGAAGAGGCCAGCCAACAGAGCCGTCTACACGGTCAACATCAGCGAGACCGCAAGACAAGGCCATTCCGACTTCTGTCATTCCATAACGCTCGAGCAGAATATTGCCATCCGAAAGCTGGATCCATCCGTCTCGGATTGGCTTTGGTAGCGCAGCTGATCCCGAGAAGTTGAGACGTAGGTTCCTGGGTGAGATGGCTTCTTTGCCAGCTTTTTGCATCTCTGGTGATAAAGAGTCGTATGACTTTAGCATACGGGCCCAGATGGTTGGTACCGCGGTAAAGAATGAGATGGGGATCTGTGTCTTCTCGCCTGCTGTTGCTTGGAAAGGCGCTGTCAATCTCTTCCAGACCTTATCTACGTTGAACGGAAACATGAATTCGATGCTGCTTCCGGCCAGCAGTGGTGTAAGAAGAGCGTTGACTGTGCCGTGGATGTGGTGAAGAGGCAAAACGTGCAAAAGTCGATCGCTGGGTGAGTATCGCCATGCTTCGAAAAGACTAGATGCCTGTGCGGTGAGATTAGCTTGTGTGAGCACCACGCCCTTTGGTCTGGCGGTTGTTCCAGAGGTAAAGAGCATCATTCCGCCCTGCTGAGAGCCCGAAAGCTCTCCAAGCTCAATTTGCTTCTCTTCCGCAGTGGCGTGGCCGGTTCCATCGAGTTGGTAGAATAGTGGTGGGGTTGCCAAATCCTGGCTGATGACTTCCTCTGCTTTCGAGGCGTACTTAGAGGATGAAATTAGAACGAGAGCTTGACTGTTCTCGAGGATATATCGCAGCTCAGGTGCAGGGAAAGCTGGTGCCAGTGGTAAAGCGATGGCATTGGAGGCAAGAATAGCTAAAAGTGTGACTATGATTCTGTCAACAATGATCAATGGCGGCACATGAAAGATCTGCACATACCGACATATTCGTAACCGCTTTCCACCATGAAAGCAATTCTTTCACCAGAGACATCCGTTCTGCCGGCATTGCTTAACAGCTGTTCTTTGGCATGAGCGATGCTCTTGAGCAAAGTACCGTAAGAGAAGCTTGCTCCTGAGTCATTTTCTAATACTGCAAGTGAGGCTGGCTCATGTTTCTGAATAGCCTCAAGGAATGATGAGCGCTGAAGGATCGTTGGGCGGTCGGTTGAGGGGGATAATAGAAACGGCATCTTGACGTTTGGTTTAGTTCATCAGAAGCCTTTGGGTTATTAATATCTAAGTTCACAGTTCTGAATAGATTGACAATATATAAAAACAAATCATGCATGCAGGGGACTGCTGAAGAAATTGCAGACGCGTATCTTATGAGGCTGATAGAGACGGTTCGGCATTAGATTTACAAGCCGACTATGGGGACAAGGGGCAAATTGCGGGGACATCGGGAAGACGGGGACGACGGGGAGTTACGACGATTGGAAACGAGTGTGATCAGTGTCTTGTTTTGGCAGAATTGTTGGGGAGTTAGGCTCAACAAATTGATATCACACTGACACATATCTTGATGGCCATGGCCTTGAGAGGGATCTTGACGGGCTCTTAGACCATGACCTTGGATTGCCATGTTGCTCGCTATCTGCCGAGGTTGTTCTGGATCCGAATATCTTATCTAATCTCTTATCTATCTGTTTATCGGTCCCACTTATGTCCCGATTGGTAACTTGTCGTGCATCCAAAAAGTGCCAAGATTAATGAATCAGTGATGAAGATTTAAAGCGAGATGCTGATATATTCACTTTTGTACCCGCTACTCCGTACTCATACCACATCGAGATTGGGGTCTTCCAGCCCGCTTTTGGAGATCCACATGGTTACGGCCCAGGGGAACATGTCGGTAAAACGATTGGCATAGATCACGTTTGCCCTTCAAGAACATAGGATATGGATTCAGTTATTCACACCAGCTATCATTTATCCACAAGCCCATGCCAACAACTCGAGGGTGAACAAGATAAACGCGCGGTAGCCATGGTATCGATTGGTGTATTGATTGATTAGCATGACTTTTTGTGTTCGTTGTTGTGACTGCATGCTGTTGCGACTAAATAAACTATGGTATCTTGATCTGGTAAAGGTTGGTGATCTCCTTGTCATCCTCTCATTGTATTCATATTCTTCGCCTCGTGCATAATTGTGTTCTTAAGCTCGTTTCGCACTCCGGTATCCTCCCAATCACTCAGGACCTTCCCAGCTGTACCGGAATTTGTCATTAAAACACTTCTCTTGCAGGATAGGTGGCTTACCTCGCTATCATGATATGGTGGAGAAGTTGAAACTCTTTATCGAGGCGTTCCTCAAGAAACGCAAAAGCATCATCGATTTTCTGGCAGAGTCTCTTTTCGAGGCTGCCTGGATCGAGTCCCTTGTCATCCGTTGTGGCAGTGGATTTAGATGATCTGGCAGCGGATTTGGGTGAACCAATGGACTCTTCGCTGCTACTTTCGTCGGTTTCTGGAGGGGGATGTTGGACCACGAGAGGAGGGAAGACAGATTGACCAATCTCTGGGCTAGGCGTTTCCATTTGCTTCTTCTGAATCTGGCACATGGCGTAATGCTTGAACTTCTTTTTGAAATCTGGGTCATCGGGACGAGGACACGGTGGCATTCCGATGTTGGTCATGATGGGCATTGAGAAGGATTCGATGGATGATGGTGATGAGTGTGGATTGGAATCAGTTCTGGCGGTGTTGGGATTGAGTGGGGAAAGGAAAAGAGAGGAGAGGAGAAGAAGAAGCCATTTTAAAATCAATATATATACTCGGGTGCTCCTTCTTGGCTCTATAGTTGTGAGGAAAGAGCGGCATACTCCCACTCATCAATCATCAATCATCCTTCCGCATAAATTCAATAGTAATGTGGCCTTGAGTAGGAACGTCCAGCCTGATGGTAGGAAGTCAACGGGCAGGCCGTTGGCCTCACTCAATTTTGGAACTTAATCACACCCATCATCTCACTACTCCGTGTTTTGGTCCTGGACTTAGGTCACTCAATCTAAACCTTGCTATGCCTACTTTACACCTTTTGATAAATGTGTCGTCCCGACAGCATTGAATACATTTATTAAAGCTTGAATCTTCTTTTTAATAATATTGTACCTTAGCGGGGCAATATCTATCAATTATCACAGTTTTCTCAAGCCCTTTTGTTTCACGTTTAATAATCCAGAGGCTTGTTTAATGGTTTTTTGGCGATTTCTAAAGTCTAACACTGAAGTCTAACACTTCCCTCCATTAAGTCGCTCCATAAATCGCTCGTCTACTTCTACATGCATTCTTCTCTGCAAGTCTTTCTTTACTCAGCCACACTGCCTTCCATGCCGACACAATGCCGTCAACAACATTTCACCCGTTCTCTCGCCTGCCTCCTGAGATCAGGATGCTTATTTGGGAAAATTGCTGTTCCGACCTGTGCCAACAACGCATTATCACATGGAAGACTACTTTTCTAGATTTTCAAGATCTTTTGTTATGGCTCCGCCGATTTATGCGTTGTGATGGCTGTGCAATATTCAATTCTCCCTACTCAATACGCTCATGCCCAAATGACGCAAGTTTGTCGAGAGTGTGCAAAGAGTCGAGACGTGTCATGAAGAGATATAGGCAACAGCACGTCAACCTTCTCCTCACACATTATACATAAATCTTGACGACAAGGTATATCTAGGGGTAGCCGTCTGGAAATCTCCGGGTAGGCAACATTAGAAAGGGTATTTTGACAAATTCTTTGTCTAACTACAGGGTAACATGTGTATGGGCATGGACACGGACATGGATATGACGCAGGGAGAGTGGCAGCTCTCTTGTGGCTGCTGTGGCGCAAGAGATCCACTTATGAGTATGCATACCATCAAATCAAGTGTCGTATTTCAAGGTCTCCATTCCATTGCGATTTTCAAACTATATCAGCGCTAAAAACTGGATCGACCCAACAACGACTCTTTAGATTCGATATCGACACATGATGCGACGACCAATAAACCCACCCTGTCTCCCTAGACGACATGACTTCTGATGACCTCTCAAAGCTAACTTCAAAGTTATCTCGTAACCCTGAAAAGAGGCTGGCTACCCTCCGGCGCATCCGCGATATTGTCTTGAGTCAACAAGAAAAACACCAAAATCAACAAAATCAAAACATCCCTCATCAATGGAATCGCTTCCACAACTTCTTCGATCGTGAAAGTGATCTTTACCGAGAGAAGGTCACATCTCTCATCACTACTGGTCGCGCCGAGACAGCTGATGACCGAGCATGGGCAAAGTTTCTGTGTCTCGCCGCAGGCGCAACCTCTCTGCAGGCCCTGTCTGATACCCATTGGCGTCGCGAAGTTATACGTGAAACAGACGCGTGGTTACGCGATAATCCCGTCATAAACACACATCGACACGCTGCGGCGCGTGAAACTCTCTCAATTCTCGAGTGCGCCACCCCTCCCACCCAAGATGAGGCAATCTACTGCTCCGCCAAAGAGGCGGCCACCCTGGTTGATTCCGACGCCATCTTGGTGGTGAGAGACCAACAGCAGTTTCAATGGGGAGGTAAACCTATCGATGGACTCTTCAAAAACTATCTAGCGTATTGGCCAGAGCATAAAAAGATACGCGTCACCATCCTAGATCTACCAACACCCGGGCCTCTAACACGTCGCAAAACCATCCACGAAGTGACGCAAAAGATACTCCACGGCTATCATGCAGATCAACGCTGGAACATTCTAGATCTCAAAAATACTGCTGATGTCCCCCATCCGGAATTCCTCAGCCCACGAAACTGCTCACTCCTTCATTGTTTTCCTCCATGTAATACAAGGCTGGTCACCAAGAAAACGTTGAAATTTATATTACTAAGCGAAGGCGGAAACCATACTCCCGCCCATGTCGATAGCCATGGTCTGGCAACATTTATCACCGTACAACAAGGCGAACTCGGTTTTGGCTGGATTGCTCACGGAACGCCGCAAGATCGTCTCGATATCCACAAAGATCCGATTCCAGATTCCGTAAAACGCAAAGCTCGCTATATGGTTGTTCGACCAGGACAAACAGTCTATATGCCCTCTGGCACGATACACTTTATCTTCCGCCGACAGGCCATCTCAACTATGGCAACGGGAGGGCATATTCTTACATGGAAGAGCATTCCGAAATGGCTGTCAGTCATGAAGATGCAAGAACTAAGTCGGGAGCCTGTTGACGCTGATGTCACAAAAGACTCTACTCAGGCCTACCTTAATTGTTTGAAGCAAAATCTGAGGCAGGACAAGGGCAACTTTACTTCCAGTACACTCAGAACAGAGCCACAACAAGAAAGATCGACCGAGGAAAGAGATGTTATACAAAGCGACATGAGTGTGGTCTGGTCTATGATCAAGGTATGTTAAAGTAACGATTATAACGGATCGGACTAACGAGCTTAGAATTGGGATAATATCAAAGAAGATGACTTGTTGGGTACAGATAATAGGTTCGGTGTTTGACCTCGGGATACTAATATGATGATAAGATGGCGATGAATTGTTGTTTCAATATGTATTCAGGGTGCATTGTTGGTTGTATGGCGTCTGGAGCGCGTACACTCGTAAACTTAGGCATTTGACGAGTCTTGCGATTTACTAACAATATAATTCTCTTACAATACCCGGTTACTGAATGTTATTATTTGAATTCTTAAAGAAATTCATAAGTGTTTTGTTTTGTGGTCGCACGCTACTATCGTTGGAACAAAGAAGGGTCACCCGATAGCTCTTACATACCTTTGGCCTCCAACTTTGTACTAAACGCGCATCTTTGTTACAAACTTACATATCAGTGTCACTAGAACAATGTGATTTTTGGTGGAATAAAGCTTAGGCAGAACATGCGGTCTCGCTATATAAAAACCTTCTAGGGCCACCCTGTGTATTCTATGTCATCTTTTTTTTTTTTTTTTTTTTTGAAATAAAGCAGTTGTCAACAGAGACACTAATTGCACAAGATGTCGACAAACGAAGCGCCCAGCAAACCTTCAGACCAGGACTGGACTGAAGAAGAAAAGGCAGCATTGGTAAAGTACTACAAATACTGTAATGAGCAGCGAGACGAATGTATCGAGGACCTGGAGAAACTCTATCAGAAGCAGAAGGATCTGAAGGAAAAATCTGGAGATGGAGATGGAGATGGAGACAGTGACCACGAAGAGGAGGTAAAAGCTGAGCATGATGCCCTTGCACGCAAAGCTACTGAGAAGGTAAGCCTGATGGAGGGTTATCTTGACATTTTGCTTTTCATCGAGAACGAGATGGAAGCGTGTGGTATGTCCGTTCCCTAGGTTCAATAAACTCTATCAAAACACACAAAAATTAATACTAACAAAAAGTATGCACGCTTTTTGGTTTGTGGCTCGTGACATGCACTGTGCAAACTTCAAGCACGAATTCAATATTCCAGGTTGTTGCCTCAACTGGAAGTTAAATTAAATAAACGCTTGAATTTATTCTTCAGCAGAATCATGATAGTCTACAACGAAAGTTATAGATGTAGTAATCTCATTTCATACTTTCTTCTTCTCTGAAAACATTCCACTCCCCAACTACACCAAACAAAACAGTTCGTTTGTGCGACAAGGTTTGCCAACCAGGAACGAAAAACCCATTCGCTTGGAAATTGGAGCTGATTCGACGGGAAAGCCAGGCCACTCAAAATGTCCCAAAACCAAGAGGACCCGCCCCCGTACACGCCGGCTGCTCAGGAGGAATCGCGTAATCCATACCAACAGGTTACCAACTACACAATCCAAGCAGCAACAGACAACAGTAAACACATCATCTCACTTGTGCGGCAGCAGGCCGCGTGGCTCGAAAGCGAAATGGAACGAGTCAGAGATAAATTGGAGAATGTTAGTTGTGAATTCGCGGCATGGTGGTTTGGGACCCATCTCCGGATTATGGAGGTGGAACTTGACAGATGTCGATGTGTTGAAGCAGCTCACGGGAATGTAGTGATGGCCATGGAGGCTTTGATGCATATGCCGGGTCTTTCGATGTAATTACTTCACTTTGGTTAACGTCTCTATGGAAGGGTAGCGAATAAGACAATACATTGTCCGCCACATACTATCTATTGTGTTAGTGTTCGAAAAATCCTCATTTGCTTTCTTCAACCTGAGACATATTTGTCCAAGTTGTGTGTCACATACTACCATCTGCCTTGTATCCTTCTCGTATTCCACTCATTTAGGTACTACGTAAATACGCGCTCTCAGGGCCGCACTATATTGTGGCTAGCTGACATGTTCCGCTTTGCTTATGCTAGATTTCGAGGATTTTCTTAACTTCTCCTCGGTTTCATAGATACCCTTTGCAGCCGTGATGCTCGTTTCCGTCCCGAATACATGGTTGCTGTTTGGTATATGTATCCTGCCTCCGTACGACGCCTCTTCCAATGTCATAACAATAGTCCTAGACGAGTCGTCGGAAGCCACACCGTGTAGACTATGTGTACTTTCTCCATTGCTGAGAGGAGGTATCCAGCTCCTGACCTTGATGAGGAGAGGTTTATAAGTCGGAAGACAGGAACATGCGATAGCCGAGACAAGTTCCGCCAAAGACCACGATGCTGGAGTCACGTTCCACCACGTGAAGTCTTTCTCGGGCGTGAGCCATTGCAGACGAAGGATGGAAATCGCAATGGTACTGTTCATGTCAGCCATGTGTACACAACCAGAGTAGCAGAACCTACAAGACACCAAGTCCAAAGACCCCAGAAAGCCACAACTTCTGCGACAGGGGTAGTTTCAATCTCCAAACGATGGGAAGAGGCATCGCAATGATTGCAAAGTCGACGACGATGTGCATTATTCCGTTAATGTACCACATCAGAGTCTGATGTTTGAAACAACTTCCCTTGATTCTCGGATCCCAGAAAGCGTCCAGTGGAATGCAGGACAGTAAAAGGCCCACTATCTGTACAAAAGACCATAAGGAAAGGAATATCATAGAACCGATGTAGACCCAACGCATGCGTGAAACGTGCATGATGCGAAGGTATTGTAGTAAGAATGTCATTTTGCAAAAGTATATGGATGCCGTGTAGAATAACACGGAAAGCAAGAATGACTAGAATCTTGTCAGAACCTGATTGACTATCGAGAGAAAATATCTTACTCTTTTGAACAGAATTACTTGATCAAGGGACAACGTCCAATCGTGTCTTCCAAGACCATATCTCGTCACTAAAGCTGTTAGTGTGTGTCGCATGTATCAGCGTTGCTGAACGTACTAGCAGCGATAGAGGTACCGCTAGCTATCAAGAAGGCCTGTAAATTATATATCAGATTCAAGCGTGTTGTAAAACATACTCCTCAATACTTACCAAAGCAAGTACGACAGAAATATCGTCGCGTCCAGTTGAATGGATAAGTCTTCTGCACCAGAGTCGTACAGCAACCAGCACAGACCCCACCGTCATCAACGCCACTGAAACACCAAGCATCAGGTCTGATTTGGTCTCATGAGACCTTGCGGCTTGCTCGGCGGTGATGTTCATCGCGAGCGCTGTATATGCAAAGTAGCTATATTACAGCTGTCGCTGTGGAAGTAGGCGTAATGTGACAGCAAGGAAGTGAAGCACGATGGTTGAAAACTCTGGATTCAGATGATGTTGTGTACACAGGGGTACTAATCAGCTTTAGCAGTCGTCAACGTCAGCCGTCAGCAATCGAAACCTTGAAATCAACGGGTGATAAATCGGAAACAATAGCTCATTCGGTCGATGTTAGAGACACCGTTAATTAGCTGGCATCTTCCACTAGGGTGCAATTAAGGTTCGGTAGCTCGAATCTCCCCGCCTCAAAAATGTCAGGCGAGTAAGTAACGCCGTAAATGGGAGATTCCAGGCAAAGGAGAATGAAGGTCAAGACGAAATATTATCTTGACAGGACTGTAGCTGTTAATATTGACTCGGATGACTGCGATGATGCTTTACCTCATGGTAGCATCATCGCTACTCTGGATCCGGATACGGCCCCGGGAATATCACCTATGGAATGTAGTACTAACTGGATGCAGTTTGGAAAGAGACTTGGCTGAAAAGGAGTGACATTTCCAAGATTGCATCGTAATCTAGATGAAT
The DNA here is from genome assembly GCA_014899045.1 of Fusarium palustre. Lineage (NCBI taxonomy): Eukaryota > Fungi > Ascomycota > Sordariomycetes > Hypocreales > Nectriaceae > Fusarium > Fusarium palustre. The sequence continues at coordinate 119,948 of JAAVUH010000067.1, forward strand.
CAGAAGTCTATGCTGGCGGGCCAATTGGCTTTCCCAAAGCTTGTGATCTGTGGCGTTATGAGTCGACGGGAATTCAGGTACACTGCAAACGGAAACTGGCGTAACACGAAACGGGCGGTATTTCACAACCTTGATAGCCTGGGAATTCTCTCTAGATTTATAGATCGCTCCTTTAAATTCCTGTAATTCAATGCGATGCGGTTACTGGAAGATAAGGCACGAGGCCTTTCCCTTCGCCCTATAGGGCGTGCTGCTCCTTGCTTACCATCAACCGGGCTTCTACCACGCCGACGCGTCAATAGCCCTATCCGGACATAAAAGAATGGAGAGTATGTGCCTGTATCTAGTATCCCGGCTCTTTGGACGGCCTTTAAGATTGGCACATTTCTGGGTGAGATGTGAAGGCTTGAGTCATCGCTGATCTTTAAACACCAAGATTTCAAATATAGTAAACTAGCCGTTCATGAAAAAGGTGTAGATAGACCGCAGGAGATGAAAAACATCCCGCCCCTCGAAATGCGTGTCTGAATTAAAGCTACCTGGCCTGGACGAAATTAATCCCCTTGATAACTTGGTAGTCTATCATGAACCTCGATGAGGGCCTGACTGGTATCAGGCTAAACGACGAATCTCTTCATGCCCCTCCTCGCAAATCGGCTTCAACACTCCTCGCTGCACCTCCAAGCCACATTTTGTCCACGTTCTCGATCCTTCAAGCACCATTTTCCCTTCCCATCTTTTGAGATCTCCAACGTACCCGTCCCAATCCCCTTCCCTAAACTCAATATTCTGAAGTTTGTCACCAGCCTTGAAAAGGTTGAGGATGCTGAACATGTCAATTGAAGCCTCTTTCGTCAAGGGAGGCTTCGCAGGTCGGAACTCCTCACAGTCAAATTCAAAATTTGACGTCTCCTCGTACATATTGAGGTATATGGTCAGGTTGACCAACTTGGGTAGATTCTCAGCGACAGCTTTGAGATGTTTCCATGGCCATGAGCCACCCGTTCGGTCTAAGTTAATGGCCAGAGTCTCAAGTCCCGGAGCCCATCTTCCCAAACTCCGTATCTGCTCTACTGAAAAGCCTGACCGCTTCAATTCTGTATTTGTCCACTCTAGATGTTTGAGGGACGATCCATGATGTTTCAAAACGAGCTCAAGAGCTTCGTCTCGCACGGGTCCACTCTTGGTCCAGGTGAGTCTTTCTAGTCTTGGATTCACTGCCGTTATGAAGTCCAGCGCTGGTGGTAGTGTCGACTCCTCACTTATCGTCATGGGGAGCCGATCGTCCACACGTCCGTAGAGATGTTTGTTCCATAGAAAGTACTCCAAGCCTTGTAACCACTGGCCCTGGATCTCTAGCGTCTTGAGCCCAGTAAGTGCGCGGGGAAGATCTTGGTAAAGTCCTTTTCCTTCTGGCGTCCTAGCAGTCTCGATGATTGCCAATGTATGGATGTGAGAAAAGTCCATTGCTTCAAGCCAGCGCTGAATATTCTCCATAGATCGTCTCTCAACTGGCGGATACCTTTGGTAATAATGCCACATTTTGGAATTCCCGTAGCACATACGTTCATTTTTTGCGTATGACTGCCACAGCAAGCAAGCCACATGTCTCACAAAGGCTTGTAGACATTCCCAGTACCATCTGGCTCTGTAGAACATATTCACAGTCCACGCGATGACAGGATTGGTTGAAAAAGACACTGGCCCGGTTCCATCATCGCCGAACCAGTGACTTGTTCCTTGAGGCTGCAAATACCACCACTCATCATGGTCGAACAGATAGTCTGTAAGGGACAGGATCCGTGGTGTTGAGGAGTATCGTTCGCTACCGTCGAGTTTAAAGGGCAGCCGGTCTTCCATGCTGAGGTCATTTGGATGCCTCGTCGTCAAATTCAACTCGATAACTCCAGGACATACTTGCAGCGCTTCATGAACAAGTTCATAAGTCCAGAATGGAGATTTGTCTACAGCGTACTTCCCGACTACAGCGTTGATTGAAGTTGGACAGGGGTCATCGGGAGTCCATTGCTTCGGTTCGTCACCAGCAGCTACTGGTAGTAAAAAAATACTAGAGGCAATCACCAGTAACTTGATCTGGTCGTAAAGTGTGTTTTGCCCCCACATCGTGACGGATGGTGGTGAATGTCGGTCAGAACATTGTTTATGTGGTGGAACATAACACTGATATAAGCCGATGTGGGGAAAACAACACTACAAGCGAGACCAATGATGCGTTTGTCACTTATCGGGCTGACTCACAAATTCATGACTGCCTGAAACAAAAGATCAAGCAGTTGCAGGGTACAGTGTCAAAGGATTATGTCACTGATGTGTGTATGTGTCCTTATTTATACGAGATATCTCAATTTACGGCTTATTTTCTCAGCACAGTTATGTGTTCCTTTCAGACCCAACTACCTAGGCAACTTGTGACTCCAGTTTCTTTACCTTCACCTCTTTAACTTTTCGAATTTCACCAAACAAGTAGATTCCTATCATTTATTAGCCTACCACTCCATTGTGCAGTACCAATTGTAACAAACATACCTTGACTTTCGGGAATCTTTCATCATAGAAAGTCTCAACTCGTGCCGTAATCGCAGGGCTCGTGTCCTCAAAACCAGGTGCAATTGTCGTCTTGTACTCTCGATACAGAGCAGCACCCAGAACAGTCATTTCTGCCATGGCGAGGCTATCCACATAAGTCATTAGTTGCTCATCCACTTAACACACAAGACTCAGTGATGGTTTGACTTACTGCATGCCAATGCACATCCTTCCACCAGATGAGAATCCCCAGAACCATCGATTCATTGCACTCGCCTTGTCGCCAAGCCATCTTTCGGGATTAAAGACTAATGGGTCCTCAAACACTTCTTCATTACGATGCATAATCCAAGGAGACATTCCGACGACTGTGTTCTTAGGGATCACATATCCATCAATCGTAGTATCTTCGCCTGTAGATCGCGGTTCTGTACTTGGCAGCGGCGCGTACAATCGAAGTGTCTCTTTGATGACAGCTTGGAGATACGCGCATCGGTCGGCGACTTCTGCTTTAGGAATACCCTGCTTGTTTAGTGAGTCACTCGAGATGGCTTGGACTTCTTCGCGGAGCTTTTCCTGGAATTTCTCGTTTCCGGGTAGGGACAGGGACCAAACAAGGAACATGAGTGTGTCGCTTGTTGTGTCGATTCCAGCGAGGAAGTGGTCGGCGCATTCAGATGCCATTTGCAGGTCACGCATTCCGTCTGGTCGCTGAGTCTCGTGATACTGCCAAAGACGTTCGAGAATAGACACGTGTTCATCTGCTATCGTCAATAAGCCAACCTTTTGGCAGGATAGAATTACGCACCCTCGGTAAACTTGATCTCCTGCGCATCAGCCTCTGCGCGGAACTGCTTGAAAGCAGAAAGCGCATATGCACGAATGCCAGTATATGTCGTAGGTTGCTGCATTGGCAGGATAGGCTTAACCAACGCGCCCATGAAGCTAGATTGCCGATAAATCCATTGGGTGAATCCCTTCATGTGCACGATACACCAGCTCAGTCGTCGCCGGCTCGGGTGGAGAATATCAGAGATGAGGTCGCGATGAATCTTGGATCCCCTCACAGCAGCTGTAGCACCGTATTTTCCATACACGAAAGCCGTGATGTTGTCCAAACTGTAGTAGTGAAGAGTACTGAAGATCTCACTGACACCTTCTGGCTCCGCATCAATGAGATTCAAGTACCGCCAGGCCTGCCTTTCGATCATTCTCGCAGTTGCCGGTTTGAGCACCGCAGTCTTGGAATAGGCATGACTCAAAAGCTTCTTTCTGTCACCATGATCTTTTGGTGAGTGAAAGGTAAACAAGTTCTGCTCGCCGTAGACGTCAAACATACGGTAGAAGCTTGTTCTACCAAACCGGCTTCCGGGGCCATAGATCGTGCGCAAAGCTGAGAGGCTGTTGAAGGAGATTTCATTAGGAGCGATGCGTACGACGGGGCCGTATTTCTTATGCAGAGCATTGATGGTGCGGGTGCGAGTTCCTTTCCAATCTTCATAGGCCAGACGCCATCTTGTTGCTGCGTATAATTTGGGGCCTGGGACGTGACGGAGGGGGGAAAGGAAGGGATCTAGAAGATATTTGATAGAGAGGGCGACTGCTACAACAGCAGCTGCCAATGGAAGGATGGCCATGGTTATTGCTGAAGGACAATATGATACCAATTGAATAAATCCAACGACACACAAGACATATGTATCTCAATTGACAAGGTTATGAGACCACAGGAACTTCCCCGCACAGAGCTGAGTTGACTTGTCGAGATAAGGCGAAGTCGCTTCATATCAAGGGCGCGCCTTCAAGAAATCATGTTTACCCCTCAGTGGAACCTTGCTCAATGTCGCTCGACGTCAGTTATCAGCAACTATCAGTGAGTTTTTGGTAAAGTCCCGGTGGAACGGTCAACCAGAACCGACGGTCTTCGGCTGTTACTCCGAGATCTACTAGACTTGATTCGGATGAAGCGGAGAAGGGGACCAGTTCCACGGAGGAGATATGTAAAACTCTAATACGCAGATGGCCATTGATCGCGCAGCATAAATGAATATATTTCAATGTGCTCTAAGGAAATACTTGATGGATCAATCTAGACACGCTGAGCCATTACAAGATCGTATCAATCATTCACTCCACATATAGGCATCTACCTATTTCTCCTCTCCCGATCAAAACTGGGGAGCATTAAGTGCCATAAGTGTAAGAAGCCCCGAAATAAGTCCAGCAGAAGGAAGAGTCAAAATCCAACCACCAAAAATCCAGATCAGCTGCTTCCAATTCACGGCGCCAACGTCACCGTTCATCAGCGCGACACCCACAACAGCTCCAGTCAGGCATTGGGTCGTGGAAACAGGTAATCCAAGTCGACTTGCTAGCAGAACCGTAATGGCAGCTCCCAATTCCATGGCATATCCTCGTGTAGGTGAAAGCTGAGTGATCTTGTTACCAAGAGCCTTGATGATGTGGTGACCCATGAACCAGAACCCGGCACCCAGAAGAAAACCGGCAACGACGAGAATCCAGACCGGTGTGTCCGAGTCTTCAGATACTACGCCTGTGCGGAAGGTTTGGTAGACGGCTACCCAAGGTCCTACGGCGTTGGCTACATCGTTAGAACCGTGAGCGATGGACATCATCATGGCCGAAGCGACTTGGGCGTAGGTCCAGAGATGCTCGATGCGGTTATCGTAGCGCTTTGCTTTCTTGTGGATATCCGAAAGAGCTTGAGAAGCATGTGTGACACAGTCGCGGGAAACGCCCTGGAGAAAGAAGTACTTGAGAAGGTTGACAACACGGCGAGGATGAAAGAGAGGAAGATGCTGCACAGGAACCAACCATCGCTCTTCAGGCTCGACATGACGGACTCTCTTGCGACGACGGAGACCAGAATTCTCTCCACGCTCCAATTCTTCAAGTCCGGTCAGGTTCTCCGGTCTTGTCGTAGTAGCAGCAGTATCTTGGTGAGCGTCTTGGTTGTGCTGCTCAGGCGCTGGGGACGGCTGTTGCCCTTTCTCAGGCTTGGCAAGCTTTTCGTCTTCGGTTGTATCAACGTCGTTGTGGGCGGACTCATAGTAGTCTAGTACAATGGAGTCTCCCTTCCCAGGGAAGTAAAGAGGGGGGTTTTCGCGGTAGAGCAGAGGACCAAGAGGAATATGCCAGGGTCGGACTCGTGGGTCACCCTTGACGACTACTCGGTGGAAGTAGGGAACAAAAAAGACATATGCGATGAGTAGCACACCGAAGAAAGAACCGAGGACGATACCAACAGCAGTCCCAGCTCCAAGCTCCTCGAGAGACGGGGCAGTAGGTGCTTCAACAGTAATGAACAAGGCAAGGATAGCACCTGTGAAGGCGAGATACACTGGAATAGCCTTCAAAGCCTTCTCAAATGAGTTCTGCCTCTCAAGCACGCAGAACTTGAGTGTTGCGAAGAGAATGGCGGAGAAGGCGGCAGAAATGAGAGGTGCGATGGCCCAAGATGCAGCAACCTGCGAAACACTACCATCCTGCCACGCCCACGACACACTGGCCTGCGAAGCAATTCCCGCACCCACAAGAGCGCCAACAACAGTCTGTGTTGTTGAAACGGGGAAGCCAAGCTTTGTCGCAAGAAGCAACCAAGTCGCCGAACCGACTTCTGTGCAGCCCATGACGAGCATGAGGACCCCCGGACTGGGGAGGAAGCGGTCCAGATCGATGATATCGTTCTTGATGGTGCCTGTTACGCGAGATCCCAAAGCCACGGCGCCGATAAACTCGGTTACCATACTGAGGAAGCCGACCTGGGGCATCGTCAAGGAACGAGCTGCCACGGAGGTGGCGTAGGCATTGGCGACGTCGTTGGCACCATTTCCAAAGGATGAGCCACAGAAGGCGATGGTGGTGATGGCTAGAATCCAATCATATTGCTGGAGGGCTGCCATCTTGCGAGATTTTTTCTCTGCTGGGCAAACAAAGGTGTATATCTCGTTGTAAAAACAATCAGGAAGCTGGATGGGGTTGAACTGTAGCAGTGATAGGACGAGCCAGAGGCTTTTATTCCAAAGCGGCCTCCCAGCCTACTCTACTGCCCTTTTCTTCCCATTGAAAGTTTCTGCGTATCTGATTAATCTCGACGTCATCTGTTCCACCCGCCAAGCCTCGAAGCCAAGAGCTAGTTGATGTTACTGTGTGCCTGTCCAGCCTACGAGGTTTCTCTACAAAAGCATGCCATCGTCTGGTTCGTTGCTTGCCTACTGTTGCCAAGACTTTCGACCGGACGAATGAGATGTACAGGTTGGAGCGCGTGTGTTGGATCGGTGGTTGGGAGTGGCTAGCCGCTTCGAGGGATCGGCATGTGGAGATGATGATTTTTATGCTTATTTGGACTTTCTGGTGGAGATGGATGATGATATGGCTGAAGAATAGCGACGAAAAGTCTTATAAAACCTGTAAGCTTGATTTTATGGTTCTTTGGGATCATGTCACTTGGCTGCTTTGGGTATGTTGCACCGTGGGCGGGGCGTGGCCTCATCCTCAGCTGTCTTGGTTGGTAACAAATCCAACCTTCTTTTATTACAATTCCCATAGAAATATAAAGCTACTCTCCAATCAAGTCCCGATCCAATGTCTAGTTCAAAGGAGTATAGATAGTGTCAAACTTCCTGTATCCCTCTCCCTTGACAAAAGTCTGCAACCACTCACCCTGCTCCTTGTCTTGACTCAACTTCCAGAACATGTCGGCGTGCGCGTCTCCATTGACACGGAAAATTGCTCCTCCATCGGCCTTGCGCTCATCAGCATAGTAGAACCTTGACTTTTGTTAGCTCACGTATTGCTTTATACATAGATGTTGGGAAAGCTTACTTGTAGCCGCGATCCTTGTACGCTGCTGAAGCAGTCCAAATCATGTATGCGCCGCCTGACTTGCCAGTACCGAGAGCCAGGAATCCGGGCATCATGGCTACATTGAGAATATTACCCGTGTATATAAACGTGCGGGACGCCGACTCGGGTAGCTGCGCGAATCCTGCAACTGCTTGCTGAGCGGCGACGAAGGGGCTACGGATGTTGAGATCTATATTGTAGTCAAAGTCTTTCAGAGGCAGATCAAATGGATCGTTGGCCGGGCTCAAGTTTCCCGCACTGGCTGCAAGAGATGTCAGTTTATTGGAACACAAATGTGTTGTGATGTGGGGTTGTTACCATTGTATACAACAACACTGGGAATGCCAAACTCCTTCTTGACTTTTTCAAAAGCATTCACGATATCGCCTGTCTTAGTAAAGTCACTCGGGATGTTAAGTTGTTTATCAGTGCTGTCTGCTTCTTTGATAGAGCGCGCTGCGACAGCGACTCTATAGCCCTGAGAGCTGAATTTGCTAGCGACGGCCTGGCCAATGTTGGCGCCATAGCCGAGGATGAGAATAACTGGTGATTTAGATGACATTGTTGGGTTGAACAAAGAGGTGCGATTGGGTTATGTTTCGAAACAATAATGATAACGGCCGGGAACCCAGATGCGTGGCTTTTTATATAGGTAGTTGCCCGTCATCAATTCGTAACGCTGATTTGTCTTATCAATCAGATCATATCTCATTGATCGTTTTTAGATTGCTCATCCGAAGCGCAGCGCGCGGATAGAGAAGCTGTTGTACCCTCAGTACTATGTAAGCCTGTGAGTACATGGTCTTATGATCTTCACTGAACGATACCAACCCGATACATGCGGCTTACGGTCAGCAGGAATTTATCAGCATTGCCAGCTAGTGATTTGTCAGCGAGGTGTTCCACACATAAACCTTCAAGGGATTGAATTTGCTGTGTCTTAAGACTCGTCATAGATTCATTGAGGCTGGGGGGTCGAGGTCGATGCATCCTTTGCTGGAAAACTAGCAGCTCTAAGCCATATTCGCGCAAGCATTTGATCAATATCCACCCGTTGGTCAAAACTACAGTGTCTTTCACAACGGCTTGTCCCCTGATTTCTCATGCTAAACCTATTCTACTCTTCAGCATTGATTTCTCGGAGATAATTCATCAGATGGATTTAATCTCTGACTGCACTTCATCGGATAGACCGGGCTCTAGGGTACGCTGTGACGTCACGTGTCATCGAATCAACTGTGGCCACCAAAACACGACACGAAAGGTTTCATCTGATCTCGTGAGACATCAATGATGTATATAGATCATGCTAAAAGCTGTGTCTTGCACATACGACCATACCTACCAGAAAATACGGGATCCCGTCCGCTCTCCCATAGTCAAGCTGGTAAGGGGCGGATTAGTAGTTGGGTCGGTGACGACCAGCGAATCCCCGCTGTTGTATGTTTCTTACACCCATAACTGTCTTATCTTTTTGTCTCTAGAAACAATTTACTTCCGTCACCACTCACGGGGCTTCCTCTTTATATAGCTATCTAATACGGCTCCCATATCTGCTGTTTCTGAAACTATCTGCTACGTACGGGCAGTTACAGACCAGAGACATCATCCCAATTCTGACCACTGGCAAGAGATATATCCTTGTCTGGCTCGTCCAGTTATTGGCCTGGCTTTCGGCTGTCCTCGGAACCCAGTCACATTGCTTATACTTGATCCTTTGCCAGATGTTTACAACCATGGGTTAGAACACACGAAGCATTGCTGCATTGGCATGACAATCAGATACTTGTTTTCTGCCATTGCCTGGGCAGCTAGGCATGCAATCTGTGTTCATTTACTCAAGATAACCGAAAGGTGCAGGTAAGATATAGGCCAACTGTCAAATATTCTAATGGAGGAGACACACATCAATAAGAAAGCCGCAGCTAGGTTACATAACGAAACAACTAAAATGACCTACTACGACTCAAAAAAATAAACCCACACCGCAACATCAGAAGAATAGAGATAACTAGCCGTGCAGTCTAATCGCGACTTGGATCACACCAGCAAGGCGTTCTCTCTTGAAAACAGAGAAGGGCTCACTATCTCGTCCCCAGTCTGCAGCAAAGGGGGCTCTGTGATGACCGTTCGGGGCGGAACGCTTTCATGTTCATTTACGCCAAAGATAGCGGCTTAGGCAGAAGGGTTACGTTGAGGGAGGAGTGCAATAAAATACCGCCTCGTATGAAATAAGCGAGAGAGGAACAATCGGACAACTTTGTCAACTTGGCAGGAGGTTATTAGGATGAAGATAATCTGAGAATAGATAATTCCAAGTGAATGTTGTTATTTATAAGTGATCGGCATGGTACTCGGGTAAGACAAGTGAAGATCAATAACATGGGGTTTCTCAACAATATGGAGTTTTAGCATTTCGGACCTCTTTAAGCTTGTATTTCCGAGACATTACAGCGGTGAATCTTATTCCGATCGTCGACGCCACGACGTAACCGAGCGCACCAGCCCCCCGACTCAGGAGTTCAGGATGCAGCTCAAGCAATTCGTGTAGGGTAATTGTGTCTTTTTACGCATTGAGATACAGACAAAGGTGTAGAAAAACTATGCCCAGCTAAAAACACCGGTAAGTAATGGATGAAGTATCACTTTGGAAATGGATATCTTTGTATCAGTCCAGAAAGTAAAAGTCATCGGTGATACCGTCATTTATTTCTGTAGGAAGTAAACGCTCAACTGAAAACACCTGAATCACATCAATAAATAAAGTTGGCCGTTATTGGTAGTTCTCCTTAGCTTCTAACCTCAGACTGGAACAAGTCAATAGGCCAGCAACTCCTATTGTGCTAAACAGCACGATCGATAGTCCGAATAGGTAGTATGGAACCTTTGTTGGGTCGTATAAACCAGATTCAAGAACCCGGTTGCTCGACTTGCAGTTTACGGACATTACCCCTGAAGCCCTGCAGGGCACAGTCAATAATATCCCCAGCGCTAGTACCTGAAAATAGTGCCAAGTTCAAAATTAACCGCTAACAATACGAACTCCGCAGCGCTTCTGTATTTGATCGTGTCCAATCAGCGTCTACGCCATCTCGCTTTCCCCAGACCCAGTCTTCATCTCGTGATCTTCGGCAAGGAGAACATATGGGGACTAAAAAGCTTAGCTCAGTTGAATCGTTCCCCAAGCCAATAGACATTGCGAGATTCAGATCAAACAAACGGTGGAGACCGGATCGTTAGGAAGCCACAGGGGAAAAGAGGCGTTCTAGATTCATGTTAGCAGCCAATGGTATAGGACACCAAATCTCGGGTAGTCAAGCCACCGTACAGCCATACGAACGTGCTTCTTTAATTAGGGTCAATGGTCCATTACCGAACTCTGCCGCTCGGTTTGTCCTGCCGAAATGATGGAATAACCCAATCACATGAGTCTAAGCTTGGAGGCCCCTGATCACGTCAAGTGTTGTTGACAACTCCGTCTAGACTGCAGATGAGTCTGTGCTGGTGCGAGCTATGACTTTCACTATGAGGCGCCTAGCGAAATTACAACACCATCTCCATACGGATCACGCCTTGTTGAATCTCAACAGAAGCTAGTTGTGTTAGTTGTGATATCGTTCATACTAGCATCTATACCAGTAGTTGTAGGAACATAAAAGAAATGAATCTCCGCCTCTAAATCTTCCGTTCTTCACTCTCAGTCATCCAGTCACTCATTCACACTCTTTACTCAACTCTTCAAGAGACAGTCCACTCCTTTACTTTCTTTTAATCATTCTCAACTAAATCAGTCAACATGAAGCTGTCCGCTGTCACCCTTCTCACTCTCGCCACCGGCATCATTGCCGCTCCTGTCGCTGAGGCCAGCAAGGAGGTCCGCTCTTACGCCACCTACGAGCCTCCCAAGTCCTCCTACGAGCAGCCCAAGACTCCCAAGCCCAAGGAGGAGAAGCCCAAGAAGCCTGAGTACAACCAGCCCAAGGCTCCCAAGCCCCATCACGAGAAGCCCAAGAAGCCTCACCACGACAAGCCTAAGCACTACGCTCCTCCTCACCAGGAGAAGCCCAAGGCCCCCAAGCCTCACCAGGAGAAGCCCAAGAAGCCTGAGACTCCCAAGACTCCCTCCTACGAGCAGCCTAAGGCTCCTAAGCCCCATCACGAGAAGCCTAAGAAGCCTGTGACCCCCAAGAAGCCGTCTTACGAGGCCCCCAAGGCCCCTAAGCCTCATCACGAGAAGCCTAAGAAGCCCGAGACTCCCAAGAAGCCCGAGTACAACCAGCCCAAGGCTCCCAAGCCCCATCACGAGAAGCCCAAGAAGCCTCACCACGACAAGCCTAAGCACTACGCTCCTCCTCACCAGGAGAAGCCCAAGGCCCCCAAGCCTCACCATGAGAAGCCCAAGAAGCCTGAGGCTCCCA
>JAAVUH010000068.1:0-178896 GCA_014899045.1 Fusarium palustre
GGAAAGAGGTAAGGGGGGGTTAGGAAGGAAAGAAAAGAGGCGGTAGAGGTACTAGTGGCATGATTGTCTGGACATAATTGGACCGTTTGAGGTCACTTATTAGGTGTCGGATAACTGAATATTTGGTATTGCAATTTCTTTTTTTTTTTTCTGGTCTGCTCTGGCCTTTGGTTCAGTTGCTATGGGCTTCTGGGTCTTACAGTAGAACAGGGGATAGAGGTAGTGTACAGTGGAAAAGAAGAGCTCGTGTTTAATTGTCTGCCAATCGATTATGTGGATATGTGTCCATGTTTTGATGGGGGGGTAGCTAAACTAAGCTAAGCCAAGCTACCTGGAGCTATGATACCTACCAGTTGTCTGCCTGTCGTCTTTAGGCTACGAGAAAACTGAAACTGAAAGGCTGTTCAGTCAATTGTACCTATTGAGCTGATATGCAACATGTACCTGGGATACCTCTTGTCCTTTGTGGTTGCCTTGTCATGGTTGTTGTTGTTTGTTTTCTCCCCAAATTGTTTATCTCGCTTCTCCTTTTTGTGGCAAATTAGATCAATTGTGTGTGACTTGGACACTTTTTGACCCATGTTTTGTTCCCCCCTCCTCTAGGTCCCCTAGTCCCCCAATTGGTTGGGATGGAAGTGGCTTCATCGACAGCGCTAAAGATAGGGAAACGAGAACCTTGTCAACAACTGTCTTGCCTGACTCTCAACTACAGACCAACTCTGAAGTTGAGCGCCACGGTATAACAGGTACAATAGCTACATGATCTGCTGGAATGTCCAGTGGAAACTTGCAGCATAATGAGAAAGTAAACGCGAAAGCAGATGACGACTGTAGCTAGTCATCTCACCAAAAGCAAACCCCAAAAGTTTCCACTCATGGTTATCTCACCGCTTTATCAAAAATGTCTTGGGCAAGCGCCATGATCAACAAATATTATCACACCGCGAATATGATACAGAAACTCATCCTTGACGATATCCTAGGCTGAACTCATTTAAGAGATAAGTCATTTTCTTTTATCAGCAATTGAGTTTGTTTATCGAACAGCTACCAAGCTTCGCAGGTGGAATCAACTCTATGTCATCTGCGACAGTTGTAAAAATGCGTGAAATATTTAAACATCAAAACGATAACGACTTCATCCCTGGAACAACGCCGACTGGTCAAAACTAAAAGTCAAATCATTGTGACAGCTGAAACCTGCGTGCGGCTACATCTTAGCTTGATCCCAACCACCTCAAAACACCACCTTCCAACATCATCAAATTCTTAGTCAGCACAACAACTTTTTACAACGGCACACTTCAGACGCAGAACATGATTTCTGATGACAAGACGGATTGTGACGTGTTTATGAGATAGTCTTGCTGTGGTTTTATTGAGTGGTGCTTCGGTCCAGTACCGTATTCAACACCAGCCACCCTGTACCATATCATGCCATGAACCTCTTCGAGGCATAAACGAACCATCAGCTGTCATTCTCGGCCAGGGCGATTTTTAAGAATGTCAAATTAAACGGGAAATTTTCACTCCAAATGATGGAGGTTTGAATACAATTGTCCATGCTTCAAAAGGCTCTTGAGATCACTGGTACATCGTCAACTTATTTATATCTTTCGAATGAACAACGGTGGGTGGAAGACTAAGGCTGACTATGACAATTCACAAACATGAGCGTGAACGAATCGTTGAATAAGATTTGAGATATAGTCTCTTACTAGAAACTCGAATTCACGCCATCCTGGGACCTCAGTATCTCATCCAGGAGTGACCTTCCGAGTCTCAACTTGTCACCATATAATATTTTCTTCTATTGGAGTGTGAGGATTATGTCAAATTGATTAATCTTGTAATTACAACTGCCAAACTCTCTTCATTCATCAAGCCATCTCAAACATATGGCCGTGCTCCATTCTGTACCTAATTCTCTCCTCCAGCCACAAGGGCTGTCATATTCACGTCTCCAGTCTTGATAAACTCCTTCTCCTTTGGCAACGAATCCAAGAACTCGTCTGAAACATGCAGATGGTCCTTGACAATCTGCCTTGGTGTCAGAGCCAGCCACTGCGCTACAGAGATGTCTGAAAACTTGGGCGCCTGTAGAACCTCGAGGAAAATCAAATCCGTGTCTCCAGTGTTCTCGACATAGTGGCTGTTTGCAGCTGGGATGTATCCGACTCCTCCGGCTGTAAAGTCAAAGGTACGTGCCGACTCGGGTGCTTTGAATACCGTTACCCGGCCACTTCCCTGGAGGAAGTAGCTCCATTCATCAGAAGTCGTGTGCCAATGGATTTCGCGAACAGCTCCGGGTTGTACGACTACAAGAGCGGCCGAGAAGCCCTGCGCGATGGGGAATGTTGTAGGGTCGATGATCTTGACTGAACCTCCAGGGACGGTGTGCGGTTTCTGTTGAGACCAATGGTACGTGTATGATTCGTTACCTGCCAACACACCAGCTGAGCCTGTTATGTTCTGCTTCTGAATATCCTTGGGCGCTGGAGTTCCGTTGAAAATCTGTAGTCATTATGGATTAATATCGAATCAGATAGCTTGGGGCAGCATGCTCACGTAAAGCTGATCCTTTGGAATATTATCAAAGGCAGATGTATCGGTCTTGAAGTTTTTGGCCAGAACGGAAACTGGGTTCCGTAGAAACGTCTCAGATACGAGGAAAGTTTCGTCCTCTGAGAACTGACCATCGTTGAATACCAGCAGAAACTCAACTCCTTCGTCAAAGGCCTGGAGACTGTGGGGAACACCAGGAGGGAAGAACCAGACATCGCCTGCGCAAAGATCATCGACAAAGCTCTTGCCTTCTTCGTTCATGGCAGCAACGCGGAGACAGCCTTTTGTGACCAGAGACCACTCAGCCGAAGTATGCCAATGAAGTTCGCGGTAGGCATTAGGGGCAAGACGCATGTCTACTCCGGCCATGGCGGTTGCAGCGGGAAGAACGTCTTGGTTCTGCTGTCTGGCCCATCCAGCACCGGGCTCGCTGCCAAGGCGGTTGTGAGAAAGACCCAGAGGCCACATGGCATTAGGGACATCTCCAGTATCTGTTCCTGGAGGAGCGTACAGATCAGGGTTGAGCTTCTCATATTCATATGTCCGTGGGCCGGGATCAGTGGCACCTAGACCGCCACGGATTGGCTGGGGGACGTCAACGCTGTCAAAGTCGAGATACAGTCCGAGTTTGGCATCTGCTTCCTGGCCGTTGACGAGCTTTGGGTCTTTGACCACGGCCGAGTCAGACTTGTCGGGGTCGGGTAGAGGAGCATTGCCGCCTAGCAGGCTCGAGTCGCCATACAGAGAACCACTGGTTGAGGTGACAGTCGGAGTCGGGGGGTCAACGCCGCCTACTGGGCCTTTGTTCTCTCCATAGTCCCCCATTCTGTTGGTATGAGTTTAGATTGTAGAATGACAGAATCAGGGTGTGGACAGACTTACTGCGGAGCTGGAAGAGCCATACTCTGAGAGATGGGAACAGAAGCCAGGACGGCTTTAAACAAAGCGTTTCGAACTCTCATGGTGAAGGAAAGCAGTTTCTTTAGTCGCTGAACTTGATGAGGCGAGATTGATGCTTGGAAAGAAACCGTGAACGTACTCGGCTGCTTCTTATATAGTTATTTCTGAGTAACCAACCTTCCGCTGCAGTATACTCTCAGTATCCTCTCAGGATTGGCCATGATGGGTTGCTGCCGAGTTCGGGACCGAAAAGTGATGGCGCCCGAATTATTGAGACGATCATCGTGGTGATCGTCTGAATCCGAGCTCGCCGAAGTCGTGATGTCAGCACAACGGGCTGGCCTTGTCTTAGCTGCCGTTGGGACCCTGGACAAAAGTTCCGCCTATTCTGTACAGTATCATCTAAGTAAGTAGAGTTAATCAGGCGGATAATGCCGCGTACGCCTAATCCCGGACATACGAAGAAACCAAGTTGTGGTTGTTTCGTAGATCCAAGGTTTTGTGCTGACTAGTGATGGTTGCAAGTTTGTACCAATAGCATTTGCTCCAAGCCACGCTTAGACCCCGTAAGGACGGCCCGAGAGATCGCTTGGCGGCTTGGTTTCCAGGAGCCGACGGCATTTCGGCACTTGCGATTAATCAGCCCGTACTGTGGCTTTATGTAAATTGGCTGCTTATTTCAACGGGCATGCAACGGTATAGCGAGAAGGATTGGTTTAAATACGGGGACCGCATGTAATCGCGTCAGCGGGATCCTGGCTAAACATGGCATTGTTTGTTAAGCGAGTGTTTCACAAAGAAAGAAATACAAGTTGTTGGCTTCAACATCGGATAAGACGGGCAGTCCTGAAATATCTCGGGATTCGGGGACTGTACATACATATCTTACATGCAGGAGAAGTTTCTGTTTTCCGGGAACAAGTCCTATCAGCATCAGCGGAACGTCCTCTATATATCAAGGTAACACCAAGTATCATATGACTCTAGCCACGGGTGGGACGAGTGTTCTCTAGCAACTTGAGCAGAAACAGCAGCCATAACGAATATGTCACCTTGGCTGGAAGCCATTTGTTGTGAGGTAAACACCGTTTTGATTATTAACTTCTCAATCTGAATATATAGGTCAACCATGTAGTTGAATATAACGAGGCTTGAAAAGGCACTTGAGCTTCAAACTCGAAATTGATAGAGAATAGGTATTGTTTAGCGATGCATGCTATCTTTTTAAGCAAAAAGAGATACCTTCAGCAGTAGTAACTTAGAAGTATAACAATAAGTAAAATGAAGGTTTAATAGAGATATTGAAGGTTTCGGTTGCGGATTCTAAGTCGAAGACCGAAGTCTAACACCTCGAGATTTAATAAGGTTAAACTATGATTATATGCCTCTATATTAGAATAAAGTTGTAAGCTTAAAATAATAGTAGACTGTTTCTCTATGTGTCCGATAAACTATCTTATCTAGAAGATAATCCAACAATCAAGTAAGTTGTCCCTATCTCAATATACGATGTATAGAAAATAGGCATGTTGAAAAGAACTGGGTTTCGGTTTGAAATGATGTATGTATATCTATATATTCTCACTTAAGACCATTGAGAAACATTAAGAAGGCTCAGGCTTCTGTTAAAAGCGGAAAATAAATAATATATAGGCACCTACATAATTATAGGTCTTAAAATATAAATAAGAAAGGGTTACTTCTTCAGATAGAGTATCACTGTTTCCTTGTGATACTGTGAAGCAAGTGATGTATTAGTATCTCATGAGCTTCTTTATTTAAATGTCTCAAGAAGAATATTGCCAGGTACTCAGCAGCACAACCTAGTTTACCATTATACAAATAGCGGTCAAGACAGTTCCAAGGATAACAATCAGTCGGCTTTTACTCACGGCAACAAAGATAACCAATATCAGTCATTGAGTAAAAACCCACGTCTGTATCCTGACTCTTCGACAAGCCAGTCATGGTACGGCATCAAGTTCTTGTAGTTGAACCAGGGTTTAGAGCGGGGTGAAAGATATCACCAAGAGTTTTCTAACTTATAACTCTAAAGATTGCCTTGATCTATATCCCAGCTAGGAAGGTAGTTCCCGAGTCTTGAGCGGGGGATTAGCATTGTGGAGTCTCGGACAACAATTCTAGTTCCTAGATTAACGGCTCGCAACGATAATCACTCGTATTCTGACTTGGCCGATCTTATCAGTAATATGAATATTGGACGATAAAACATGTATAAGAAGGTCGATGATCTCGTCGGTAATCTGTTGAGGGTCATCCTGGCCAGTGTCAAGATCGAACCATTGACCCGCGAGATTGTGCTGTGCTAGATACAGCCTCAATTTCGTCATCATGGTCTATATCACTCAGGCAAGAGGCATTGCTGCCCTTGTCTATGGCCTAGCATTACTCGGAACCCCAGTATCGTCAACCCAAACGTCTCTCACACCCCGACAAAAGAAGAACGCAGCAAGTCCATACGCAGACACAGTCTCCAAGTATGTTGACTCTCTTGATAAAGAGCTCTGGTCAATCAACAAAAACATCCACGACAACCCGGAACTTGGGTATAAAGAGTCCAAGGCCCACAAGCTTCTCACAACATACATGAAGAAGCAGAAAGGATGGAAAGTCACAGACACCGTCGGTGGAATCGACACCGCTTTCATGGCTGTCTTTGAAGGATCAGGCAATGGTCCTGTCGTTAGTTTCAATGCCGAGTATGATGCTCTCGAGGGCCTCGGTCATGCGTGCGGCCACAACTTGATCGCTACAGCTTCACTTGGCGGAGCTCTAGCTGCGGCTGAGATAATGCGTGAAGAGAAGCTTGGAGGAAAAGTCATTCTCTTTGGTACTCCAGCCGAAGAGTCCCTCGGCGGAAAAGTCAAGATGCTGGAGGCTGGTGTCTTCAAAGACGCCAAGATCGACATTTCCCTTATATCTCACCCCAGTAATGGCCCCGACACTCCATATATGCTTGCCCAGTCGACTGATCGCTTCGATGTTGAGTATATGGGTCGTGAAGCCCACGCTGCAGCCGGACCTTGGGACGGTGTCAACGCTCAGGACGCTCTCCTCCTCGCCAACAGCGCTTTGTCTTATATGCGTCAGCAGATGCGGACGACAGATCGTGTTCATGGCATAATCCATTCAGCCGGAAGCCGTATCAATGTCATCCCAGCCGAAGCCTCGGGAAGTTACCAGCTCCGATCTGCCAACGAAGAGCAACTAGAGGAGCTCTCAGACCGCGTGTATAACTGTTTCAAAGCCGGAGCTATTGGAACAGGAGCAAAGATGAACTTTACAATGCGCCCGTACGGCTATGCTAATATGAATAGCAACGATGGTCTTGCTGCATCTTATACGCGATGGTTTGAGGAACTGGGCGGTGATCTCCCCGACGCTGACGTCGATAAGCTGAGGGAACCTGGCGGCTCGACGGACCAGGGAAACATCAGCCAGGAGTTCCCGACTATCTCTCCCATGTTCCAAATCACCTTTGAGAATGGAACTGTACCCAAGAATGGTCCTCATACTAAACCGTTTGAAGTCGCCGCTGGAAGTAAGGCTGCTTTCGAGAAGACTCTCATGGTGGCCAAGAGTCTGGCAGGTGTCGCAGTTGATGTGTTGACTGTGGATGGACTATTGGATGAGATCAAGGACGAGTTCAAGAAGAACAAGTCGTCTGCCAGAAGAAGGAGATGAAGTGCTGGTACAATCACTGCGAAGGGCATGAGTTATGAATCAATGACGAATACTAGCGTCTTGTTGGGGTAGCATGAGGCAACGTCCAAATACAGATCTCGGGTCAGCTAGTCACACTTCTACAGTAAACAAATTCCCTATATCTATTAAACAATTAAAACATGTAAAGATACACAATTGATTCTATCTTACATCTATTATCCTGCCCATCACTCATCACTACATAACTCATGGGCGCCGTCTCAATTATATACCAGGAAGACCGACGATTTGTCTTACGCCTGGCACAAAACGAGGCACCATGTACACAGCGTAAAAGGCAGCACCGGCGGCCAAAAGACCAGTTAACTGCTACGTGTCAGCAATTGATCAAAGACATGGCAATATGTTTGACTCACCTTCTCAAACCAGGTATGGAAGTAAATGGCTGTCATAAGCAGCATCCAAGAGCTAAGTCCCATGACTCCAACGGCAAACTTGCCACCAAGTCCAAGTGCAGGCTGTGCGGCGCCTTCACCCATAGCATGGTCCGCCTCGACGTTGGCACTCTTTAATGCTCCATCAGACATGACGACACAGCGCTCCTCGTTTCGCTTTCCAGACCACCTCAACACAGCCCAGCCAACTTCCTGCATGAGGAATACGGTGCCGAGGGTGAGGAGGAAGACATGACCCGATATGTCATGACCACCCTTCCACTTTCCACCGGCAGCCTTGCATGCCACTGCTGTTACCTTGTCCGCGACACTGTCGACGCCAAACTCGACCTCCCTTCTAGCAAGCTCGCAGCGACCACCAGTCCATCGGAAACCTCGATCGATCAAAGCAGGACCAAAACACCACTGCGTGACAAGAAACCACATGGATGTAACAGCAAACCATCGAAAGATAGCCCGAGCACGTCGTTCCAGATTTGCGGTGCTGGGGTGGCTGAACACAAAAGCAAAGAAGGCAGCGGTGATCCAGGCCCAGCCTCTCTTGACAAACAGGACATTGAACAGGTTGGACTTGCGCGCAAAGTAGCTCGGCGAAAAGCTTGGGTCTTGCAGATGCGATTGAGTGACATGATCGTACGGAGCGGCGCGTGTCTGAGGCGAGATGATGGAGAATATAGTGCCAAAGACCAGCATGGCTGGAAAGACGACGAGCCCGGCTCTTTCAAGAGGCGTCGGAAGGAAGGGCGAGGTGCGTGGCGTCGAGGTTCGCGTGATAGAGTCCATAGTTGCGATATTCTCTTCAGGGGCTGCCTTTGCAGCGCGACGAGTAGCAACCATTATATAATTAGGCGCAAGGGAAGCGAAGTATAGCGATGAATATTTCTAAAGCATTAGGAGAGCTTAATGAGGGGTGGAGGGAGAGAGAGAAGAGATTGAGACAGGTGGCGCCGGAATGCCTTGGTGTTTTTTGACGATGCTACGGACACGCAATGACGTCTACGTATGGCATTGCACTGGCGCTAATAGTGGGCTGCCGCCAAGGAACAGAAGCCCTGAGCCTAAAGCTAGGAGATCGACAGTGGATTCGATCCGGTCGGGGCGGGAAAAAGAGGCTCCGTTTTTAGCTTCACAAATTATTACGTAGCGCGGGGTGAATTGGCATGGAACTTCGTCCTCTTACCATCCGCAACAAATACATGCGACGACACACAACGGCGATTCCTTTGAAGGTTCTGAACACAATCAAGTGATTGTGGACGTCCAAAAACTTAAACATGGTCTCGATAACTCAAATTCTATGGGCCGCCTAGTCAATGCCCACCCACGACACCGAATTTCCTCCCACGAACTCACGAAACCTCATCCTTCAGGCCGACTTCGACCGCACCCGTCCCACGCATCAACCTTTCGGCGACACGCCACGCTCCATGATACCCTCTTATACTAAAATTACTTACAATACCCTCAACAAACACTTCAGCGAAGGGTGGTCTAGCGGTAGAGAAGAATGAGTTTCCTTACAAAAAAACACAAAACCACAAAATCGAAAAGCAAAAACAAAAAACACAAAAAAAAACACACACACGAAGAGCAGGATAACAGCAATAAAAGAGCGGATGAATAGTAACAAACAGCCAAAAAAAACCACACATACTATCCATATCCTGAAAAAATAAACAGAAAGAAATGAACCACAAGGAAACATAGAAAGAGCGGAATAAAGGAGAAACAAACTGCAAAGAAACAAAACACCGCTAGACCACCCTTCGCTCCCTTTTTTTTTTTTAATATTTTTATTGACTTATGGTATCTATGCCTGGTTCTCTAGCTCGTTCAATCCTATTGACATCTTCTCTTTTGGACATATCTCCGTGGATTCAAAGCAATGCCAATAATGTGATGGTCTCGGAACCCTGGCTGTACTGTCAAGTGACGGAATAACTTGCCTACCATTAGCGAAAGGCGACCCAGCGGCCCCACGAATGACTCTTACAGCAATACACATACAATTCTCACACGCAACCCCTGCAGAAAGAGCAGAATAATTGCAACAGACGAGCGGAACAACAGCAGCAAAGGAAGGGGAAGAAGAAGAAATACAACTGCTAGACACCCCTGGCACTTCTTTTGGCTATCTGTTACGTCCCATGGGTTCTTTTGCCATGCCAGTCTTCCAACCATCCTCAGCGAATTCTACCGATGCGAAACACATCCTCGTGTCCTCGATTTCTTCAAATGAACGACTTTCTACATCCACAGTTTAGTCTAGCGCTGCACGAATGACTCCCAAGACAAACCACAGAGAGAGCAGACCAACAGCATGGACAGACGGAAAAGGAGAAGAAACCTTTGGAGCAGCCTTTCCTCTTTTTCTTCCTTTTCCCGTCACTCGCTATGGATTCTTCTCGTCGGTCTTCTGATCATTCTCGTTGGACCGAACCGACGTGGATCGTAACAGATTCTCGACCATACCTTGACATATCAGACTAACTTTCCATATCCCCAGCGAAGAATGGTGCAGTGGCATACGTTTCCTACAAAATCCTAAAAACTCTAAAATCCGCTCCTACAAAATATCACCCACTGCCTGCTCTTCGTTTTTTGCCATTTACGGGTTCGAATCCGTCCCTAACAATCTCTCTAGACTGCGACGGTGCGGCCACACCAGCATCTGACACAACCTAAGTTGTCTTTTTGGTGTGCCCCATGCAGGTTTCCAGTTTGCGTGACAACTCCACGAAGGAAGTACTCGACTCCCCGAGCAGACACTGCACCCCGACCAAGGTTCGACTGAAATGCACCACGCTGGACCCGAGGTTGTTTCACCGACACTTTTGCATCTGGTTCGCAATTACCGCTTGATCAACGAAGACACTCAAATCTACATACCCATTCCACAACATGGATGCAGACTTGGATTCCAACTACTGCGGTTGTACACGGGTGTTTTCACAAACAACGAACGAAGCCTTGAAACAACCAGGCGCTGAGGAACTTTCATCTCGGCTCACGAATTCCAACCACCGTCATTTCAAAATACGAAGGAACTTCTTCAGAAGCTCGCAGAAACTCGGCTGAAGATCCGGGATATCATCGCCAATCGATGATCTTGCTGGGCCTGCACGTCTACGAAAGATTTACGTCGACGACATGAAACCATATGTTCGCCGACTGGAGGGATTACGAGCACTACCGTTGGGGCTCTTGAGGTGAACCGAGACGACACGGATACGCAACAGACGCCGGAGGACTGCCACATCCATCGAAGAACTCAATACAACAGACTTGAACGAACACCGCATACCAGTGAAGACGGGAGCTTTAACACGTAAAGTTCCAAATCGGAGATTCCCTGCGCGTGGTACGAGTTTGTGAGGGTCACCCTCCTAACCTTTATATACCAACATAACTCTCATCCATAATGGAGAGTGGTGCAGCGGCATACGCTTCCTATGCTCCTAAAAACTCTAAAATCCGCTCCTAAAAAACTTTCACCCGCTGCCCACTCTTCTTTTTGCATTTTAGGGGTTCCAATACAGTCTGAGCAATATGAGGCCTAGCGACAACACATGCACCGCGCCGGAATTCATTTCTTTTTGGATCATCTACAGACACGAAGCAGACCGACAGTCCATAATCATGCGAAAACCCCTAGACGACACTACAGTCTTCTCACCTCTGCCTTCGCAACTGAACTCGGAGGACTTAAGCCATCATTCTATATTCCCAAACGATATCCGTGACGACATACTCACTCTTCAATCAGATGTCTCGCCACTGGGACTGCTAATGTTTTGTGTCGTAGTACGAACGCGTCGGGGTGAGGTCCCACTGCTACCTTATATACTAGATTAACTCTGTATACCATCAGTGAGGAGTGGTGTAGTGGGAATACGCTCCTATTCTCCTAAAAACCTAAAACTCTAAAATCTGCTCCTATAAATACTTCACCCCACTGCACCCTCCTTGCTTTTTGTCTGTTCGAGTCCTGGCTCAATCTTTTTGCCATTTTGAACAGCCTCTTATCTATTGATGGCATCCTCAATCCCACAGACGGAGTGTAATTGGTAGTGCAACAGTTGACCCAACTTTTATCTTGTTGACTCAGGGGGGTTTGTTTACCATTTTTGGAGACACCTACTTTCTGTTGAAGGCATTCTTACACCATCAAACGAAGTCACTGGCGTTCACCCTCATAATTACGACGCTGGGGACAGTGGATGCTCCGGACGCTGCATACAACTCGAGGGCTCCCCCACCATGGTCATGTGGTCTCCCTTCAGGGGTTTTGGCGCAAGAGACATCGTCGGCGTCACGACTACCACTGACAATAAACCCCCTATACGCAGGGTACTTGACTCTGAAACGATCCCACAGGCGCAGTGCTGTGCTTCTTACGATGAAGTATTGCAGCAGTTACCCCGATGTAGTATCTTATTGACTCACAGGTTCTTGTCATTAGTCGCCAAGACACGCGTCGCATCTCCTGCGGCGAGTGAATTCTTTACCCTTCAGCGAGACCATACTGTCTACCCAAGGTCATATACTAATTTATCTCTACTCATCTTCAACGAGGAGTGGTCTAGTGGTATCCGTTCCTAAAACCTATAAATCTTCTAAAATCCGAACCTAAAATCTCTTTCACCCACGAAAGCCACTCCTTGTTTTTTGCCATTTCTTGCAAGCGACTTGAACCCGAAAGATGCGTGGATTTCTTCCCCCCTTTTAGTTTCTAGTCTGACAAATGCAGTTGGTGATCTATACGATGTTATTTGAGATATATATTGGAGTCGAACCAACTTTTGGCCCATTTGGCAGATGTTGGTGTAGTCAGCAATACGCCAAAGACAAGGTAGTATAGCACGTTTCTGGCAGAAGAGAGCACTATTCGGTCGTCGTCAAACATTCCCATGCACGACTTACTCTCTCAAATGCTCGTTGTGTATTCTCTTGGTTTGTCACGTAATGAAGTTGCTAGTAGATGTCGCAGGGTGCTTGGGGGCTCGTACAATCATAGTATCCCAAGCCATCGGCCCATTTGCCGATATTATTATACTAATAAAAGAAACTTCTATCAATAGAACCTCGATGGCGACTTGATCTGTGACCCCATCATATCGATTCTCTGCTCTTTTGCTGCCAGTGTTTGTCAGGCAACACTTTAGGCTATGCCCGCCCCAGGTTGGTCTATCACCTCTAACTTCACGCACAGAACTCTATTACTTCTAGTCCATACTTACTTATACCAAAATAACAAACTCTCCCATCAGCGAAGTAGCTGATTGAACAAAAAACTATGGTATTGTTTTCAGATGCGCCTTAAGTCTTAAGCGCGCCTTCGCTTTTTGTCTTGAGTCTTGTGAGTTCGAACCCAATGTTTCCCACTGTATGCATTTTTATCATATCGTATTGTACGTAGATACTGTTCACAGGATCCCATTTTCCATTTCTTGGAATTCTGCTAGTGAAGCAGTTCTTTTTTACTCACCAACCCCTGGTCGTATCCCTACCACCCAGCTTACCAGCTTACACCTTGTCTAGCCACTCCACCCTCCAGGCACCAACCCTTATATATGCATGCAAAACAACCACATTCAGCGAAGTAGCTACATTCTTCAACTGTCACCTTTCGATAGTGTGGTGGTATAACATCCTGAATATACCAGTCTTGATTGAACTTGGTCAACTTTCTTCGCTTTTTGGTCTTGTGTTCGAATGTTGATGTGGTAGCTGCCGATGCTGTCTTTTGGGGAGTAGAGCAGCACTGCTATTTTTTGCAGCTATTTCGTCTTTTTTTTTTCGTCACTCAATATCTTGACTTCCGCCTAGTTGACTGATGATCAATCTATTAAAAACACGATGAGAATACGCTGAGTGTTACCAACATGACAACCTTGGAGCAACAACTTGTAGAGCAGCTATGCTCTAAAATTAGTCATCATCTTACAACTGTGAAGAGCTACTCACGCTGTATTATGACTATCGTTATCAGAAATAATTTACAAACATCTCGAGCATACAGTGAATAAACCTCCTTTTAATGTTTCTAACTGTCGAGATGTTTACTGATATTGCCCTTGTGTTGTCAGGCAATGGGCCTGTCGACTGACATCGATAGGTGCTTATGGCCTACTACATCAGAATCTGGTATCGGGCTCTCCGACTCTCATTCCGAATCGCGTCCAAATTTGCTCAGCGGCCGTCGATCCCTGCCTCGAAGCAATTATAATTTTTCGTTTCCTGGGTTCTAGAAGTACACTAGAGAAACATTATCCATGACTATTACTGTCAGTTAATGGCACAGCACAGCAAGAGACCTCTGTGGCTACTGAGTTTGTAGCAAATTGATTAGGCCCTGGAAGTATCAATCCCTGCAAGTCAGAATCAGCCGGCAAATGGAGTACTGTTGATTGAAGGACCACGGACTCTGGAAAAGTGTTGTAACACTGTTGATGGTGAAACTGTGTTCCACCGACATCTACAATGAACACGAAAAGAAAAAACAATGGCGGTCATGGCAATGCCTATCTAGCACTCATGAATATACGGTGTATTGACTCGCAAACTACAGGGTATGCGCATGTATTCTTCACTTTTAAGCGATTTCATCTAGACCCGGAAATAAAGAAGCCGATTACGATCTAGCCAAGCCATTGCCACCTGCAACTAACAGAGTTCTCTTCCCCCAGTTTCCTTTCTTATCCATGCCAGCCATGGCTGAAGAGGGGCGGATAGTCACAGCGTTGTTGTTTCAAGAGATTTTCCTTTCACCGCTTCAGTGTAACAAACAATGGGTATAATTCAGTGGATTGGCATCTGGAACTCATCTCTTTGCTCATCCAGAACCAATACCGGACCGAGAGAAGGAAATACGGAATCTATCGCGACCTCCGAGAAAACTGGAACTACAAGATCCACCTCCGCCTAGTGACCCATATCCAAGAAACTGACCTCTTCCCGCATTCCATTGCTTCTTCTGGGGGCAACGCTAGTGTCTTTTTGTGCTGAAGATGGCGTAAGAGAACGCCTGACCCAACGAGATGGAGCTGAGTTGCCTGACATCACCGTCGAGAGTCCACCTGTAACGTCTATGGCCTGAGACTCGTACCAGTATCTGTTAAGGGATACTTGGCTCAGTGACATTTCATGTACATGTACACCCTCCGTTCTTCGATTCCCCTGATCATCCCCTTCTTCTGACTCGCTATGGAAAACTAGAAAATTCAATCAGCACGAATCAAAAGAGTTGTTATCGTTGAATTTTGAAATAAAATAAAAGTTAGCTATTGACTACTACCCGCCTCACCTCTATCCTCAACCTCCCCCTTGTCCCTTGTCCCCTGTTCATAGTCTTGTTGACTGTCTGAGCCGGGATTGCTAATCGTTACAACGCTTTTTTTCTTGACCCTTCAAGAAAGTCTCTCCCTCACATATATCTTCATTCCTTTTTCTCCCTTGTGCTGTTTTTTCTTCTTTTCACTTCGGGATTGAAACAGAAACAGCGTGTTCAAAAATTGATCATCAAGGCCATCTCTCTCGTTGTTCCATCCATTGCAACCCAACCCAACCGAACTACCGGGCCCAAAAACAAGGCTGCGAAGTTTAAAGAAAAGACCCGCGACCGCCTTTGCAACCGTCAACAGTAAACAAAACTCGGCTTTTGTCTGGATCTGCGACAAGTATTCCAATCCAGCCCGTCGTTTACTTTTGATCGACCGGCTCGAGTTGATAATCGACACTCCTTAATATATCGCCCTCTTTCGTCTATACCATAAACACAATCCCTACCAACACTTACAACAATCCCGATCCAAAAACCACAAACATGTCCAAGCGCACTTTTCCTGTCAACGACTGGGCTCCTCCTCAGGAAGCGAAGATGGAATCCCCATCCGAGTCGTTTACCATAGCCGAAGGCTCAACAGCCAAGTCACACACTGCCAGCGAAGCAGGCGCCATCCACACACCTCAGCCCCAGCGAAATCGTAGCATGAGCCTTTCCATGCCCTGGCGACGACCCAAGTCATTCGCCTTTGGGCATGATCATTCTCATACTCATAATCATTCGCAAAACTTACCTCGACATTTTACCGATCTTGCCATCGACGACCACGAAGACGACATGCACGATTCGAATCAACATCACCACCACACTCCTGGTGCTAAACAGATTAAGGGCATGTTTCGACGTGCATCACTGTCCATCAATCGCATGGTTCACCGCCGAGCTTCTATTGTCGAGGACGCACAAGAGACCGTCGATCCCGGCCGACCTACCACTTCTTACACTGGTGCGCATTCGACTTGGAATCGACTTCGACAAGCTACCATGCGCCGTTCACGATCCATTTACGGCCTCGACCTGCACCGCGAGCATGGCACCTACCACCAGGAGAACTCTTCTCATCGGCCTATTCCTGGCTTTGGTGGTGAGCCGCCTGTCATTCCCACCAACTCGGGAGCTGCTGCCAAGGCATCCGCTGCTATGCAGAACGAGTACTTTGCTCGCCAAGGCCTTTACAACGTGTGGCTGAACCCCAGAACCAACGACGAGAGTAACGACCGTGAGA
Organism: Fusarium palustre; assembly: GCA_014899045.1. Taxonomy (NCBI): domain Eukaryota; kingdom Fungi; phylum Ascomycota; class Sordariomycetes; order Hypocreales; family Nectriaceae; genus Fusarium; species Fusarium palustre. The sequence goes on from JAAVUH010000068.1 coordinate 16,178, forward strand.
GTGGTATTGGAATTACGGTGACCCTTCCCGGCGTCGAATCCGAAGAAAGCGAGACGGAGCAGAACACTGCTATTAGCACGATTGACTTCATCTCTAGACTCCCTGCTGAGCTGGCCATCCATGTTCTCGCGAACCTTGATGCCACTGCTCTCACTAAGGCTGCTGTGGTTTGCAAGAGCTGGAATAAGATTGTGAGTAATCAGCATATCTGGCGCGAGTCTTGTCTTCGAGAGACAACCACCACCTATGCCACTAGCGAGCCCGTCGCACCCGGAAGTGGCCTCGGAGTTCCTGCTGTTTCACCCGTAAACGACTGGAGAGAAATCTACCGTGTCAAGCAGGAGCTGAACCAGCGATGGAAGACTGGACAAGCCAGGCCTGTCTATCTGAATGGACACAAAGATAGTATCTATTGCCTGCAGTTCGACGAGTAAGTCAATTCACTCTCATTATGTAGATCATACACTGACTTTGACAGACATAAAATTATTACTGGTTCCCGCGACAGGACTATCCGTATTTGGGACATGCACACTCTTCAATGCAGTCTTGTCATCGGACCTCACGAGGTTATCAATGAGCCCGATGTGCTCTACGACGAGGATGACCAGCCCACCCATTTTGCTTCAGGCTCGTCTGAGAATGAAAAGACAAACTTCTCCGTGCCTGCCATCAGGTCGTTCCCGACTCATCACCTGGCATCTATTTTATGCCTTCAGTACGACGACGAAATTCTCGTTACTGGATCTTCTGACTCTACCTGCATCGTCTATGACGTTCGTGCTGGGTACGAACCCATCCGTCGGCTTCGACACCACACAGCAGCGGTTCTCGATCTCGCTTTTGACGACAAGCGTATCGTGACCTGCAGCAAGGACTTTACCATTTGCGTCTGGGACCGCAACACCGGTGACTTGATCAAGCAGCTTCGAGGTCACAACGGCCCTGTCAATGCGGTACAGATGCGGGGCAACACCATCGTGTCCTGCTCGGGAGATTTCCGCGTCAAGCTGTGGAACATTGAGACGGGCAAGAACATTCGGGAGTTTACTGGACACACCAAGGGGCTGGCTTGTTCTCAATTCTCCGAGGATGGCCGATACATTGCATCTGCCGGCAACGACAAGGTGATCCGCATCTGGGATGCCAACACCGGCGAGTGTCTTCGAGAGATGCGCGCTCACGAGAACCTGGTTCGCAGCCTCCACATCGATAGCGTGAGCGGTCGACTGGTCAGTGGAAGCTACGACACCGACATCAAGGTGTGGGATATGGAGACTGGGCATCAGCTGCTCGATTTCCCCAAATGGCACGCAAGCTGGGTTCTGAGCGCAAAGAGTGATTACCGACGTATTGTCAGCACCGGACAAGACCCCAAGATCTTAATTATGGATTTTGGTGCTGATGTCGAAGGGATTCAGAATATCGAGAGTGTCAAGCCCGTTGAGCTAAACGGAGGATTTATCTAAGCTGACAGTGATGAAGGTTGGTATAAAGAGCAACAGCATTAATGGGCCAGACGAACTCGAGCTGGCTGTAACGACTTATGATATGGGGGGGCTTATTTGATAAGACTGTTTTTATGGCAGCTATAGCATTGATGGCATGTTGGAGACATGGTGCATGCATGTGCAACCTCACGGAGCACACTTGAGATCCGGCGATTGATTACCCCAAAAGGGAGGATCGTCAGCAGCGTTGACTAGCGATTTCGACCACATTTAGATGAGTCTGGAGTTTTAATGATTAATAAATTGAACTTTTTTACATGTAAGATTATTGTTGATTCTGTGCAGTTTCACAAAGTTGAGGATATAAAATGTTGAAAGTAGTACCTAAGCAGAGTTCAAGATGAAGTCGTGAAACCGAGGGAGATGACGGGAATGCGCATCAAGATCGAAATGCGGGATGTGGGATGCAAAGTGAAACATGAAGCGTGTGATGAGTAGGAGACGTCGATCATGTGGAGGAACAAATACTGACAAGATTCAGAAACAGAAGGTGCAGTGGAGGATTCGCATAAATGACCACCCTGAATTAATATGTTTTACCTGATGCAGATGTTTCTTGCACAGCATGTTCTGTTCACCTGATCTGTCTGCTACGTAGATGTCTGTCTCGGAGTATGTTCTCAATATGAATTAATACCGGCATCTATACTATCACTATGCCTACATGCTGACCTATTAATGCAACTATAGCTGGGTTTATTAGAACCAGAATGATGTATGGTGCATATCATCGGGCGGCAAAGGCATGATTATTCCATGCTTTGGTGGAATGCCGTTTGGTGGTGCGGCGGGAAGTGGAGATGTTGTTTTGAAACAGGGGACCTTGAGGGGAAATTGTTGGCTGACACGGTCTCTTTCATCCGAAGGAAAGAAAATCAAGAAAAATAGACCTATAGCATGAAGCAGCTATAGAATAAAATAGTTTTCTTCTTTTTTGAACTGAAACTTGTTTGCCCACCCCTGTGATTGATTCTGAATGGCTTCGATAACCGCCACAACGGAGCTTTCATCAACAAGAAACTGTAGCTTTTGAAGATTACATCCCTACTGTGAATCGATCTTTAATTAGCTAAGCGCTTATTTGACGATAGTCGCGCGCGGTTGGACGGGCTGAGACACAAGAGCGGGATTCTACGCGGTGGCAGAAAGAAACAAGGCCGCTAATGTAAATTAACGGACGGGGCGTAATGCTTTAGTCAAAAGGAATGTAGTTTCGCTTTGATAGAGTGTAGAAAAAGAGGGCTTTGGAGGAATGTCATGGTGGAGATTAAGCATAAGCTCTGTTCGAACTGTGGCAGTGAGGTGTTGGTAGATGGATGCCACATGGGTAGTGCTGATCCCCCGATGCAAGGCACCCGACTCCTGTATCTGGCATCTCCAACAGAACCTGGGTCTTGTGGACGTGCCTCATGATGGTTGCTCACCTCCGGGCATCCTCAACGGAGCTTTGGTTCTCTGCCGCTTTTAGAATTTAATTACTGACCACCTATGAAAAGCCACCCGCTAGCTTAGCCCAGGGACCTGTGGAGAGTCACTAAAAGACACAGCCGCTAGGCTCGCTTCAGAGATCCTATTGTACTTTCCCTTTTAGGCGTCATTCATAGGCTGGGGGTTACATTGGGAAGGCACATCAATAATGCTTGGCTCATCGTCTTTCTCCTTTCCCTTTCTGTCTCTCGGTTCATCTCGTCTCTTCACCTTTACCATTCATTCTCTCCCTACCTAAGGGTTCATCCATTATCGCAAGCAGGCATAAACATCACCGTTTCTCCTTGTATAGCTCCGAATATATTTGTTTCATGCTTCCATCCTCGAATCATAGCAACAGAATCCTCCCATCCGCTCGCTTGGACCACTCGGCCGTGTTTGAAACAGTACCTGATGCCCCCATAGCCAATAGCCTTCATCTCAGACCCCTTGAAGGACGACACCATGAACAACTCCACCGAAATGGCTGGCTCGCCGACGCAGAGACGGCGGATGCCATCCGTCGAGGGCTACTACGATGAGATCCCTGTCCATGGCAGAGCCCAAGGACGAACTAAAAGCGATGACAAGGTGAGCCCAGTCAAGCACGACTACACTCGATCGAAGTCTCGAACTATTCATTAGTTCAAGTCACATATAAGGTTCAAACCTGCACTTGTCTCTCATTTCCTTTACTCTGCACATCAAACCACCACACCACCCACCATCACGACACTCTTTATAGTGTGAACACGCGCCTCGCGTGTCTCTCCCTGTCTCTCTCTTTTCCTTCTCTTGCATGTCTGGAACAGCGTCATTACTTTGATCACCACCTTCTCTCATTTTCTGCTTCTTGTTCACTCGTGTGTGTGTGCAATTTACACCGATTTAAAGAGTGCCTCTCCCTTTGAGTATCTTGTCTTTTTTCGCCATACATTGGTTTAGGTTCAATACTTTTGTTTGATCCTGTTTCGTGGTAAGTTTCATCTGTAACAAGCCTCCATGGCAATCAGACCAGGGGTCCGAAACACCTTGCTAGCTCTTTTTCATCCCGAGTGCCTCTTTGAGCAAGTGCAAAAGGCCCAGTGGCCGTCGGATTCAAGAAGAAGCCCTCGCCCACATGTTGAGCCATTCCGACTTACACTGTCAACGACTGGCAGACAGCTGGCAGCTCAGCTTCACTTCACTTCACGCAACACCCACTCTCTTTCACTTCATACTGTTGCTATTGTCCTTTGTTTACTTTTTCATTCACTCGTTCTTTTCATCTCATTTAACTCGTTCTTTTTCCATTGTGCGATTCATTGTTCTTATCAACATTGATCCCGCACTGAACCGTTGGATAGCTTCACAAAGCTTGATAACCCTTTTACTTCCCACAAATCTTTCACTACATATCACAAACCTTACTTCTCAACTAGCTGGTAAACAAAAAGCTGATCAGTCACCCTCCACAGCATTCTGCTGGAATATCAACACCACTCATTCTAGAGCGATACCACTACTCGACACCCCCAAAACAACGATTCAGCTGGCTCTTCATCGTCATCATGGGGCTCTCGACTATTGTCACCGCCTCGCTTTTGGCCATGCGCCTCTTCACTCTCCCGGTTGCGGCTGTTCCTCAACCCGCGGTCCCGGTTCCTGCTCCTCCGGCTCCTGAGTACAGTGCCCCTGTTACCCCCGCCGCTGCTGACTCCTGGTGGATGTCTTCCATTGAGCGTCAAGGTGTGGTCGCCTTTGGCAATTCCGCTGATTACAAGATTTTCCGCAACGTCAAGGACTACGGTGCCAAGGGTGATGGAAGCTCTGATGACACCGCCGCCATCAATTCGGCCTTTTCTGATGGCAGTCGCTGCGGTAAGGGCTGTGACTCTACCACAGTCACCCCCGCTCTTGTTTACTTCCCTCCTGGTACCTACGTTGTCTCCAAGCCCATCCTCCCCTACTACTACACCCACATGATTGGTGATGTGAACGATCTCCCTGTCCTCAAGCCTGCTGCCAACTTTGAGGGTATGGCTGTCATCGACGTCGATCCCTACAACAACGACGGTTCCAACTGGCACACCAACCAGAACAACTTCTTCCGCCAGGTTCGCAACTTCAAGATCGATCTCACTGGCATGCCCAAGAGCTCTGGCACTGGCATTCACTGGCAGGTCGCTCAGGCTACCTCTCTCCAGAACATCGTTTTCCAGATGATCGAGGACCCCAGCGAGGACAACAAGCAGCAGGGTATCTTTATTGATAACGGCTCCGGTGGCTTCATGACCGACCTCACCTTCATCGGTGGTAGATATGGTGGTTTCTTCGGCAGCCAGCAGTTCACCAGCCGCAACATGACTTTCCGCAACTGCCAGACTGCTGTCTACATGAACTGGAACTGGCTGTGGACACTCAACGGCCTTGACATCTCTGGCTCCAAGATTGCTATTGACATGACCGCCGGCGGTAGCGTACAGAACGTTGGCTCCATTCTCTTGACTGACAGCAAGATCGCCGACACCGAGGTTGGCGTCCTTTCCAACTACGACCCTGCCCAGCCCGGCACCAACGGTACCCTCATCATCGACAACGTCGACATGTCTTCTGTTCCTGCTGCGGTCAAGAACGGTGGCACCAGTGCTACCATCCTCGCTGGCAACACCAAGATTGCCTCTTGGGTTCAAGGTCGCGCCTACACAGGTGGCAACGGCGAGGCTGTCCAGGCCACTCAGACTCCCATCGAGAAGCCCAAGGCTCTCCTCGACAGCAACGGCAACGTCGTCACCAAGAGCAAGCCTCAGTACAACAGCGTCCCTGCCTCCAGCTTTGTTTCCGTCAAGTCCAAGGGTGCCAAGGGTGACGGCAAGACCGACGACACCGCTGCCATTCAGGCTGTCTTTGACGGTGTTCAGGAGGGACAGATTGTTTACTTTGACCACGGCGCCTATGTCATGACCGACACTGTCAAGGTTCCCAAGAACATCAAGATTGTCGGCGAGATCTGGCCCCTCATCATGGCCGGTGGTGACAAGAACTTCAAGGACCAAGCCAACCCCAAGCCTGTCTGGCAAGTCGGTGAGGCTGGCGATGTCGGCAACGTCGAGATCCAGGACCTCATTTTTGAGACTCTCGGACCCCAGCCTGGCGCTATTCTGATGGAGTTCAACGTTGCTGGTGAGACTTCTGGCTCTGCCGGTCTCTTCGATGTCCACTTCCGCCTCGGTGGCTCTGCTGGCACTCAGCTCCAGTCCGACACCTGCAAGAAGACCCCTGACGTCAAGACCGAGCCTAATCCCGAGTGTATGGGTGCTTTCATGCTGTTCCACATGACCAAGGAGTCCAGCTGCTACCTCGAGAACACCTGGTTCTGGGTTGCCGATCACGAGCTCGACCGTTCCGACCATTCTCAGATCAACCTCTACAACGGCCGTGGTGTCCTGATTGAGAGCACCAAGGGTGCCTGGCTGTGGGGTACCGCTTCCGAGCACAGTGTTCTCTACAACTACCACCTGGAGGATGCTTCCAATGTCTACATGTCGCTCATCCAGACTGAGACTGCCTACATGCAGGGTAACCCCGATGCGACTGTTCCCTTCACTGTCAACGCCAAGTACCATGACCCCGACTTCAAGGCCACTTGCACTGGCGACTCCAAGCGATGCGCCCGTACCTGGGGTGTTCGAGCTGTCAACTCCAAGGATATCTTCATCTTTGGTGGTGGTCTGTACAGCTTCTTTGACAACTACGACCAGGTCTGTGTCGGCGAGAACAACTGCCAAGACAACATGATCAGCATCGAGAGCTCCAAGGTGCACCTTTACGGTATCAGCACCAAGGCCAGCGTCAGCATGGTCAATGTCGACAGCAAGCCTGTTGCCCTGGACAAGGACAACCGCAACAACTTTTGCGCAGCCATTGCCCGCTTCTCTTCGTAGGATGATGAGGAGGCGCCGCCTTATGCGTAAACAATGCGAAATACCCGAGCGCTATGCTCAGTGATTCACAGACGTGTTTTTGAGTCTGTTTCTTTTCTCTTGGTCTAGGGTTTTGTTCCAAAATGGAACTGGAGTTTCGGATAGTCCAACAGGCAATCGGATTGGATTATATCTTTGCTTTGATGAGGTAGCTGAATGAAACAAATTGCTATCAAATTTGCTTGACTAATTTGGCGTGATGTGACCGATTTGAAGTGACGTGACTGACGACTGACGACTGATGTGATGATGGTTCCGAGATGGTTTAATTAGTAAAGTTTTGAAGAGCAAAAAAAAGCTATGCCCAAGTGGTATATTTTGGTAGTATGTAAGTTGCCAAACCCTATTCACTGTTTCGACCGTAATACTTGGAAGCCTCTTTTTATGCGCACCAGCGTCATTAGCGATACAGCGCTACAACGACATTTGCAAACAGAGGAAGCAGAGAATGAACAACAGAAGCATATGACTGGTGACGTGATGTATGAGGGATAGTAAAAAGAAAGATAAGAAATAGGCAGTGATCGAACCGATGATCCGGCAAAAGCGAAGAAACCCTGCCATAGTTGGCAGGGCGGCAGAGCAGTAAGCGAACTTACCGCTCTGCCAAATGTCTTTAATGTACATCGCTACTTCGCTCATGGTTGTTCGATTTGATCACTCTATATAGGTTGAGGCTAGATCCAAGTGGAACGGGCGATCGGCGTGGACATGGGGTGTCGATGTTGCCTGGTGGTGGATCTGAGCAAAGACATGGGTTCAGTGCGTGGGCTGTACAACATCACATCGGCACAACTACGCAGAAGAATGGACATTGGAACAATGAAGATAGAATTTTAGCACGTTGGAGTCGAAAGATATCACATTCAGAGAAGAAATGCAATAAAAACAGTGCCAGAAGTGCCAGAAAGATACTCTCTATCGTTTACGTCAACATTCGAACGCAGACTAACAAAAAGCGAAGGCTCCCTAGAGAGCTTAGTATAAACCGTTGGATCAGTTGATTGCATGAGTGTTTAGCTACTTCGCTGAAAGATGTGTCAATTGATTTGGTATATAAGGGATGTGAAATCAGGTTGTGCTTACGAGCAGACACTGTTGGTGAACGGTCAGACGACATGGAAGGATCACCGTTCCGATCCAAACAGACACACCGGACCAGTTTAACAGATCCAAACAGACACAACTGACGAGTTTAACAAATCATTTTCATTCAAGGTCAAGTAGCTTGGTGAACAAAGTATTTTCCACGGGCATTTTGGATTGCAATTAGTAGCAAACAGAATAAAGAGAAGCAAAACAATAAAAAAAGTGACGACTTGACAGGAGTACGACAAACGGGCTTCGAACTTGCGACGTCCAAAAAGCGAAGGCGCCTATCCTAGGATAAGCAAGTTGATAGCTCTTGGGCAGTAGTTTTTGTTAGCTACTTCGCTGATTACTGTCTATTTAGTTTTGGTATATGAAGGAATGATTACTTTTCTTCTTCCTTTGGATGGCTGTACGAGAGGAGAGCAGAGCATGGAACCAGGTTTGGTTTAGCTTGGTGTGGTGAGTGTAAGTGCAGAGTGGGGTCATGGAGTCGGCGTTGAGTCACCTCGCCGAGAGACAACATGTTGCTGGATATGGGCAAACAAGTGAGAGAGAAGGGATAGGTAGCTTTGCTAAACATTAACAATCATCGCGATGTTACAAAACGTGTGTAGTTCTAAACTAAAAGCTGTAATTCCAGGTTATCCAGTGTCTTCTTTCTCGTGTACTAATCTCGGCATTGGGATCGATGGTATATATGCCTATCAAGCAACAACTCGTGGCTCATTATCATTCACATATCACTACAACGACGATGGATGGTACCCTTATAGGATCTAGCATATTATTCATCAGAAATCAATGCATCTGGTGAGGATTCAAGTCTACCACTCCAGCTTTTCAGACATTATCAACAGGAGATCAAGAAGACTAGCCACCAGAAGCATAAGAGACGAAATTAGTAGTTCAATTTATGATAATTAGATCATAGTTCTTAGTCTATTTATTTTTATACCCTCATAAAGATGATATCACGTAGATACCTACCGCGACCTTTGGGCTGCCAGTGCAAACGGCCGGCAGCCAGCTGTCAAACAAATTGCATCACACCTTGGATAAGGGCATTTCATTTCGACCACAGTAAAATATTTCCATACAGACTTCGCGGTAACATCAGCAGCAAACAAACGTACCTCATAAATCATCTTCGCAAAGAAGACTTAATTTCGAACCGTACACTTGACATATCGACATCAAGACGCGATGGCCTCGAACGGCAAAACCCAGGGCAGCGATGCCAACACAAAGACCACTCTCGAGAGTAACAAGGCCGTTCGCCAGAACGATGCCAACAATTCTGGTAATGCTACTGCCACGCCTGGGACCGGTGGTTCTACCAACCCAGCGTATGGGCCACAAGAGACCCCTGGCGAAGAAGATCACTTTGGCGCACCTCGTGGCTCGCACACTGGTGGCCAGAATATCCCTCCTGCCTTCGGGTCTGGAGTACAAAACATGCTTCCTAGCTCCCAGCCTGCAGGGCAGAATCTTGCTTCTGGATCATTTGGAGGCCAGAACGTTGGAGCTGGTGGTTTTCCTGCCACTCAGCCTAACAACAACGCGCCCCCCAACTCTGAGGGTAAAAACGGCGGCAACAACAACTCTGGCCCAGGTATGGGTAACTTTACCTTGGGTCAACATCCCAACTTCCGTGGTCGAGGTCGAGGTCGTGGTCGAGGACGTGGCAGAGGTCAAGGCCGAGGTCGAGGACGTGGTGATGGGGGTTCTGGCAGTGGCTCATATGCCGGAGTCTCCAAGGACTCAAGCAACAAGTCCCAGAGCGACAAGATTGTACCCAAATTATTTATCGCGACCAACATTGACGCAAACATGAACAGGGAGGTCACAGCTAATGCCTTCAATCCTTCTTGCGGCCGGCCCGAAGGCGTTGTAGACTACGGTGCTGTTGTTCTGAGCGGCGACTCACAACACCGCCAGATGCTTATAGAGCAGTTCAAGGCGAAGACTGGATGTGACGACGTACTCATCACGATGCACCCTATCTACCACGGTGCCCGGCGTGAAGCTGAGTGCCAAAAACGGATCAGGAGTGTTCGGTTCACCGCCGAAGACAGGGCTCGGCCGCTTGCAGAACCGCCTAAGCAGGCCACCAACGAGACCTCTGACAAGGGATGTGGTGTTTGTAAGGGACACACTTGTGGCCTTTGCAAGGGAAAGGGTCACGCCATGGTTCACTGTCTCATGGCAAAAGATGGTGACATCCCTGGCTACATCGCGTGCAATACAACAGAGCATGCGATGGATGCATGCTCTAGCTTTACGAGCCAGGACATTGGCGGAAGGCTCAATAGTCTCATTTCCCTTCGTGCAGGCCTCCCTGCTGTCAGGATCGCTGAGCACTGGTGCGAAATGATGCATGGATGGCTGCATGACACGGCTTCCGAGGGGCAGAAAGCCGCTTCTGAGTACCCATGGTCTGAGGCTCACACGAAAGAGCTTAACCGGCGCAACAAAGGCGGCTACATCCTTGAGCTGCAGTTGGCATTCGACAAGAGTGGCCACGACATTTCTGTTCTGCCAAAGGACAAGTCGATGAAAGACGCTGCCGATGTCTGGCGACGTTATTGGTGGCCGGCCCATCAACCGTTTCCTCAACGCCTTGTTGAGATGGGCTTTCCTCACCCTCTTCATACTGCTTCTCAGATATTCGAGCCTAGTGAATCGGGCCCTGTCAAGAATGAGAAACAGGCTTAGGCCGAGAAAGAGAAGGGGCCCGAGGTCCCCAAGGTCCCCAAGGTCCCTGAGTTCAAGTTGGACTAATATCTAGCTAGCCCTTGGTAAAACAAGTGTAAAGACTCTGCAAAACTCTGTCTTTCTGTGCCTTTTAGTGGGATAAACGCCGCGCATAACCAGCAGGCAACTTCTAGATTCATTTAGCTACTGGTTGAATTGAAAGTAACTTTTATTTGCTGGATGAACCTGCAATCTCATGGTGCACCTGACCGACATTCATTGCCGTGATCGTACTGTAATCTCATCTTTGTGCCGTAGATGTGATGCCAAGTGATAAATATCGAGAAATAAACGCCTAATCAATTGATAGGTACGCAATAACCACCCGTATGTGGCACTGGGATAGAATACATAGAGTTTGACGTATTCGAAGGCGAGTCGTGGAGAAGACAATGAGTGGATCAAGTTTTTCCCGCCTTGAAGGATCCATACCTGTACCTACCTCTTACTGAAGATCAACTCAAAACACCACGTTGCGACATCGTCACCTTTACTTACCTGGTTACACTAAACTCACCTCTCATCCAATTACAATGGACGCTCCCGCTCCAGCCCCAAAGAGACCAGCCCAGGTGGCTTTCCGCATTCATCCCCTTTACCGCATCTTTTTCCTCGTCCTTGAGCCCATCTCTGCTCTTGTCGGCGCCTTCTTCACTCACTTCCGCCAAGGAACATACCTAACTCTCCTCAACGCAGCTTCTGCACCTATGGCTTCTCAAGCAGTACCAAAGGCTACATCAGTCGCTATGTCGCAGCTCGCCAACATGTACTTCTTTTTCGCGCTCAACGAGGCGCTCGTGCTGCGGTCTACGCCAGACCTGAGAGTTTGGAGGGTCGTGCTGTTTGTGCTTCTCGTGGCTGACGTGGGACACTTGTTCTCCATGAGTGAGCTGGGTACAGGAATTTACTGGGATGTCAAGTCGTGGAATGCGAGCGATTGGGGAAATGTCCCGTGGGTTTATGCCGGTATGACTCTACGGATCTGCTTCTTGATGGGTTTTGGACTGGGCGAGTCGAGAGTTTTGAAGAGGAAGGTTTAGAGAGGCGGTCGTCGTCGGTATTGGGGATAGCGAAGTTCGGTGTTTGGAAGCGAGATTTCTCGGGTTGGATACCGAATTTTGTTACAAGAGTTGGAGATTATAAAAAAAAAAAAAAAAAAAAAGGCTTGGGATGTTACATATTTGACTAGACCTTTAATGAGGTGTGTACGATATGTGAGTCTGGCCGCATGACGCCTGCTGTAAAGAGATACCCGCATCAAAAACATGCCCTTTTTAGGTGAGATATATCCTAAATAAGCATATTTTGGTGTATTGTTTAGTTCTCATGATCAATTCTTATGCAATGCCTCTCCCCCACGATTTCTTGATCCACCAGTTCTCTAGAACCACAATTGTCTAGCATCCAATCAAGTCATAGCATCGGCTGTCGGATATCGCGTGTCGCTTATAGTGAGATGGAGCTTCAGCTGCAAGTCGCCCTGTCATCCGAAACCCCCAAACAAACCCCCAAAAGTGTCGCGCTCGAATTAGATCCGACCATGGGTATTTTTGTTGTTCATGATGGAGGGAAGAAGGAGGGGTTGACCAGGTTGTTTTATTCTCTCTTGCCCCTCATTGCGACGCCATGACGGGTGAGCTTCGTCGAGTGGGGGTTCCTTCCGTTGCGTTGCGGTGCAGGTTATGGAAAGAGGAGAAACCACGAGGTTTATAAAGTCATCATGATGCCCCAATTGTGCCATTGACTCTTGCCTCGTCTGTTTCCCTCTTCTTTTCTCTCCAGATACCCTCGTCTTATACACAACTTACATACATCATGTCTGTCCCCGATAAGTTCCAGGGCTTCCAGTCCCCCAGCGCCGAGCATTGGACCGACTTCCAAAAGAACTCGTTCGAGCCTCGTCCCTTTGGCGAATACGATGTCGACATCAAGGTTGAGTGCTGTGGTGTCTGCGCCAGTGATCGTCACACCATTAGCGGAGATTGGGGTGCTTGCCCCTACCCTCTTGCTGTCGGCCACGAGGTTGTCGGCAAGGTCCTCCGTGTAGGTGACAAGGTCACTCTCGCCAAGGTTGGAGACCGTGTTGGTGCCGGTGCCCAGGTTTGGTCCTGCTTGGACTGCCGTCAGTGCAAGAATGACAACGAGACCTACTGCAAGGACCAGATCGACGCCTATGGCGCTGACTACCTTGACACTGGATTCAAGACCCAGGGTGGCTACTCTTCTCACAGCCGAGTGCACGAGTACTGGTTAGTACCTTCGACTGTCTTTCGTTTCCAACGGTTCAATGCCTAACATGTTCCCCAGGGTCTACCCCATCCCCGAGGCTCTGTCAAGCACACAAGCCGCCCCCATGCTCTGCGCCGGTATCACCGTATACAGCCCACTGAAGCGTCTCGGCGCCGGCCCGGGAAAGAAGGTCGGTATCGTTGGTATTGGTGGTCTCGGCCACTACGGTGTCATCTTCGCCAAGGCTCTGGGTGCTGAAGTATGGGCCATCTCCCGCTCGCGAGCCAAGGAGGAGGACGCTCGCAAGATGGGTGCCGACGGATTCCTGGCTACGGGTGAGAAGAACTGGACTGAGGGCCATAAGATGACCTTTGACATCATCATCAACACTGCCACCTCGTTTGACGGCTTCGCTCTCAGCGAGTACCTCAGTCTCCTCGACATCCACGGCCACTGGAACTCGGTCGGTCTGCCTGGCGGTGACGGAATCCAGATCCGCAACCAGGACTTTATCACCAACGGCTGCTACATCGGAACCTCTCACTTGGGAAGCCGACGTGAAATGCTCGAGATGCTTCAGCTCGCTGCTGACAAGGGTCTCAAGTCGTGGGTTGAGGAGATCCCCATCTCTACCAAGGGTCTTCAGCAGGCCATGGAGGCTCTGGAGAAGAGCTCTGTTCGTTACCGATCTTGCATGACAAACTACGACGATGCTTTTGGTGCTTGAGCGGATGATGTTTATAAAAGAAAAGAGTTTTTTTAGATGAGAGCGAGTTTATGAGTTTATGAGAGATAATAGTGGAGGTGGAAGACACCTTGATAAGACACCTTGATGGGTTGAAATGACAACATCTACCAAGTCAATCTATAGGCCCTTTAGGCGCTGGCCTATCGGGCGTAATAGACTCTATATGTGTATATATCATGCCTAACACGATGTGATCATGCCCAACACGATATGAATTTCACTGCATTTTTAACCGCACCCAAAGGAATTAGAAAACCGCTGTCGTTGGTTCGACCAAGAAGTGTGTGTAGAGGTTGGTTAGCCTACTATCATGGCAGATCCAATAGGAGACTGTCCTCCGACGAATTGACGAATTAAAATGAAACATAAAATCTCTGACGCTGAGTCAATGGATACTTGCAGCTCTATTGCTGTAACGATTGGAGTCTGCTTACAAAACTTGTTGTGTTTTGTAAGACATGCGCTTTCAGCTTCAAGATGGAGTCAGTATTGTAAAGTTTAGCGTTGATCCATTTTAAGGTCTACAAAACTTAGCGTTTCCCATAGAGCCCCGTAGCTCGTGGGGTTCCCATCTCTGGAGATGGGCTCGAGTATGGAAGGGTTGCACAGTGGGATGCTCCTCTGTGGCTGGTTGCAAGCCATCAGGTAACATGCCACCAGTCATGTTTGTTTACAAGACCATCACAGCATCCTTCAAGCCATAAACTGTCAGCGAGCAAGCAGACAAGACTTGTATCACAATTCTCCATTAATCCTTGTCAGAGCTAGTCAATATGCCACCCCAGGAATCTCGAACCCACCTCCACGTTTTCCAGACCTTTCCTAATTCTGTCTCGCCGACGCCAAGTAAAAGACGCCCTCCGGCTTTCTCCAACGGAGAACGGCGGAGAATCGTCAGTGACTCAACGGGGTCTCATGTAGCTCGACAGTAGGTGTAAGCGACATACTGCCAGTAGCAGTCGGTATTGTGCATTCTTAGCAGTCATTTTGAGCTTCGCCGTGAATAGGAGGAAAATGTGATTAGCAATCCGTCAGTGTCGGTCAAAGTAAGAGTCATTGCTGTGGATTGAAAGATTGTTTAAGATGAAGGCCATCGCCATCTGTTTCAGAGAGATCTGGTGATGCCCTCAGTTACACATTCTACAAAGACAACTTTACAATAAATCGATTGAACCAAAAGTAACATCTTGTTTGCCTATTTTTTTTTGCATTCGATACTGCTTGATACCAATTGTTTGCCCAACGTCACCATGTAAGTCACCCTCAATAACCTCAATAATGCTAGAGCTTCAAGACTAACAGCAAACCAGGGGACAATCACCAGCATCTCCTACTCAATCTATCTCAAGATCACAAAGCTCAAGTCCTAGGATCTCATCGTCAACCATGCAGCTCTCACTGCGCTTTAGTCGCCCCTTCAGCAGGGCCGAGATCACCTCAGTTGGCATCTCACCTTCCACCTCAGCAGCATTCGCTATTTATACAGCAGCGCAAACTGTCCAGTCCTGGATCGATGTCTTTGACCTCAAGAATGGGAATGGTTACTCCAAGACAAGCGGCTCCAGAGCTGTTTTTTCACCAAAGGGCTCTCGCTTGGCAACTGTGCGAGACTGGACCGTTCAGCTCACAGGAGGTGTCGACTTTCACCACTCTTCCACTGTGTTCCTACGGGATTATGTGAATGGCAAGACTGCCTGCGAACTCAAGGAAGCAAAGGGCGAGCCCATCGCCTGGAGCCGTGATGGGAGACTTGTCGCGGTGGGAGAAGCAAAGGACCGTGTTGGAGTTTACGACGTCAAGAATGGAACTCGAGTAGGAATGGTTCTGAGCCACATTGACGCAATCATCCACGCCGCTTTCCTCCCTGACTCTAGTCTCGTCACTATCTCGCGCGATGGGACTCTGAGGATCACCAATACGACTACCTGCAAGACGATTCGCCGTCTTGAAATAGACGGCTCCAACAACCCCCGAGCTCTAGCCGTCAGTCCCGATGGACGACGCATCGTTTCCGTCTGGGGAACAAATGTGCACGTATGGATTCCCTCAGCAAACGACTTGACATCCTACAACCTCAACGCTGTACGAAGCTACGAGGGATGGCCGCTGGCTATCTCGCCCGACTGTCGCTACATGCTCTGCAGGACTGAGGATGGTTTTGACATTATGGATGTTGCGACGGGCTCAGTCGTTTATAATGAGACTACGGAGGAGATGGTAATGTCTGGGGCTTTTGCAGAGGATGGGAGGACTTTGGTTCTTGGAAGGATGGATGGTGTTGTAGAGGTTCGAGATGTTTTGGATGTAAGGTCTTGAAAAGTTGTGATACCCGTGGGATATACAGATTGTAGCTTGTCATGATAGATATTTTTGAGTGGGAATAAGGCGTTTGATTATGTCAGGGCGTGGACGTTTATCCTTTGAGTTAGGTATTCAACACTTAATACATCAAGAGCATATGCCAGGCTCTCAACAGCAAATATATTTTATGCCCGAATTTGGGCCCTTTTGAACATGACACGCATCTAATTTGAATTGTATCAATTACTTCTGAAATCATACGTCGTCGTCCCATGACACAGTAGACTCAACATCTAAGCTTATGCCCTAAATGGTATAATCTGTATCACTAATTTATCATTTACACCTCGAGCGGTCAACATTTCTAGTGCCCGTTTGGATGTGTGTGAAGGGAAACTCTTGGTGTAAGGAGAGTAAACAAGTTCATTTTCTCAGTGCTTAAATGGTCAACTACATCCCTGTTGCCTTGTAAGCTGACCCTACAACTCTTGGCTGACGAGGATGAGAAAGTGTTGGTATTAGCCGGCTATATAGCCCACACATCCTGACTCCTTCATGGTCCAATTTCTCCCCTGGAAATCCAAAACGTAAGCATTTACGTTCAAGTGTCAAAATGGCAACCTCATCAACGTCAAACGTCTACAAAGCCACAGCTCAAAGCATTGAAGCCGAGAAACGATGGACAGAGCGACTGAACCTCTTCTTAAGCCCCTTCTGGGTAATCGCAGTAGCATTTGCCATGCTCAGCGGCATAATGCACAACTGGAACGACATTGATTACCTCCTCTTCTCGACAGCAGTCGCCACGCCGCCTGTACTATTCCCCGCGCTCTTATCCAAAAAGATCGGCCGTCCGTGGTATCGAAGATACTGGTTCAAGCTGAACGTCTGGGTAGCGGTCATTGTTTGTCTAGGAACCTACTTTACATCGCACTACTTCTTTGATCTCATGGGGATGAGATACCGGTTCCCTTGCAAGTGGAACTTTAGCTCTGCTGTTGTTGGGAGAACGGGGGGTCAGGTTCCTGTGTTTTTGTATCCTCTTACACACGCGTACTTTATGACCTACTATACAGTTCTCATGGTTGCGGAGAAAGAGATTGTTCAGAGGTTGCGGCCAGGACGTTTGGGGAGGGCCGTTGTGGTAATGGCCCTTTCTTATGGCGTTGCTCTTGGGGAAACGTTCTTCATGGCGAGTCCCCTTCTTTCAGAGTGGTTTTACTATGAGAAGAGAGACCGGATGATGACGGTTGGATCTGTGGGATACATGGTGTTCTTCATTACAGGGTTGCCCATGGTTGGGCGCATTGATGGAAAGGGTGAAGATTGGCCTCTGAGCCGAGTTATTATAGAGGCTCTTGGGACTTTCGTGTCGATTCTGGTATTGTTTGAGGTTTGGGCAAAGGTGGTTGGTCCTCTATGAGTCTCTATCCTCGGTAAGCCATATGTGGAAGAGAGATGTTTTGGTGATGCGGGGTTGTTTGAGAACAGCTTGAATTGGGATGTTTCGGTTCGGTAAGGTCAAGTCTGTACACGGTCTAGACCATGGATGAAGTGAGTTCATGTTGAAACCGAATCATGGCTGTTTGATGGAACAGGTTGAGGCTACAATTGACTCAAACAAAGTCGTTGCAAGTCGTCAGTTAAGGTTTCAACTTATTTGTAGTGAATTTAGTCATGATATATAAACCAACAGACCAAATCTGGGGTTTTAGCTGCCGAACCGAATCCCCAGCACGGGAATGTGGAGAGAATCTGGGGATCCGATCCGACATCGTGTTGGGGTAGGTTGGGGAGATTGAACACAGATTCCGATGTGGGGAAGACCTCGACTTATATAGATCAATATCTTGTCGACGGATTGTGTTTCTTGCAAGTTGCTTCACGAGTAGATATTCTTAGTCAAAAGGGCATCTCTCTGTTCATCATGGCAGACTCAAAAGACTATCCCAACTTGGAAGCCGTCATCTCGACAGACCATATTGAAAAGTCCCAACCAGATCAACACAATGGACATGGTCATATCGAAGGAAACGCCCTGCTCGTCAACACAAAGGGAGAGATCCGAAAGATCCCCGTTCCATCCTCTGATCCCAATGATCCTCTCAACTTTCGACCATGGGAAAAGTATGGCATTGTTTTTTGTTGCTGCTGGTTTTCAATCATGGGTCTTTCTGTGGCTGCTGGACTGGGCGCAATTCTAAACGTCTTTTTCGAGGCCTACATCCCTCAAGGTTACAATTCAGATCAGGTTGTTCTTCTTATCACGTTGCCGACTTTGTTCATTGGTATAGGTATGTTGACAAGCCAATTGCACAAACCACAGGACTCACGGTACATTCTAGGAAACTACATCATTCTTCCTCTATCTCTCGCCTTTGGTCGCCGTCCCGTCTTTCTCATCTCAACAGTCGTACTTTTTGCATCCAGCATCGCAGCGGCTACACAGAACAGTTACAACGGCCATCTTGCCTCTCGCATTATTCAGGGTATCGCAACAGGCGCATCTGAGTCTCTTCTCCCCCTCATGCTCACCGAAGTCACATTCCTCCACGAACGAGCCTTCATCTTTGGTCTGTACTGGATGCTTCAGAACGTCCTCTCCTCGACCCTCAACCTGGCATCTTCTTATATCAACGCTGATCTCGGCTGGCGTTGGTACTACTGGATTTTCACCATCACCGTTGGTGTTGGGTTGATCATCGTCTTCTTCCTAGGTTTCGAGACTCAGTTTACTCGTCCGGCTGCTTCCCTCGATGGCCAGCTTGTCATCACGGATGAGTTTGGAGTCACAAAGGTCATTCCTGACTCTGAGGCTCAGGCTTATCTGGAGGAGATGTCGAGATCTGGATTGGCGCCTCCCAACGTCGTGAACCCAGCCGATGATGTGGATCGCAAGACATACGCGCAACGTCTTCGACCGTGGTCTAAGCCGTCTTCGCATCCGCTACGTGTCGTTCTTCTAAGCTGGAAGTACATGATTGCCTCTTTTTCATCGCCTGGTATCTTATATGCCGTTCTTACTTCCTCTATAGCTCTTGGTTGTGGCGTAGGCATGTCGTTGACCTACAATGAAGTATTGATGCAGAACTATCACTGGGAAGCCAAGGATATCGGCCTGATCAACGTTGGCGGAGCCATTGGAGCTATTATCGCCATGCTGTACTGCACATTCCTCGGGAACCCATTCGTCATGTGGATGGCTCGTCGAAACCGCGGTATTCACCAGCCAGAGCATCACCTCATCACCCTGGCCCCTCCTGCAGTCATCGGTGTAGGCATGCTTCTTCTTTACGGCTACACTGCTGGCGGCGGAGCGACTTGGTGGGGACCATATCTCGGCTGGACCATTTTCCAGTATTCCTTCACTTCAGTCATTATTGTGTCTACGACTTTTGCCTCTGAAGCTGCTCCCAAGCATCCTGGCCCGGCCATTGTCACGGTGGTTGGTACAAAGAATATCGTCTCCTTTGGAGTTACGTATGGTTTGACCCCAATGATTGAAGAACATGGATACAAGTGGGCTTTTGGTGTCCTGTCTGGTATCTTTGGTGCCATCTTTTTGTTGGGTATTCCTGTTTGTATTTGGAACCCCAAGTGGCGAGCCTATGTTGCTGAGAGGGAGGCAAGAAAAGGTACTACTGCCACTGACTAGTCTTGGAAGGCTTCAATGAATACGAATTTTTTCAATGGTTACATTAGCTCAATATGCTTGAAGTAGTCCCGAGTCCAGGTTACAAATAGGGAAGTATGTGGTCCCGAACCGGGGTCAGCTTCAACCGAACCGAACCGGATTGCCATGATTCCTAACAAGAATAACTACTCGCATGGTTACAATTCTGCAATTCATCTGCATTCAAGATTTTATTAACTATCAAGGTTTAAGTGTCAATTGAAGTCAGAGTAATTGCGTCCGGTCTCGCATTCGGACCTCCGCTGAAACGGCTTCCGGAACACGGTAAAAGTGGGTCGTGACTCCCGTGTTCCGGACCGGGAAGCAATACGCTTCAAGAAACGGTCTAGTCCAGTCAACGATCCAGTCTCTGTGGGAAATTTCCTTCTGTCCAAGATCGTATTTTTTTTTTTTTTTTTTTGCTGCGGTTAAATATCCCCCCGTCATGCCAAAAATCTCGAGCTCCGATTCGCTATTCCGTCAGTAGGGTGTCCTCTGTTTGCACTGATGCATACCCATCAGCTACTGCGACAAGTTTCTACGTCCAAGGTTCCAGAGTCATTCCAAATATACCGTGCTCTTAGTCCGAGGCAGCCTCTCGGACCCATCAATGCTATGCGGCCCTTACGGTCTGGGCGGACTTTGGACGACTTATATCCGATGACGCCCAGTTGTAGCTGTCAACTTGCACAAGCCACCATCCTGCCTCGAAACACGCTAACCTTGAATCGTATTCACTGTCAATCTCTCCCGTTTATAACTGGCAGCAAACGTGAGACATTCTGTTCGATTGGCATACGCTAGCCTCGAGTCGTATTCACTGATATCCGTTACTACATTGCCGTCATTGACTCTATCAAGATCAAGATGTAACACAGACTTGAATCCTTAATAACCAACTATAAGAACCGTCGGTCTTTGTCTATAATTCAAAATAATGACTCCAAGAGCAATCCTTAGATTCTTTTACACATCATGCCAGAGAACAAAGCCGCATACCTCGTTGCCGCCAAGACCCCCCTCGAGCTCAAACCAGCTCCATACCCTGAGCCTGAAAATGACCAAGTCATAGTAAAGAACCATGCAATCTCCCTCAACCCCGTTGATTGTGCCCAGCAGACACTAGGCACTGTCTTTCCGTGGCTCAAGTTTCCAGCCATCTTGGGCTGCGATGTCGCTGGAGAAATCGTGGCTCTTGGCTCTGATACCACCAAGTTCAAAGTTGGTGATCGCGTCGCTGGCTACAACATGGGCACTTTCCAAGACTACGTTCCCGTAAAGGAATACTCTTGCGCCAAGATACCAGACAACATCAGCTACAAAGAGGCAGCTGTCCTTCCTCTGTGCTTGAGTGTTGCTGTCAAAACATTGTTTCATCCGGAATACTTGGCGCTTGATCTCCCAACCCCTGATACCAAGGAGAACGGAAAAGTCATTCTTGTCTGGGGAGGATCTACCAGTGTTGGGTGTAACATCATTCAGCTCGCCAAGGCAGCTGGATTTGAAGTCATCACTACAGCATCACCAAGAAACTTTGACTACCTTAAGAAACTGGGTGTCAGCCAAGTCTTCGACTACAACTCGCCTTCGATCGAGAAAGACCTTTTGTCCGCGGTTCAGGGAAAGACAGTCGCTGGTTGTATCGCGAATGGAGGACTAGATGTTTCGCAGTATGCTTCGATCGTTGCAACGTGCGCGGCTGTGGCTTTGAGCTCGCCGGACAATTGCAAACTGGTACCTCTTACAATGGTACCTCGGTTCCCGCTGCCAGAAGGTGTCGAAACAAAGTTTGTCGTTCCACTATCAACTGACAAAGAACTCTCTTCGTGGATCTATAACGATTACATATCGAATGAGTTGGCCAATGGTAACTTTGTACCGGCGCCTGAGGCTCAGGTTGTTGGTCACGGACTTGACTCTCTTCAGACTGCTATGGAAACTCTTAATGCTGGAGTTTCAGCGAAGAAGATTGTGGTTACTATGTAGGAAAGAGTTGGAGGCATAGTATAAATACGAGTTGTGGGGGACAACGATGGGTAGTATGAACATGGTCAGAATCTGCAGACTTTCAATGCTATATATTTGTCATCATCGGTTGTTCTGTTTCGGCTTGGACCAAACTTGGGAAGACCTCAATCGTAGAAACACGTATTGTCATTGGCTCCTACACAGTGCCTTGTCGGTAGAGTATGGGCACCAGGAGATATGCATTGACTCATCGACTCGTGCTGTACAAGTAGTAGTATCTTGCAATGGCGGCCTATCCCAGTGTTTTAGTCTTCTGAAGCTGATCGTCTCGTAGCCATACGTCTCTGACATCACTTCTCATCCCGTCACGCTACTCCTACTCCTTGCTAGCCAAAACTTTGACAACAGCCTCCAAAGCTCTTCGATCCGCACCCCGAATCCTATCAACCAAGCCATCCTTGTTGACATTAACAGAATGACCACTCGGCAATCCCTCAACCGAAACACCCTTGGGGACACCATCTGTGAAAAAGACAAAAGTGGGCATAGCCGAGATTCCATACTTAGCAGCCACTTCCTTTACATGATCGGTGTTGACCTTTGCAAAAGCAAGATGGCCCGTTGATGCGTGCTTGTCAGCCAGGCTGGAAAAGACGGGCGCGATGGCGCGGCACGGAGGACACCAGTCGGCGTAAAAGTCTACCACGACATGCTTGTTTGAAGCGAGGACGGTGTCTAGTTCTGACGCCTCGGCAACTTTGCTGACCTTTCCTGAGGTTTCGGGAATTGGGGAACGATCCGCGAAGATGGCCTGGCAAGTTAGTGATTAATAAAGGGATTGATGAGGAGCTCACTTACCCGACCGACTATGAACAGGATAAAAAGACCGAAAATGAGATATATATTCTCCATTTTTTTTTTGTTTGTTGACGTTTGTCTCGACAAGTGATGTGAATGAGTGTAAGTGAGTGATTTCAATATAAGGCCACAGTGCTGATAGTGTTGGAAATTGCGTCACATGACCAACTTGGCACGCAACTCGACGTCGTCAACAGTTCATTGTTACTACTACTATAAAGATCCTTCAATGATACCCAATGATTAAGCAGTAGATTATATGTGGCAATACCTCGGCTAGTACAGCCAACAGCATACATTAAAAGTGTTTTTTGAAACAGACACTATTTGACATCGATTGGTGTCATGAAGTGCACCTCATTGTATCACCAACCTACAATAATCACAAAGTTCTCTCCTATGTAGAGCTCCCCATATGAAACAGCATAACAGTGATAATAATACATCAACTCAACTATTAATACGATCTAGCCTGTGTGCTAACTGCTAAATACATTCCTTCGTAAGGCTACCCTAGAGACAAAGACCACTTCACACCACGACAACTACAAACGCCAAAATTGAGAATTGAGAATTAATAGGTCATATCTTTCATCGTAAAATCTATCCTTGATCCAATTTTTAAAGATGCCAAAGGGGTATGATGAATAAAATGCTCGCAATCAAACAAAATCACTGACACAGGTCGGCCAGCCCTGTCAAATCCAGATCCGCCTTGCCCCGGTACTCCTGTCTTGCTATGCAATTCACCGACATTCCAACAACGTCGCCACAAATGCTGCACTTGATCCTTTCACCCAGGTAACCGCTTGTGTTGTCCTGGTCCACCCATAAATCACAGCGCTGCCCTCGTTCCTCTATACTTCTATTCTTCGTTCTCTTGTCGGTGGTGATGGTGCCGTCTCTCCCAAACTGTATGTACCGAAGCGAACGTGCATCTCGCAAAGGTATCATCAAGCCCATCCAAGCATCTCCAGGGTGCCTCGGGCATCTGCGGCTGCCATACCGCTAACAGCAAGCTGTCGAACTTGGGTGCCGCGGCGGAGTCGTTGAAGTCCGACTGATACCTTCCAGGCCTCCGACTCATCAATAACAAACAAGTATCGTTTTCCGTCTTGATCGCGAACTGTGGCACGCACAATATGCAAGCCCTTTGATTTCCATTCTCCAGTCTGTCCAGTTGAAGAAATAATGTTAGCATTTCGGAATTTTCTATCGCATAAACCAATTCGACAGCAAGTTTTGCACGCGCGCAGCATCTCGGTCAAGTACACTTGGGCTTCGTCGCCTACCAAAGGTTTGGCCGCACCCATGTCGCGTGCACGAGAAGAGGCCATTTCATAAAGCAAAGGGTTCGGATTTGTACCGGGGGCAGGGGAAGAAGCAAAAGACGATTTCAAGCATTGCGGGGGGCACCATACCTCAACTTGTTTCAGGGTCCAAGCCTTAACATCCCATTCCCGTTGTGGTACATTTCGGACATCATCGTCGATAAAAAGACCTTCAGTAGTAATACGGAGTATGAGTCCGTCAGTCACAGTTCCAACACCAGAGATAAGCTGACTGGCGGGTGTCTTGGAGAATTGATTCATAAACAGGTAGACACCCGAGATGACAATCTTGTCAGGATCCTTGGTAGAGTATGGGCCAGTTCGATTCGAAGGAGGAGGCGTTGTTCGACCAGTAGTCTGAGAAGCCGCCCAAGATGATTCAGAGCCGAGAGAAGACATGGAAGTTCTCTCTCTCGGCTGTTTAGGCTTATCGTAAGGTCGATATGAATTTTCGGTGCTGACACCAGAAACGTTGGACCTAGTGGCGGAGGGAGCAGGTTTTCTTTGGGACGAAGCTGTGCTAGGAGCAGGCTGGTGAGCAGTTGACGACGAGGTGGTAGACTTGGGAGCTGGCGGGCGACCGTTAGGCCACATGCTAATCTTCTCGCCAACACCCGAGTAGGCGTAACTGCTGGGTTGACGAGAAGCGGTTTCTCTTGCAGCGCGCTCTCTCTCAGCCTTTTCCGCTTCGGCCTTTTCCTTCTCGATCCTCTCCTTTTCGGCCTTTTCTTTCTCAGCTTTCTCGGCCTCCTTTTGTTTTTGCGCTTCCTCTCGTCGTTTGGCCTCTTCGGCCTCCTTCTTTCTTAGAGCCTCTCGTTCGGCAGCAAACTTCTTTCTTCTAGCTTCGCGTTCTTCGGCTTCCTTCTTCTTTTTCTCTGCGAGCTCACGTGCTTCCTTCTCCCGTTGGGCTTCTCGCTCGCGAATCTCCTTGGCCTCCTTCTCCAGGCGCTCTCGTTCTTTGCGTTCTTCCTCCAACTTGATAGCCAATTCCTTGGCACGTTGCGAGGCCTCGAGTAGTTCCTTTCTTTCTTGAGCTTCCTGCTCCTTACGCTGGCGCACCTTTTCTCTTTCTTGTCGTTCCTTGGCGTCCTTTGCTCTCAGCTCCGCAAGTCGTTTCGCAGCTTCCTCGCGGCGCTTTTGTTCAGCCTCCTTGGCTTTTCGTTCCTCCTCCTTTCTTCTCATCTCTTCGCGAGCCTTTTCCCAAGAATTCTTCTGCCTGGCAGCCTCAGCCTTTGCCGCCTCTACCTTTGCAGCTTCAATCCTGGCGGCCTCTGCCTTTTCAGCCTCAATTCTTGCGGCTTCGGCCTTTTCCGCTTCTATCCTTGCGAGTTCGATCTTTTCGGCTTCTTTTCTCGCAGCCTCTGCCTTTTCAGCTTCGATCCTTTGAGCCTCTTTTCTTGCAGCTTCGGCCTTTTCAGCTTCAATCCTCTCGGCTTCCTTTCTCGCAGCTTCGATCTCCCTTTTCGCGGCTTCAGCCTTTTCAACCTCAATCCTTCGAGCCTGTTTCTTTGCAGCTTCCGCCTTTTCAGCTTCTATCCTCGCAGACTCAGCTTTAGCAGCCTCGGCTTTAGCAGCTTCAGCTCTCGCAATCTTTTCTGGATCAGGCGCCGATTTGGACTTGGATTTAGGCGGAGGAGTTCTAGGTCGAGACTTTGGCGGAGGTGAGGGATCTCTCGGCTTGGACTTGGATTTGGACTTCGATTTGGCGGGCTTCGGCGGGGGAGTTTCGGGAGGCGTATGCGGCGGCGGAGGCCGAGCTTCTGGAGGTGGTTGTGAACGTGGGTCGGAATCATTTCGAGGCGATTGACGCGCTGAATGGGGTGGTGGCGGCGGGGGAGCTTCGTCTGACTCCGGAGCACTTTGCCACGATGTCCTAGGGCCGTTACCATGAGGTGGCGGCTTGGGAGGAGTATCGTGGTGAGGCGGCGGCGGAGGAGGAGTGCCATGAGGTGGTGGAGTTGGTGGTGCTCCAGGGTTTGATGACCAAGAGCCCGAGTTCCATCCACCTTGACCACCTTGACCACCACGACCAGAATTGCTAGAACCATTGTTACGAGGACCGTTGGGAAAACCCCTATCTTGATTCTGGAAACGACCTAAAGCCCATGCTCCAAAGCCGACACCAATAACAAGCATTCCCATTGCCGCGCTGTTCAATCCATCAAAGCTTGTCCACCATGTTCGAAAGACGGGGGCCAACGTTTGACCAAGGACGACGAGTATCAAGGCTGAAGCGAATCCGGCAGCGAAACTGTTCACATTTGGCTGCATCGAAGGCAGGTACAAGAAACCACCTCCAGAAGAGTGCTGAGGGATGACAAAAATGTCATATTTGCCTGGAGGCAAACCGGAACCCTTTGGCACTCCGCCATGAGGCGGAGGCGGCGGAGGGGGACCGCTCATTCTTGTCTTTGAGGTCGAATAAGTTGTTTCTCAGGAGAACTCCCTGGCCTATCCGGATCTCGGAGTCGTAATCGTGGGCGCGATGGCGGTTTATAGGAGTCTCACAGTAGCCATCAAGGCTGTGAGGTGTTATCGGCACTAAAAGAAGTAAGGTTAGTTGATGCCTCTGGCATAATTGATTTCCCCCAAGAACCGAGCCTTGAAACGCAGGTTGTCGCTTTGACGATGCGAAGGAGCAAGAGTCGAAAAAGTTCCGTACCCGAGTGGCTGGGGCTGGGTCGCTGCGGCAAGGGAAACGAGGTTGGACAAGACAAAACTCACGCAAGACAAAATCGGTAATACAGGAGACGGATCTAACTCGAGTCGAGGATCCTGAGCAAAACGGACGATGAAGGGGGCGGTCACTTGTGATACAAGATGACAATTCCCTATGTCCTCAACCTGGTGTAGTTGCGGGATGCAGAGGACTAGTACTGTAGGTGCAGACAAGCGAGGAGGAAAGAAGCCAGGATGTCAAGAACACGAGGAGAGGGGAGTCAGTAGAAAAATGGCGCTGTTTCGTGGTGGAGATGAATATGAAGAGAGGCGGAGGTGGAGAGAGGCAGAGCAGAGCAAGACCAGACAAGGTCGAGGCAAAGAGCAAGAACAAGAGCATGCATGGGATGGATCATCCATGTTTACTTTGAGGCGCTTTGGGAAAGGTGGGTACCTTTCCGTAGGTGCGGACGGGACGGGCAAGGTGAGTGTGGGTGGGTGGATGCGATGTAGTGTAGAGGTAGGTGGGTTGACGGGTGAATGAGCCCTGTAAAAGGTACATCGCAGGTACCTTTGGCACTTAGACCAGGGCCTGAAGACTCTCTGTGGTGGATGGACGCTTCATGGCTAGCGCAGCTGCCGCTCCAAGCAGGCTCTAGCGCCTTTAACCCCGTCAAGTGGGATACACCCGCTTCGACTGCCCCACTCCGTGGATATCATCACTCACTGTTGCTTTCTGACTGGTGAAGAGTATCACAGACGACAACTTCACCCTGAACGTTTCGTCCTATCAATTGGCAGACTAGCACTGGGATTCAGGATCCTCAACGACACGGAAACCCGAGAGGTCGTTTTACTTTTGCCTGTCCCCTCAAGGTTTGGCGACGTACCTCTTGCCCTGGCGACCGTTGCGCCGATACGATACCGGGCGGCTTCTTTAATTGTTGATGTGCCAATTCACCTGCGTGGAGGCGAAATACCCAACGGCTGTGCTGTGCTTTATTCTGAGCCTAGAGAGGGAGTGATGATACATTCATTCGGATGAAAACAAGCTGCGATAGTGAAGACCGCCTCCCCATTCCGTTCATGTAAACTCAACAAGGGATCAAGGTTTATCCTTCTTGATTTGCTGATAAGTGTGATCACTCTTCGTCACTCTCGCTCAGATTTCAACGGTGTGATAACATTTGTCAACGTTCCTCTTCCTCATATCTCATGACTTCATAGCTGGGTCTCCCCTGCTTGTCAACTTGTCAATGCCCTCATCTTCTTCTCACCTGTTCCTTGTGAACGGCGGGTGGCTTGCATCGCATCCATGGAAAGCATTGACGGGACCCTGTGGATCAAGAAGAAGAACAATGATAGAATAGACCACGAGGACAGAACATCTAAGCGATAAGTTGGTACCGAGTCTCCGTGAAAGGGCTTCTACGAGCTTGTGCCAACTTGCGCACAGTAAATAGATTCCTCTCCACCTGTCGATCGCGAGAGTGAAGCGTCGATGGATATTCTTCTCAAGCGTTTTAAACGATTGGACTGCAGGGAATGGTTTTGTTTCGGGCCTTGCATCGAGCCCCAATTCCAATGGTCAACAAAATTTTACAGAATCCGTCAAGACTGCAGACCCCGCCTGCGAACTCTGTGAGCAACATGGACGAATATCTCTTGCATCAGTTCCTTGAACACTTCATCGAAAGTCCCGCAATTGATGAATGGTAAAAGTCCGAGCTTGGTCTGTCAAAATCCACTTGTATGCGTAGAAAGTTTGCACGGTCCATGGGAGAAAACAGATCTCGAATCGTCACCGACAAACCAGAATCTTCAGTCTAGCAACGTTGTCGTTTTCACCGCCACCAGATTAAATTTTGAGTGAGGTAACTGAAATCCGCATCCGTGGTCTGGGCCTCGCATGAGTATCCTTGTTGAGGCTTAGACGCTGCCGGCTCTCCTGTCGCTTCTCACTGTGGTTACATACTGGAGGTTCCACGACACCAATGCCACGGATGCGGTTTTGTAAGTAAACACTGGTTGTCGCAAGCCTGACTCAACTTCCCGCGACATCGTTAGTGAAAGTTTGAGTTTGGTACCTGAGGATTGTCTGTCTTTCAACTACCGACGTCACTACTCGAATGCCACCCGAGGATACAAGTCCGAAGAAGCTTAATCAAGTCGCTGCAAATCTCTTCAAGGCTTTCTTCTACACCCAAATTGGAGACAAATTTAATGCATGTCCGTGACTTCCGCCATGCCAAGGAGACGAGTGGCTGTTCATCTATCGCCTCACCGCTGAGGCCCTCTTTACCACCCACCTTATTTTTCAATTTCTTCGGCATCGCCCAACCTCCCAATATACGTGCAAGCTTCGGGTCGTGGCACCAATCGATAGGTAATTTAGTCCTCTCTTGACTTGCGCTCTTTCGAGCCATCTTGTCACATAATCTCAAGTAAATGAGTGAATGACTCGAAAGCAATTGATCTCTTGATGATGCGTTGCCTGGCAACCAAAGATCGGCAAACCACACCCCAGACAAAAGAAAAGCGCGCTAAGCTCGCGTTGGTCTTCGGCTAGTGACGTAGCTCAGCCACCAGAATGAGAGCCTAACGATAGATTTTGGTGCATCACATCGCCGTGCAGTTGAGTTGATGCATGTCTGAGCCTGATGTTATGCTAATGCCCGATGCCTAGACTAGTCTCACATTGAAACCACTTAACAGAAGACGCTATTTGTTTCTTCCTGTTTACTCTTGTGTTTACATGTACTTGCATCAGTTATTACAAGATTGGCAGTTTTAGCCTTGTCCTCTCTTTTAGGCACCTAGCCTAGTGGGTTGAGAAGTTGGCCTCTCATCTCAAGGGTGAAAGAATAATCAGACCAACTATGTGATTCAAATAGCACAAACTGATTGAGTAATTTCGTATCCTCCCGTCACCCAACTATCCTCATGTGAGATGTGGTGGGTTAAAGGAAGTGACAGACCAACAGGTACCTCTCATGTACCACTTCAACCCATGCAACCCATCCCAATATCATGCAATCAAATAGAGCTCAGCTTGGTTCTCGATAGTGGCTCGTTCAAAGCTGTCCAAGTTGCGGGCGAAGCAGGCTCTCCTTCTCATTGTGCGTGAGCAGCAACTTGACTGCTGGTCTTGATGTATTTATTCGGTACTTTGGATACGAATTCTGAGAAGCCATAATATCGAGTCTTGACACTCTGTATATTGTGACTAATTTCGAATAAAACAGGTGGCTGGTCGTGGACGAGGTTCCTGGTGACATTGACTCATTCACTAACAAGGAACAAGGTTTTATGAAATGCTTAAACTCTACAGGTACAGAGTAGTACTCAACGGTGATGCATTCAACCCTCATTTGCAATAACCAATCATGAAATCAAGCTATTATTGCTTTGCTCTATTCATACAAACACCAACGACCTAGACTATTTAGACAATCAATGACAGATCATGAACCCATTCCAACCAACACAGGACGCCTTGCATTCTCATCTGTCCATCCATTATTCCTTTCCCCAAGTTTGTGCCATAAAAGTCGCAATGTCTGCAACCCACGACAACCCATTAAGTAGTATCCTTAAAAGCCATAGCCACCAAACAGCAACCTGCACCACAAGCAGAATTATCCTTACCAACAGCGTGAGTAGTAGCAGTCACATCTTCTTAATACGGTTGTTCGCCACCTTTAGCTTTGCCCCTGTTCGGTCGACATCGTTGTCAAGCTCATCTAGTACTCTGATCTGATACTCGACTTCTTCGTGGATCTGCTCGCCCATTTCCCTCTGTCGTCGGATGATTGCTGTGAGTTGATCGACTGCAAGATCTTGGTTCTGCATCTCTTCCTTTTGGAGCTGCAAAACTCCTTGATTGTCCAGCTCTCGAGTCTTGTCAGTCTCTGGCAGAGGAGCACCCAGCACACGGCCGGCTGGACGACCTCCCCTTAAAAGTCCTGCTTTGTCGGCTGTTGAAGCCTGCCCTTGACTGAACCCGCCTCGACCTACGGCTGCGGTAGAGCTGGGCATGCTGTTGGAGAGCTTATCAAGACCCTCTCGCTCCATACGAGCCTGAGAAACTAGATCTCGACGTCGTCGTAATTCGCCCTCGCCTAGTCGCCCGGACTCTTGTATCTTTCGTAGTCCATCTGCAAGTGTCGCGATCAAGGTCCCACTTCGTACGAGGACCCTCTTGGCTGCAGCGCCTGCTTCTGCTGCAGCTGTGGAATTGCCGTTGTCCACAGCTGCGTCTCGCCTGGACAAACACTGTCTCGCCTCGTGTAGATTTTGTTTCAAGTCCCGATGGATGTCCAACCATGTACCCGGATCCGCAGCGCCAGCAGCTGCACTCCTAACCATTCCTCCCGCTGATAGCGCCGAGTTGGCTGTGCTCGAGCTGGGCAGGTTCAAGAAAGCTCTCCAGGCCGAAGTGTCGCGCCATCGTCGATCGGGTGACTCTGCGATCCCACGCAGATATTTCTCGAGTTTCGCTTGACGGTCGCGTGTCAATTCGGGTGAGTTGACGGTGGATTTGAGCCAGTGTTTGGCAGGAAGAGGTTCCGGCGGTGGCGCACCGACTTGCTGTGTGAGGTTCTTGTTGAGCTCGTCAAAGTCTGAATATCGTTTTTGCACTACGAAGGATCTCAAAGGCAGTCGCAGTGTAATATTGTAGAGTGTATACGGCTTCTTTGCGCCTTCATCAGATACACTAGTGGAGGGGATAGCGATTTCTGGCGGTGGTGCCATGTTGATTTTGTTGTTCTGTTATCTTGCTTTTTGGTTCACTGATGGACGGAAAGCCTAAACTTATGAGAGAAGTGACCTACGAATGCGTCATGGCCATAGCGCAGGTTATAGAGGTATCTGACGTATTCGTACAGTGAGACTTGCTGTCCAGGCTCTGTCAGCCTCCATGTCCTAGGCCTATAGCGCAGCCCGGCTGACCGTCACAGTCACGTTCAGTAATTTATCGCCACTAAACTTGAACTGGTTGTGCATGCGACCAGTCGACATATTAGTTTCAAAGTTTGCATTTTAAACAACCTTGATATCTGTTAACGATGTTGTAAACTGGCGTACTAATATTGTATATAGCGACAAGCTTTTCTAATATTTCAGAGCACCATGTGTCTCACTGGCTCGAGTTGTGAACTAACTCATTGGCTAGGTATATATGATGCCATGTTTGTAGCAAATCTCAAAGATATCCAGAAGCTTTATTGGGTTCCTCCCGCTCAGGTTACTAACTTATCTGTTCAGAAAACAGTCATCTACTTACATATGTTGCACAATTATTGTTCACATCCACATGCCCTACATGCAGTTTATTTATACAAATTCTATCAATAATATGCGGCTATCTACCAATGGTCAACAGTCAATGTACGCAAGGATCATGGATATATGGTATATCGTTTTTTGCATGCAATTGGTAGGTGAGTGACACAATGGCTATTGCGATGAAGCGTGAAATAAACCGCCAACGATTAATCAATGAGTTCCTTGTATCTGAACCTTGTGCATGGTAGAAGAAAGCTTACAAGGCAAACCTGGAAGCAAAACGGGATGCTCAAGACAAAGTCAGGCGACCAACTTACACTGTTCAATGTGTCTCCCTGCTAAGCCTTTCATCGTTCATTACGCACAGCTACTGGTGATTCGATGGACAAGACTGGCTTCATGCTGAGTCTGATACACGCGGTACTCACATCGCTTAACAGATAACTCATCCTGTTGTTCTCCCAATTCGCTGGAATCATTCGACTAGCTATACTGTATGTGTCCTCCCCATCTACGTAACTCAGGACTTGATATCATAGTTGCGGCCCGTCCCGTCCCCCTTCATCCCCTCAGTGTTACTCAACACAGGCGATACAAAGCCAGATGTCCAACAAGATCAATTTTGCACTCATTCTCAGGGACTCAATACACTTCCCGGAACAAGTAAAGAGAAAGATTTAGCTTCTATGGCTCAACGTCTCTCCCCAAATGTATGGGTCCGCAACTCCAAGTCCATGCCATTTTTACCTCCTCAAAGAAACCAGTGGTTGTCCCCCAAAGCACATTCGTGGTCGCGTTCATTATATCTCTCAAGAGACTGATGGTATCAGCACGATTAGAAAGTCTCCTGGTCGTCCACCTCGCCCTCGGCGGGGATCTCAAATCCTTCCTCTGTGGAGTACAGGATTGTTTGGATCTGCTTGACAAGGCCATCCTCTTGCTTCTCCAGCTCGGGGTCTTCGTCGACAGCCGTTTGGACGAGAAGCTCAATATCGCGGAGCTTGCTGAAGTAAAAGTCACGCTCCCTCTCCAGACCAACCACTGTCTCCTTTAGTGTAGCGTTCTCCTGCTGCAGGGCGGCAGTGGCGGGTCCAGCAGCCTTTGCTACACGGGGTCCACCGCTAGGAGTGCTGCCTCCACGGCGAGCGGCGCCAGTGGACGCGGCGGGTCGAGGAGCGGAAGCAGCGGGAGGCATAGAGCCGCCCTTTCGTCGGGCGACGGCATCGTACTCGTGGTCGGGGAAGTTAAGGTCCCAGAAACGCTTTGTCCATTGGAGGAACTCGAGGTTGTCCTGCATCTTGCATTTTATGAGCGAAGGGACGGGGATCGGCTTGTCGATCTGGTGTTTGGCGAAGGTGTCTGTCAACGTGTTAGGATGTCGGTGATGTGGAACGGTCAGTGCGACTAACTCTGGAGAACCTTGAAATTTTGGATGTACAGGTATTCAGAGTTCACGTTGAACTTGACCTTGGACATGGGAACGTCCATGTAGATGCTGTCGAAAACCTGGCACAGGGCAGCACTGAAAAGGGACGTTAGAACCAGTCATTGTATATAATATTGCTTCGCCATTGGAGGTTTGTGAAGCCAGACAGAGGTGTTCGTGATGGCAATCGCGGGGCTGTTTTGGTGTTTTGTTATGCTGATGGCATGGTGCAACACAACGTAGCAAACCGCAACGAGGGGGCGGGGCAAGCGACGATAGACCGACTTACCCAGTACCGCATTGCTCAACCTTTGTGATGTTGAGTTGCAAAAGACTGTTGAGCCATGCAACAAGTTCTTGTCTATATTTAACCCAAGGTTAGTTTGCGGACGGTAACGGTTTTGGAGGTAGGATCTGCCATTTCAACGACAGCCTGGAACATGGGTACCAACCTCGATTCGCCCATTTTGAACTGATTGCTTGGGTTTGTAGTTTATTATTCGGGTGGTAAAATGCTGACGGGGGACTGTTGAACAGAGGATGAATGGGCGTATAGAAGATATCGTCTTAGAGAAGAGGAAAACAGAAGGAAGGATGGCGCAAAAGGGACAAGAAGCTAAGAGAGATTGCGTCTGTCGGGTTAAGTTGGGGAGAAATTAAAAGCAACTGCCTTCGCTGATTCCACGAAGCTGCCAACCCATGGATTCGCCCTGTCACCCAATCAACCAAGAAGCCGTTGGTGGGGGGTACCCAGAAGGACCAGCGTTTGCGTGATGCTTTGGCGGTCTTTTCCTGGGCCGTGCATGTACCGCCACGTACAGTCCCCCTAGAACCCCTCTGCGGGACCCCTGAAGATTCAGAAGGGTCACGTGGTGAAGCCGCTGTAGCTGCCAGCCAGATGCTGAAAGCTCTCACCGCCAAAATTTTCAGAAGCGGCAGAAAAAAAAGTTCGAGATTTGCTTCCAGTCCAAGAAGACGCCCCACTGCTTGAAGTCGCGTTCTGCAAATCTTCGATCAGAGTAAAGGACGAGTGTCTTTTTCCAATTCGACAAAATGGCACCCTCACAAAAGCGAAAGCCGGCGGACGACTTTATCTTTACCATTGACGACGACGACGAGCTTCCTATTGAGGAGGAGGAAGTCGTTGCGCAGCCTCCCAAGAAGAAGGCCAAGACTGCGAAAAAGTCAAAGAAATCGAAGCGCGATGCCAGCCCCGAAGATGATGACGAACAGGATGCCGTAGAAGGTATCTGGGGATTCAACGACGATGACGACGGTGCTATGGACTCTGATTTCGAGTTTGGGGCCGACGAAGCGGCCAATGACAACGGTACCGAGGACTTTGAGGGTTGGGGCTTCGAAGGTGCAAAGAAGGGTATGGCCATCGAAAAGAAGGGAGTCGACCTTGACGAAATCATTCGAAGACGTCGCGAAAAGAAGATCGGAAAGTCTACCGAGAATGCGACAGAGGTGGAAGAGAAGGAAGACGGCCCCGAGGCCGAGACCATGGACGTTGATCTGGACGATGATGATGACGAGGTTCTCGCTGACGACGCATTCGGTATGAACGTTGACTCTGATGCCGAAGAGTCTGATGATGAGGAGAATGAGTCTGGTGTCGAGGTTGAGGACGACGATGACGAGGCTGCTTCAGACAACGACTCCGTCGCTACTCCTACCAATCACCCTGACGACGAAGCTTCCGACGATAGTGAAGATGAAGAAGATGCAGAGGAGGAGGCCAAGCGAAAGGCTTTCTTCGCTCCTGAAGAAGAGAACAACCCTGACAAGAAGGCAACCGCTTCTTCTTTCCAGACAATGTCTCTATCTCGTCCCATTATGCGAGGTCTTGCTTCTGTTGGCTTCACCAAACCCACACCCATTCAGGCCAAGTCCATTCCTATTGCGCTGATGGGCAAAGATGTTGTCGGTGGCGCAGAAACAGGAAGTGGTAAGACAGGTGCATTCATTTTGCCAATTTTGGAACGTCTTCTTTACCGACCCAAGAAGATCCCCACGACTCGAGTCGTTGTTCTTCTTCCTACTCGTGAATTGGCTATCCAGTGTCACGCTGTTGCGACAAAGCTCGCTGCCTTTACAGATATCAAGTTCACTCTCGCTGTTGGTGGTCTTAGTCTCAAGGCCCAGGAGCTCGAGTTGAAGTTGCGCCCTGATGTCATTATCGCAACACCAGGTCGTTTCATAGATCATATGCGAAACTCTGCCAGCTTCAGCGTTGACACCGTCGAGATTCTGGTTCTCGATGAAGCTGATCGTATGCTTGAGGATGGTTTCGCCGACGAACTCAACGAAATTCTTACGACGCTCCCTAAATCACGACAAACCATGCTGTTCTCCGCTACTATGACATCTAGTGTCGACCGTCTTATTCAGATTGGTCTGAACAGGCCTGCCCGAGTGATGGTCAACTCTCAAAAGAAGACTGTTACTACCCTGGTGCAAGAGTTTGTCCGTCTACGACCTGGCCGAGAGGACAAGCGAATGGGGTACCTGGCACATGTCTGCAAGAATCTTTACAAGGAGCGAGTAATCATCTTTTTCCGTCAAAAGAAGGACGCTCATCGAGCCCGAATTATCTTTGGTCTGCTTGGTCTTTCATGCGCTGAGCTTCACGGTAGCATGAACCAAACACAGGTCAGTCCCACTTTAAACTGAGAATACGACATTCACTAACATGCTGCAGCGTATCTCAAGTGTTGAGGATTTCCGAGACGGCAAAGTGGCATACCTTTTGGCTACTGATCTTGCTTCACGTGGTCTCGATATCAAGGGTGTAGACACAGTCATCAACTACGAAGCACCTCAATCGCTCGACATTTACGTCCACAGAGTCGGTCGAACAGCCCGTGCTGGTCGCAAGGGTACTTCTCTGACGATAGCGGCCGAGTCGGACCGTAAGGTCGTCAAGGCTGCTGTGAAGGCAGGCAAAGCTCAAGGAGCCAAGATTGTCAGCCGACAGCTTGACTCCGGAGAGGTCGACGCCCTCCAAGCTCAAATCGATGAGATGGACGACGAGATTGATGAGATTATGCAGGAAGAGAAGGAAGAGAAGCAACTCGCCCACGTCGAGATGCAGGTCAAGAAGGGCGAGAACATGATTCAACACGAAGCCGAGATCAAGGGCCGACCTAGGCGAACATGGTTCGAGTCTGAACACGACAAGAAGAAGTCCAAGCAAGCTGGCCGAGACGAGCTCAACGGCTTGAGAGAAGAGATGAAGAAGAAGACGGGCAAGCTTAGCAACAAGGACAAGAAGAAACTAGATTTGAAGCAACTGCGTGCCGAAGGTGGCGGAGAGTGGAGGAAGGGTAAGAACTCAGAGGCTGAGATGAAGGCCCGACACAAAGAAGCCAAGGCTAAAAGCCAGGCCAAGAAGGCCGGAGACAAGGGTTCGGCTCCCAGCAAATCCAAGGGAAAGGGAAAAGGAAAGGCCGGCGGTAAGAGGAGATGAGTCTAAAAGTTTAGAGGAGTTTATTTGGCAGCGCTGTACCTATAGGTAGATTTAATTACTCATGACTATCTACACCTGTAACTTGAGTCTATTGTGTGTCTAAGCCCAGTTCGTCGCATCCTCCGCCTGAGGAATGCTGTGATAAGGTTTGAAAAGTTTTAGACCTGTTAATCAGGAACGGCGATGTGACCAATACTTGTCCAACAACTTGCCAAATCCAGTATAGATATTTCAAAAGTTCAATGGCGTCACAATTGGCTGATATATTTAACAAAGCGAATTAGTGTATTAAGTATGAAGAAGCGTCGTGGCTCTTCCTAATGCTCATAGCTTTTGACATAACAAGTGAGCTAGGTATTTGTAATGATCGTAAATTCATCCAAGAACCTCCTCCGGTAGTCTTGCCCGTTTAAAGACCTCCCATGCGGGGGACACCAATGTCGGCAACAAGCTCTCGGTGAAGTTGGATCAAGTTGGTAAAGGCAGAGTCCAACCCTCGAAGGACATCACCCTCGAGGCTGGCGGCGGCGTTTCGGGCAGCAGCGCTGAAGAGGAGAAGAGGACGAAGGAGTGGATTGATAGACTCCCTGAGAGCGTTGAGCTCAGCCTCCAGTAAGGCCTGAACCTCGGGAACCAGGTCTTTGAGACTAGAGACTGTGCTGAGGATGTCTTCGAGAGTACTAATGGTGCGTCGAAGAGCGGCAGTGAGTTGGACAACCTGTCGCGCCGAGAGACCAGCTGCTTGGCCACCAACACTGCCTGCAGCTCCAGTGGTAACACGAACGATCTGGCTCGCGGCAACCTTCAAAGCATCGGCGATTTCCTCAAGGCTGGCTCGGACGGCAATCTGAGCTTCTACGGTGGCTTGTGTAGCGTTCGTGAGATTACCGGCAGCATTTTCTGATTCACGGTCAATACCAGTTCAAGCCAAATAGAAAAGGAAAGACAATACCGATTATAGTGACTGTAGTGAGAGTAGTGTCAGCAAGAGTGTCGAGCGAGCTCTTGATAGTTCCAACGACTGTTTCTTGTCGGCGAAATTGCGGGACAGCCGAGACAAGAGAAGCAAAAGTGATAAGATTGAAGAACTTCATTTTGGCTATTTAGTCCTTCTAGTCCCTTGAAATGAGAGTAGGTATGAAAGTGAAAGTAAAGAGTGAAGTGGTGGAGATGGTTTCAACTACTCTTACATCCAAGCCAAGGTCATATATACACAATTCCATCGCACAGTTACACATCTCGCCACCTCGATCTCGACTCTTCACTCTGACATCTAATCGGTCCTGGAACTAACAAACTTTGGGAAATCTTCCCGACCAACATTCCAGAGTTCACATGGCTCAGCCCGGATTCCTTTATGCCCGATGCCGTTCCGAGAGCCATGCCCTCTCGAAACTTTGATTCTTGACAGTCTAGCTCTTCTGACACTTTGCTCCGGACAGCTATACCTATTGCAGTGTCTTGTCAAAGCCGTTGCCGTCGGGCCGTAGCGGGGAGGCGCTTTTTCAGAAGTGTCGAGATATGCAACCGGCACTGCCCATTTTGAACATGACAAGAAATCATTCCTGGCATTTGGAACAGTCTGCAGTTGATCTTCGCAAATATCCCTGCCTCGGATCAGATGCTGAATTACTGAGTCAAGACTCGGTGATGCGGGAAAAGGCTGGGAGGGTTGATGTCTAAGACTTGATCGACAGGGGAGCTAAACTCAGACATTTGTTCCTGCATATAGCAAAGCCAATTACGTTTAGAAGTCCGCCACTATGTCACGATCGAACTAGAGTCAGTACTCGGACTGATTCTGGATGGTTGTCTGCTCAATTTGAATTTAGGTGATACCTAATTCTTCAAGAGGTCAAATTAAAGCTCTTAGCCACCAGGTACTTTAGAAATATCAAATAAGCTTGTCTCAAAGATTGACCACTTACACGATACAGTAACTCACATTCAACGTGGCCGTCAGAAGTTCAAGTTCTAATCGTGATCCTCAATTGATAGTGTTGAATCATCGTTCGTAAGCCTCACAGTTTTCTGATTTCGTTTAGACGTGTCAAGCTCTCAGCCACCAGGAGCCATTCTACGTATCATATGAATAGATGTCCATCGAAGGTTTTGTATTGTGACTTTTTTTAGTTGAAGACCGACGTGAGTAGATATCTATGAGTCTATGACCGGTGGCGCTTTTATTATTATTCAAGTCAATTCAAGTGCCAAAGACATGTGACGACTCCGATCATACCCATCAATTCAATGGCACGCATAGAAATGCACAGCTGAGCAAAGATGAGTTCAGAAAAGGGATGATACCATACAGTTTAAGCCTCACATCACGACCAATCCCACTTACCAAGATATAGCAAGTTCCGCCTTTACGCCAAACTCACTATATATATCAGTGTCTGTGTAGTTACTTACGGGTACAATTCCCCAGGATTGGAGTCCTGTGTCCTGGTCGTTTTGCATGCAACCCGTCAAAATAAGGAACTGAGTTCAAGACAACCGTTTTCATCGACTTTCTGAACCATAAAACAGTAGCTCAAGATAGATTTGTCTCGACCGTCCAGTCCCTTAACCTTATTCTTGGCAGGGTCCATGGAAGTCCAAAACATTCCCCATGGGGTCGCCAAGATGATGCTTGTCTCGATACAGATATCCAAAACATATAGATTTCCTGTATACGTTACACCGGAAGTAATGCTCCTCAAACAACATATTCAAATAGTTGGGTTGTAGAACTTGCAGATCCCTCAACGCGACAGAGTGACTGCCTCAACTTTACCCACCATCTTTACAGTAAACAATTCATACTGTTGCCACAAGTCACACCTCCCAAGATATCTCAGACTTTGACCCAAGTGATTTGCAATAATGGATTTTCATTTCATTTTCAACTCCCTCCCTAAATGAAACGCTTTTTGGGGCATCTTGCTACTTCGAACTCAAACTAATTATACAACCAGACGAAAAGGTGTCAAGTAAACCAAGACACATATGCCTTTTTTCTTTTTTCTTTTGGCTTTTGTTTTGTCATTCTTCCCATTTACATATCGTTTGCCTTCTGTTCCAGAATCGAGACGAGGCTGGAAGGTTCTTGGGAAGCAGGAGCAGCCTCTGACTTGGACAGAGGGCTAGGGGGTCGGCTGGTGACAAACTGTAATTATGTGCTGTTAGCTTCAGGCTTTTTTGTTTATACTAGAAACTTACGTTGCTTGCCGCGCTCAGCAGGGCAATCAGAGAACTCTGGACAACATCCTCGTGGATACCAACACCCCATACAGAGCTATTGCTGCCAACAGGCTTGCACTCGATATATGAAGCAGCCTTGACGCCGCGTCCCTCGCCAATAGCGTGCTCCTTGTAGTCGTTGACGTCGAACTCAATGTTGATCTCCTTGAGGGCAGACACCATACTGGAAATGGGACCGTTTCCTCGGCCACGTAGCTTGAGCTCCTTGCCGTTCACGAGAATGACACCCTCGAAAATACGGACAAAGTCCTTGGTGTCCTGGGTCTTGCCTTGGGCGGCGGGCGCAGGAGATCTTGATCGATCGGGGGTAATGCTGTAGTCTACCAGCTGGAAGTGGGGGTTGTCGCTAAGGAAGTATGTCCTCTCAAAGAGGGAAGTAATCTCTGTAGCCAGCAGCTCGCGTCCAACCTCCTCGCTGTGCTTTTGAACAACCTTGGAGAAAGCAACTTGAAGGCCACGGGGAAGGTCGAGCTGAAGCTTGGTGTGCACGATGAAAGCACTTCCTCCCTTTCCAGATTGGGAGTTGACACGGATGATGGCCTCGTAGTTTCGGCCAATATCGCGGGGGTCCAGAGGCAGGTAGGGCATACCGTCCCAGGGGTCTTCGTGGCCGTAACCCTTGTTTTTGCGGTCCTGGAATCCTTTCTTGATAGCATCTTGATGGCTGCCAGAGAAGGCGGCGCAAACCAGGCTGCCACCGTAGGGAGCGCGCTGGTGAACTGGGATCTTGGTACAAGATTCAACCATGTCGATGACTGAGTTCAGGTCAGAGAAGTCGATTTGAGGGCTGACACCTTGTGTGTACAGGTTAAGAGCCAGAGTGACAAGGTCGACGTTTCCAGTTCGTTCACCATTGCCAAACAGGCATCCCTCTACACGGTCAGCTCCAGCCATTTGAGCCAGCTCGGCGGCCGCAACACTGCATCCACGATCGTTGTGGGGGTGCAGAGACACACAGACATCCTTTCTGTCTCCGATATTGTTGCAGAAAGACTCGATCAGG
Source organism: Fusarium palustre (assembly GCA_014899045.1). NCBI lineage: Eukaryota > Fungi > Ascomycota > Sordariomycetes > Hypocreales > Nectriaceae > Fusarium > Fusarium palustre. The sequence continues at coordinate 57,166 of JAAVUH010000068.1, forward strand.
TCGGCATAGATGTTGGGTGTGGCCAGCTCGACTGTCGCGGGCAGGTTGAAGATAATCTGGTCGCCAGACTCTGCGTTAGGTCCCCAGGCAGCCTTGACAGCTTGACACACTCTCACAGCGTAGTCTGGGTCGGTGTCGGAGAAGCACTCGGGGGAGAATTCGAACTGCCAGTTAGTTCCAGAGGCCTCGGGGTTGTCCTTGGTCAGAGATCTGACCAGCTTGGTGCACTCGACGGCGAGCTCCAGAGTTTGCTCCTCGGTGTAGCCAAAGACGACTTGTCGGAAGCATGCGCTTGTGGCGAGGTAGATGTGAATAATAGCGTTCTTGGCACCGCGAACAGACTCGACAGTTCTGCGGATGAGGTCAGGGCGACAGGGCGACAGGACTTGTATGAAAACATCGTCAGGCACGACTCCTGGGGTTTCGATCAGGCGGCGGGTAAAGTCGAAATCGGTCTGGGAGGCAGAAGGGAAAGAGACCTCAATCTCCTTGTATCCTAGATCGCACAGCATCTTGAAGTAGCGCCACTTCTCCTCGCCGCTCTACTCCATGTTAGATTGGTCATAAGTACGAGCGAGTAAGGATGATGGAACGTACCATGGGGTCTGGCAGACTCTGGTTTCCATCACGCAGACAACTCCTTGAGGATTGTTAGCTTTCGGACACTGAATCGGAGTGTCAATTGGGGAACATACGACAGCCAGCGAGGGGCCTTCTCGATAGTCTTGTCGGGCCATGTTCGGTTTGTCAGTTTTGGGCCCTAGCTGTGTTAACCTCAAGTTCAATTCGAGTTTATCATTACAGCAAACTCACCTTGAAAGGCTTGTATTTTTTGGAGGGTTCCTTGAGCCTGGGAAGAAAAAGTTAACTTGACTGCGTGATTGGAGGGGCCGAAATCGCAGCTTACATAGTCATGTTGGCGACGGGCAGTTAGAGGGCGACTTTGTTCCAATTCAGTGTCTGGGGAATAATTAGAAGAAGAGGAAAAAGTCAGATACAAATAGTCAAAAGGAAACAAATAGAAAAAAGATTGAGTCAGTCAAACTTTTTGACTCACGGAGGCGGGGTACTACTGTAGTTGGATTTGGAGATGACAGCCCCAAGCCCTTTACAAGACAAGGCAATGACAATCCATAGTAAATCACTTTTTGGAGGGCCCGCTTATTCCGCTGTTATCCGTCATCCGCTTTCCGGAGTCGGAGACAACCCCCATTAAAACCTTCCTAGAGGACCATGATCCCTGGTTGTTGCTCGATTTTATGTATGATTTAACGTAGAAAAGTTTGCGGCTCGTGTTTTGGGGTAAGCAAGTAATATCACAAGTAAATGTAATCGGGTCAATTGGCATGTTCAACAGGTATGGCTACCAAGACTTGGGCGTGATTATACTTTTCCCAAACTCCAAAAGATGGTTGATTGTAACAAATCAAAATACATGTGTTTGATTCAACACTTCTCAGCAGAGAAAAAGCAGAAACAATAATCAACGGCCTGCACCGATAAACGGCCGGCCTCATGCACATGGCTAACACTCACAATATCGGAGGTCAAATTTAATTAATCTAATTCGATATTTCACCCCGGACGTAGATTTGACGACACGAGGTGCCGGGATGCCGTTGGAACGTGATGACGTAAGGTCGATCCAACTTGAACCAAGCTTACCTTCCAAGGTTTAGGGTCAGTCACGAGCAGCTGTCTTGTCTCGCATCTGAGCACTACAAACCACTACAGATACACTGAACTCGACAAAATCATGTGCTACAGTCATCCTCGCTAACAGCCCGTCCCTGTCCTGTCAGGCTGAGAAAAGCCTCCGTCAGAAGACTCAGACGCCTGAGGACTGTCCCTACCGTGTCGCATTGCCCTAACCTGTCAGCCGCTCGCGCACCTCGAGATAGCCTCGTCTGACCCTACATACCCTGGTCACTATTAAAATCGGCAAGCTGGCTCCTTTTAGATTATTCGGTCCCTATCGCCCTCATTCGCGACACAAACAGAGCCTTGCGCGCTTCTTCTTCCCGCGAGCCGTAAGAGACCGATACCAAGAACGCTTACTCAATTTCCATCTCAACACTCTTCCTTACCTCAAACATAGCTTCCAATCCAGAGTCTATCGTTATCTTCTTGAGCGTCAACGTCGGCGCACCGATCAATCGCGCATTTTAGACATTGTCAGACGACGGGGAAGGCAGCTTTGGCTAGGATCGCAAGCGACTCGTCCAATCAAGAATGCGAGGACCCGATCCAAGGGTTCAGTGGTATATAAAACGCCACAGACAGGAGGCACTATGATGGGATACGGCTCTGCCCAGGCCACGGACCCAGGCGATGGCGAGAGAGGCTTTAGGAGAAAACGCTTGGCAGCAATGGCTGGTAATCTGTACAGAAGCGGCCAGGCAGCTGTCACCGAGATCAAGGAATCATATGCTCAAACAAGGGCGGGGCCTGCCGCTGCAGGACACGAGAACCATGGACGTATACACATCCCAGGCGCCTTTCCAGATGTTGCGATTACCGTCCACGGTGACGACCAAATGGTGTTGTTCCCCTCTTATGCCAAGCAACACGTCAAGCAGGATTGGAACGAGATGGCAGCGCACGACTCGGATGCCCCACCCGGTAGCATCAAGGACGAGGGCTTCTGGCGTCAGGAATGGGAGCGAGCCGAAGATGAAAGAGCCGTCGTTGATGTTGATGTTCGCGGTTGGATATACACCCCTCATACTGGTCCAATGACGAGGAGGAACAGAATTCTGATTGGTCTTGCGCGACAACTAAGTGGCATCCCAGCCCCTCGAGCGGACCAAGCATACAGTCCAGCGACTGGTTTGCCACGTTCACATCTGCAAATGCACGAAGAGAAGAGGGAGCAAGAAAAGATCGAGTCCGAAGCTCGACGGATAGAGCGAGTAGGACAGCGCGAGAAACAAGTCGCCTACCAAGGAGGTTTCAGTGAAAAGACGCCCGACAACGATGACCCCCTTACGGATAGCTTCTACTATCCCTCCCGCGCAGGGAATCAGTCTCCCGACTCGGCCCCTTCTAGCCCAACAATGCCTGCCAGAACAGCGACATCTAGTACCACAAATACTAGCGAGCTCAGTGAGGGTGATCTAATTCTCGCCAATGCCAACCTTATGGCTCGCATTGCTCCGTTTATGACCAATCCTTCTGTTGCCCTTCCGATTACCTTTTTCTTCTACAACGAGTCCAAATCACAGTCCAAGACCGTCATGACCAACGATGCGGGCCACTTTGTTATTCGTGCCGCACTCGACTTTGTGCCGACCCATGTTCGTGTTTTGGCAGATGAGGATCTGTCTGCTGTTCAGGAGGTCAAGGTCATCGAGCCATATGGAGTCAGTCTTATCAGCGACATTGACGACACAGTCAAGAAATCCAATATCTCTGCGGGAGCCAAAGAGATCTTCCGCAATACATTCATACGCGATTTGGCGGATCTTTCAGTTGAAGGTGTCAAGGAATGGTATAACAAGATGGCCGACATGGGCGTAAGCATCCACTACTGTTCCAATAGTCCATGGCAACTCTTCCCAGTCCTGGCCAGTTTCTTCAAGATTCACGGTCTCCCGCCAGGATCGCTTCATCTTAAACAGTACAGCGGCATGCTGCAGGGCATTTTCGAGCCAGTCGCTGAACGAAAGCGATCTACGCTTACCCGCCTTTTGAGAGACTTCCCCGAGCGAATGTTTATACTTGTGGGAGACAGTGGAGAGGCCGATCTCGAGGTATACACAGAACTCGCCCTGTCAAATCCCGGTCGAATTCTTGCAGTCTTCATTCGAGACGTCACAACACCAGAAGAAACAGCCTTCTTCAGCTCTGGATTCGACTTTGGCCGGCCGAAAACTGCAGGCGCTACTAATGGACCTTCAAGAAGCGTCTCACGTACCCCCTCATATCAGAGTCTGGCCCCAAGCGGATATCGAGGAGAAAGGAAGCTATCAGCAGGTCCCACCATGGGCACATTGATCGACTTTTCAGATGAACCTCGTCAGACAAAGATCGACCGTAACGCAGCTCTCGCCCAGGTACAAAGCTCCAACGCAAAAAGTGCCAGCACTACCGACCTTCTCAGTGGTCGTAAACCAGCTCCACCCAGACCAGCAAAGCCAGTCGCTTTAAGAAGTGCCAAATCCATCACTGAATTAAATAAAGGACTCTCCAGACAGAACTCGGACGAGATACCTCCCCCTCCCCCGCCGAGAAGACCGGGAGTACAAGCAAGAGATTCTGCGGCGCCCCATCCTCTCAAACAGATCCATAACTCTTCCCAGCAAAGCTCGAATAGCAGCAATACTACTTTCAAGATCCCAGCGCAAAGTCGCTCTGGATCCGCTTCTTCAGGAGGTGGTCCTCCTCCACCTCCCCCACGTCGAAGAGGAACACCGTCCAGCATTATAGAGCCAAACCAGAACCCCCGTCTTCCACCACGTCCCACTCAGACATCAGCTAATCTGGATGTGGACTACGATCCTCTCCCACCACCGTCGGCAAACCCTCCTACGTCTTTTGGTTCGATGACAGGGGGTTATCAATCAAACGGCAACACTTCAGGAGGAGGGTCACCCAATATGGGCCCTCAGGCAGTTAATAAGAAACTAGAGTTGTGGAGGAGGAGATTAGCGAGAGCACACGAACAATTGGACGGGCTAGGCGTTTCCTTATATACATGGCGACGAGGAAACGATGTCATTGCCGAGGCGGAGGGAATAGTAAAACGAGCCCTCGCAGACATGGACAGAAAGAGGAGGACGATGCGGTAATCACTCGGTCAGAGATGTACAAATCATGTTTGCTTTTGTTTAATTATGATTCATGTTTGTATACCAGCGTTAGGCATAGCATAGACACGAAATCGGTCTGGTTTTTTGCTACGATACCCCTTACTCGACCAGCAAGAATCCACACAGTCTGGATTAGAGACGCAATCAGTATCCAATCAGCTATAGGCGCAGTGGCGGAGTGGTCTAACGCGATAGACTAGAAATCTATTCTCTTCGGAGGCGTCTGTTCGAATCAGGCCTGCGTCGATTGGTTTTTTGTTCTCGGTAACATTTATTTTTGTGGTTATGAGCCAGTTCGTCTGGTCTCCTTATAGATACGGATGGAACTAGACGTCTTTGTATTCGGTTCTTGTCAGATCAAAGATCTTCCTCAAAAGACCTCAGTCCAACAGTCTACGTAAGCAACCGCCATATTCACACCTTCACAAACCCAGACTTCATCAGAGTCACATATTCATTATCCAAATTTTCTTGTCTATGACATTGCAATGAATAGCCATCAGGCTGATATGTTTTTTATGTTCATTTCGTTTCTAAATGCTTCCCAACTCCGACTCCGCTCAACCTTTCGCTCTTACGTTGTGTATTATCATCGTGGAGGGTTCATATCACCAGCCAGATTCATATGCATCATGGCCTCAGCTGTCCAATCTTCTTCACTCTTCTCGTTCTTCTCCTGCTGTGACCAGAAACCTCCCTCTTCTCGTCCGTCAACACCTGGCAGTCGGATCTGGGGCGGCGCTTGACCGTACCCTTGCGTAGGCTCAGGTGGTTGTGATTGTCCTGGGACTGGACGTCTATGGACAGGACCATGCTCGGGCTCTGCTGCGCTATATCGCGAAAAGTCCATATCAAATCCTTGGTCGGGTTGGTGAGAAAGGTTTAGTTGAGCTGGTGGTTGAGAACCGGCTGACTGTGGTGGGTGTTCAAATTGCGATTGCTGAAAACCTGTCGGTGTCTCCTGGCCGTCAGGTAGCTCGGAAATCATCGTAGGTGCTGCTTCGTATTCATGACGAGGAGTCATCTGGTCATGCTCCTCTTCCAAGATTTGAGGTGCAGGTTCGACATTCCTCAAGCTGGAAGATCCAGGAGCAGCACCTCCTCCGCTTCGTACGCTAACCATTGATGCTCTAGAAGGATCCATCATGTCGCCTGCTGTAGATTCGGCATCCATATCGCGAATGGAGAACTGGGCAAGAGTCCTCAGCTTTCTGCTGACCCAGCCACCAAGAATCTTGCCACGTTGCTTCTCTCCCAGACGAGACCGTGGGAAGTCTCCTTTGTTGACGAATGCGACAATATCTACGATGATTTGGTGCTCATTGAGAATTGCATTGACAATAACAGGAACGATCGACGCTAGGTACGGCTTGCGGTTGACTTCAACGAGAACAACCACCAAGCCACCAGCTTGGAACACCGCACTAATTTTGTTAGCATGTTTCCTTCGCTTTAAAGATATCGTACTTACCAGCCATTCTGTACAATGTTTCTGTGGCATCGTTCCACCGAGTTCTCAATATCCATTGGGAAGTGGCTCAACCCATTGATCTCAAAGGTCTCACCAATGTTGCCGAGAACAAACAACACTTGCATGTCCACCTGAGCACCGTTGGGGCCAATAGGTCGGCTGACGTTATGAAGGAAACCCAAGTCTCCAGTACGGATATACTGGATATTGGGATCGCCGTCAAGAGCTCGACCATCAAAGCGCTCGGCGTCAAAAGCATCCTTGGAGCCATAGAATGACTTGACGCAGGCTTCAGAATCAACCCAGATCTCACCATACTCGCCATCAAGGCAGTGTATCCTGCTTTCGGGGTTGATGATGGCTATTTGAGTTGAAACCGGAACCATACCACTGTCCTGTACGAGTAGGGCCAGAGGATCTGATTCAGGGTCCACAGGAATAACCAGACCACGTCGAAGCGCTTGCGTGTCAAGCCAGAGCTCAATAGGCTCAATGCACATGTAAGATCGCGACGCAACCATGGGGTTGAGGACATGCGAATAGACTGTGTTGATAGCAGTTCTATCAAGACCAGCGCCAGCAAAGTGGAGTCTGACCTTCTGGAATACGTCAACTCTTGGCCGGCTCTCGGCAGTAATCATCATGTTCTTAAGTTCATGAAGCGTGAAGCCCTTGGCCTGCATGGAATTCATGGCATGATCAAGCATCTGTGGTGTCGCATAAGTATCCTTAATCTTGTATCTCGACAAGGTGACGAATAGAGACATGGGGTTGGCTGCAAACTCGACGGGTGATAGGAGGTAGGTTGGCGTTCCGATATAGATTCCCATCAGAGCCGTGTGGATGAAGCCTAGACCAGTTGTGCTTCGTACACATCCAAGCACAGGTCTTGAACTTGTCATTTGGCAAGTTTCTTTCTGAACCTTGCACATGCCCATAATTGTGTCATGTCCAAGCTGAACTGAAATTCGTCGTTGATCGGGGGTCCAATAAGTCCAAACAATGACAGGATAGCCGGGTCGAATCCAAGCAGGGTCAATGGTGAACCTCAAGTCCCTCAATCCGCTGCTTTGCTTTGGTGGCTTAGTTGTGTTGTAGATGGCAGGGCTCGTGATCTTGAGAACCTGGGCTGACTGTTTGATATGACTGGCCACAGGCTTTACCTTGATCAGATGGTCGACCTCAGCATTGACCAGCACAGCCTTGACGTTGTAATCGGCTACAATATGCAAGAAAGCCGGGACGTCTTCGTTTAACCGGTTCTGATCGAGGGGTGCAATAGGAATGATGATTGCGCCCAAGGAGATACAAGCATGAATAGCAAAGACAAACTCCTCTGAATGTGTGTACATAAGGATAATGTGGTCTCCCGGCCTCACCTTGACCTTGTTCTTCAGATACATGGCAACAGAAGCGACCTTGGTGTCGAACTTCTTCCATGTGACACCCTTGCCTTCTCGGCCTCTGCCATCGATTGTGCAGTATGCTAGCTCCTCTGGCTGACGGGCCACTCGCCATTGAATGAGATCTGAAATGCAAGAGAAGTTGTTTAGGGGCGTTGAAGTACGGTCATCGATAACAACTTCGCGCCTGTCAACACCAGAGTATTGCTTGTCAGCGGGCAATAAGAATTCGGCACGAGAGTCTGAAGCCAATGGTGACCAGATACCACCCATAGGGTCCACGCCAATGGGGAGGTTAAGCACTGCATGTTCCACGCCAAACTTGACGTGCACGCATGGAAGATTGCCGAGATCAAACTCCCGGCGACAAAGCATGTTACCAATCTCGCGCCGTCCGTTCTTAACAACTCGAGGCAGCGTGTTTGGTGCTGTGATCATAACGCAGTACAGTCTCAGATGATGCTCTGTCATGAGAACCTCCATACATCGCTCAGCCAATGACTCTAGCAGAGCTGTATCCGGTTGTCGGGGGGGGCCTCCAGATGTCAACGGCGCTGTTGACGCAGCCGCTGACTCCAGCACCACAACCGGCAGGTGTTCGTCGTTGACAAAGACGTCAAAGGCTGAGCAATCGTATATCTTTGGAACATTCTTGACGATGCTCACAACGATGTGTTGAACAAAGAAGTAGCGGTACTCGGCTAGTTCGTGTCCATGCTCAACCCACTCAACCTTTTGTCGAATTCGATCTTCGTAAAGACCGAGAACAAAGATTTTACCCTCGATGACGGTGCCCAGCAAGCCAGTTCGCAGAAACTCAGGCTCTACAGGCTGTGGTGTGGGGTCACCTGGGTCAAATTTGTAAGGGCGAGCATGGAAAATCAACTCGGTATTCTTTGGTTGCGCCCAGAAACCGCCTGAAAGAGAAGGGGAGTCGACCCAGATTTCACCCACGGAATGTGGTGAGGCCAATAAACCCGTTTCTGGATCGACGACGGAGAGTGTGGCATCCGGTATGGGGTATCCAAAAGAACCAACCCGGACCAGGCCCGGATCATCCGTCACCCTTTTGCGGGCATCGTCACCAATGGCCACTACCACAACTTCGTTGGTTTTCAGAGCCTCACGATCCAAAAGGACTTCGCCAAGCTCATTCTTTGCCCTCTCTTCAGTTGTTGTTGTGCCACCACCTGACAAGAGACTGCCAAAGCCGTTTGAAAGCGCAGGCTTCTCTGTTTCTTCCTTCTCCTCATCAGACTCTGTATCCTCCCCGAGTTCGAGCTTCAATGGACATCCCATACGCTCTTCTCCTCCTAGCCAGTCACGAACACTAATCACCATGCCTCCATGCTCAGGTAGACAAAGCATAGGTGCGACAACCTCACGAGCACGAGGATTTCTCAATGGTCTTAACCATCGGTCAGCCAAAACCTCGTGGAACCCGCTATCTACGGTCAGAGTGTCAATCAAACAAAGCTTGATCATTTGAAAGTTTGGCTCCATTCCCTTCTTGAAATTTCGGGTCACCATTGGTTCTTGCTGGTAGTTGTAGGCGGCTCGCTTCAATCCTGGGTAGTCGGCGATCATGATTGTTGATTTGTACTTGGTAAGGAGGTGAGCGTAGAGTCCAGGGACATCAACAGCTTTGTTATCGAACCAAACAGTGGTGTGACCGCCGTAGACGGTCAGTAGTACGCTTAGAATCATACCAATTCCCTGGCGGGGATCAAGGTATGAGACCAGAATTTCGCTACTTGCGCCACCGCCAATGAGTCGGCCATTCTTATCGCGAAGAGACGGGTTGAAAGTATCCCCAGGTCCGTTACCCGGGATAGTAGAAATGATCGCACTAAGACAAGCCATTTGGTGCATAATGGTTCGGTGGCTAAGTACAACACCTCTCAAGTCTCCAGTCGGCGCTCGCGAAAACTCGATATAGGCCAGATCGGGAACAACCAAGGCTGGGACGTCCTCCTTCTTCTTAGGGTGATAACTGCCAAACTCGTTTGTCTTCCACCATTCGACGCCCTTTGGCCATGTCAACTTTTGTGTAGTAATATCTCGTTGGAAGGCCTTAAGGTTGTTGTCGGTGGTCAGCGCTAGATGAGCTTGCGTTGTAGTAAGAATATGGTTCAAGCGTTGATAGTCCTGTAAATCATTGATAGGAACGGCAACAACTCCAGCAATGAAGCATCCTAGCAAAGCGATGGCGAAATCAATGACTTCTGAATCGCGGTAGATGAGAGCAACCCGATCACCTCGGTATAGAGAGCTTTTGTCGCGGATAACTTGCGCAACCTTCTCGGCCCTGGATGCCAGCTTGTCCCATGTAATTGAAGCGATCTCCTTACCCTTGCTATCCAGCACCCAGTACGCTGGTTTCTTAGCAATCGTCCGGCCCCTATGTCTGAGTACAGCTGCGATATTATCGAACTTTGACATTGGTGTAGAGTCGTCGTGGGGGTCTTGAATAGCGAATGGTACCTCGCGAGGATCAAGGGGCAATTGGTACTCGAGCGCTTCTGGTGGTGGAAGATCGTTGGTTGTAAGCATGGGAGGAGCCATGGCAGCGGTTGGAGAAAAGGCATCGCTGGAGGAATATCGTTGCTGAGGTCCAACGTACTCGACGGTTTGGCCCTGGTCATAGTGCTGCTGTCCGGCAAAATCTGAGAAGTATCCTTGCGAATCGAGAAGCGTTGCAGTTCTCCCATCGTACTGCTGCCCGTCATACTGCTGCTGCTGTTGCTGCTGGGGTGGCTGTTGCTGGAACTGATGCTGTTGATGTTGGGAATCGCCATATGCGCCTTGTTGCTCAGGTCTGAATGCATAGTCACCCGACATCATAGTACCCGTTCGGGTTTCAGGTTCGAGATGGGAGGGGGAGAAGAAGAGGGAGTCGCGGTGAGCAGTGGTCGATCCTCCAGCCATGGGACCGCCCGGGCGCAGCAAGGAAGGTGGAGGTTGTGCCGGAGGAGGTCTTGGTGATTCTGAAGGAGCATAGCCAGAGTGCGGTCGATATATAGGTGCGTCCGGTGTATCTGGGATTGGACCACTACTGCTACCGAGAGCGGCATATGCAGCGGCGCGGTGGCCATCGCCTGAAGGATGCTCCGAGTCATCGGGAGAATGTATGCGCAGACCGGATTGAGGCTCGGCGAGAGCAGCAATTTGAGGTGGAGGTGCACCGAGGAATTGGGAGAAAAGTTGGGTTCGTCGCTTCTGGTAGCTGAGGGCGCGTAAGTAATTGAAGGGCAATTGTGAGTAATTGGGTCACAGAATAGCTTACCCTTTCTGTGTAATATCTCCTTCCTGAGCAAGGAAACAGGTTAGTGATAAGGACTCATGAGGATGATTTTGAGTAGCATGCGACGACAACAACAACAAGCTCTCTTCAAAATAGCGTGTTGAGGCGCCAAGAAAGGCATTGAGAGGGAGATGGGGATTTGTGGAACAAATGGGGGTCTTTTAACTAACCTCGAGCTCGCGATCCAACTCTTCAAGCCGCTCTTGGAGCTCTGGACTGACTTCAGCCATGATGGCGGTTGTTCTGGCGATGCAGCCGCTCAAAGGATGAGGTCAAGTACAGTAAAGATAGTTGGTATTATCGAGGTTAGCAACGGAGATCTCTCACGGCTAAGTTGAAGGGACCCGGCGAGAGAACAGAGTCTCGTGACGTAGTCTTGACTGAAGACTTGGAGGGCGGACAAGAGCCTGCTCTTATTGGTTCTATGTACAGGGCCCGTTGGATCAAGGGCGGGGTGCCCCTGGGTTGTCTTGGCTGAGTTAGACTGTATCACCACTTTAACCAGTTTTTTTGGGCACTGAATACGGTCCCTTGGCGGGTTAATCCGCCCGCAACTCAGACTTGCACCCTTCAACTGGTGCCCCTCCTTAACCTGCAGTGACTGCTAGGAACTCCACCGACTTGCGCCAGAAAGGGAACGTTGGCCGCTAAAAATAGTGGCTGGTTCTTGTCCTAGTGCCGTATTTGAGTTGACTGCATGCCAAAAACAAGATGGGTACCTTGCCTGACGATGAAGTTATACTCCGGAATAGCTTCGGTGATCATCGTGATCAGCAGGTTCGGTGTCCTTTACATACCGTATCGGTTCGTTTAATGCGGCGCAGTCCTATCATGATACGAGATATATCTTTACAAGCATCCGTCCAAGATTTACAGCAGAAACGTCAGTTGAAACGATGCGACGTAGGAGTATATATCAAATCCAACAAAGAAATTTTATCTATGCGATTTGATCTGAACCGTCTTGTCTTGTGAAGCAATTCAACATCACCGAGTCAGGGGCCCCTTGTAATCCGTCATGTGCTTTACTATGTAGAGTTTCAATAATTCTTCAAGAAATATTGATTATGATGCTTGATGCGACCGTAGATTCTGCAAACTTGATGCTTAACTACCCTGTGCTTTCGAGGGGCGGTCGGAAGCTGTTGTTCCGGACCGGACCCATAACGTACAGAGCTCCTACCTTTCTCACGATGCTAGATTTTCAACTTCACTGTTTCTCAACATTGAGCGACCATGCCCCCTGCGGCAACAATTTCTGCTATGCATCTCCATTAATTCAGTGAGGGACCATCGTAGATGCCTCACAAAGTCATGTGTCATCCGGACTGACTCCCTCTGAACGGAGCACTAGCCTCATTTGCTTCCTTGACTCGGTTCTACTCATTAAAATAGGTTGCGATATCTTTCCCGGTGCTCAAGATCAATGATCTAAACCCATGTGGTATGTCTGCTATTTCTCTTTTATTCTTTCAACGAGTTGCTATTTCTATGATGAGACACACATAACACAGACCTGTTCTGAAACTTGTGTAGAAAAAATATGCTTTATTATCTGATCTTTCTTGCAATTAATTCTTTGGCATTGCCTCGTCTTTGATGACCTTGGTGCTAATATGGCGTCAGATACCTAAAATGACAGGACGTGGTTCCAAAAATGGTACTCGGCTTCGAAGCTTCGACTGGACCGAGTTTGTTCGACAAAGACGATCGAGCACACCACCTCTGTCCACCGGATGTGCTTCCTTGTCCCAAACCGCACTCATCGTGGCTGTCAAATCGTGCTAGAACACTACCTAACGACAAAGCCATGAGAGTATGACAATGTGCTCTATATTTACAATTTTGGGAGTTGGTTCATTTCATAGTAATATAAAGATGGTTGCAGATCACCCCTGTTTCCATTCAGTTCAATTCATTCTACCACACAAATTATCTCTCGAGGTTTTAATCATTTTAACAACCATTCCAACATCTATTATAGTGACTATTTCATTAACTAGTTGCTGCATTCCTACGCTTCATAGCCATTGAAGCTTCAACTTCTCTCGATTCGGATCAGTATGTCTCTTCCGTACTTACAAGATTCGCTACAAGCGGATTGTCGTGAAAGCTTGGTTCAACCCCAAGGTAACAAACCCTCTCCCACAAGTATGGCGAGTGTTTCTAACAATCGGACAGACCAGCAGGACTGGTTTGCGGACACCGATTTCGACTTCGAATCGAATGTAGACTTGAGTGGTGGAATGTACGCACAAGCATTCGCAGATCAACCACTCCCTTCTATAGAAGTCAAAGATGAAAACATCGACCCTGCACTCCTGGGAGATGGGTCTTCAGATCTTTCTACGTTTCCAGGGCAAGTTGATTACAGCTATCTGGCGTATGGAACAAGTCAGCCTTCCGTTACACGTCAGAGATTCGGCCAAACTCCAGATCAGCCCCAGCTTCCCCTGTTGTACCGGTCGCCCAACGCAGGGCTCATACCGCAATACTCATTACAACAACCGCAGTCAAGCCAGACCCAATTCGAACTCTCTGCATTACCTCAGCAGTCTACGGTATGGTCTCAGGTCCTGGACCCGTACGCCCCTCTCTCTTTCTACAAGTATTATCAGCCCCAAACTCCTTACCCAGATGCGGGCATCACTGGGCATCAAGGCGCTCTCTCGATCCCCGCCAACCCCCAGGCTTATAATTACACGGTAGGAAATGAAACTCCCCTTCAGGCTATGGTTTATCCACCTGCTAACTTGTATGGTCAGCCCGCTCCCGGCACCTGCCTAAAGTGTGGCTGCGTGGCTCATTTTCCTCCATGCTTCCCACTTGCGTCAAACATCAAGCCCGCTCAGAATCCCCCAGCCCAGATCTTGCAGTCACGCCAGAAGACCTCGGCTCCCAATCCCAGGTGGATGGACGAGGGCCCCGACGAGGACAGTGAAGATTGTGTAGAAATCCCTACAAGGAAGTGCGGCAAGAGCTCTTCTAGTCGCCTTGTAAGTCGCGCCGCCAAATCGAAGACCACCAGAGCGAAGAAGGTCTCCAAGAAACGTGAAAATGTCGAGATCTTCAACTACACGCCTTGCGAGCAGCTTCTTGCCTGGAATACCAAGGATGGCTGCCAAATATCCTACCTACCAGAAGGACAGTTGGATGAAGATATCCTGTTCACTGCCAAGGAATTGCGCGACTACTTGGAGCAAAGCCCTCGACAGCCCAGGATCTGGCTTCAAAACACACCCTCAAAATGCAAAGAACGGCTTATTGACGCTGACGTGAAGTGTCGCTACTCGGAATGCCCGGCAAAATTCGGAACGATCCTTCACGGCTGGCATCGTGTCGCCTTTGACGAGTTCCATGAGAGGACTACTGAAGGCATCAAAGACCCTTTCAAGATGGCTGGTGTCATGCATCTTTGGTGTTTTGAGCAGTGCATCGATCCACTTGAACCTATCAAGAACGGCATTCTGTTCCCAGATGATCGCTGTTTTATTCCTCGCGAGAAATCGAACCCGATGGCAATCACCAGAGATGACTACAGAAAGGTCATCGACGGTGCCATAAAGCCCTGGTACAGCGAGCGTCTATTGATAGGAGCTACACAGGCTCCCTATGAGAAGCACCAAGATACTCTCTCCTGGGCATTATGCAACTTCCACGTCAGGCACCAGAACAGTGCCCGCGAAAGGACGCGACAAAAGCGGAACCAAGACAAGCCAGAAGATGAGAAGAAGACGATGGAGCTCATCATGGGTAACCTCGCCGAATATCACAGGAGATCAGACCTTGCCAAGGCCAGAAGGGGGTACAGGGGATATATGAAATCAGACAGCCTCGCATCTAAGCCACTTGACCCTCCACAGGTCAAGCGAGCGTCGCCAGCGCGCAAAAGGATTGCAGGCGATGTGCCAGAAGAACCGGTTGTGATAGGGGCAGAGTCATATGACTTTCCCGAGACCGAGATTGCGAAATTACTCGGAGAGTTTGATGGGACTGGCTACGCTGACGTTCGTCCTCTCACGCCGCAGAGCTCAGACACAAAGACTCCTTTGAAGGTGTCATGTCCTCCCCCTGCAGAGACTGTAAAGATGACATGCATTGATCCTCTTGCTGCTCAGGCAAACGGTTCTCCTGCAAAGACTCAAGACAGTATCCAAGACAGTATCTCGATTTTTGGTGTTGTTGCACTCCAAGCAGGGGATTCTCCTCTTGGACTGGGATCTCTATTCGGCTCCCCCACTGGGAGTGTATCATCAACTGGGTCGCGCAAGCGTTCACGGGACGAGAAGGACGTTGCTGCCCCTGGATCCCCTGAATCTAAGCAGAGACGACACACATCTCTCCCGAAACCTCGATCGCCTTTGAGGAAAAGTAGCAGGTGTTCCCTGGGGGCTCTCTCACCCTTGAAGAGGCGTGGCGGGACAGTCCAAAGGGTCTCCGTGTAGGTAGCGGTAGGCCTTTATTGCTTCCTAGGGATGAGGGCGGATGTGATGGGTAGGGGTTCTGCAGGCCAGAGAACTGCCTGGTAAAAGGCGTGTTTGATTTACACATGGGTTGGGTTGAAAAGTTCTTGTTTCGATTTCATTCATCATTTGATACCCCAGTTTCATTAAACAGCATAGCGATGGGCGCATTGGGTTGATTCAGTACACGCATTACAGCATGGAGTTTGGCATAGAGTTTTTGTTTATTGGTACTTCTATAGAGAATAATTGTGCGAATTGCTCTAGCTATTGTTTGATCTGTGAAACATGTCTCGATTCTCCGGTTTATCACTTGAGTGTCTTGATACCGTATCTCTTGATCTGATAAACAGTGACCTGCCGTAGATGGATGTAATTTGAATCTTAGCTCATCATGGCAACTTGTAAGAAAGACAGACGTTGGTTGCGAGAAGTTAGTCTTTGAAGAAACGCCACCTGTAGTCAGGGGTTAAAGTCTTTGTCAACGTTTCAAGTCACATTTTCGAGTCTCTTTGTTTCCAACGATGAATGATATCGATACGTACCAGTCATGGGCCGTTGCTTTCAAGCCACCACCTTGATAAGTGACAACGCACGGCTCAGCTCAAGATCCAGCCCCGATGTGAAAGGAACTCATTGGCGTCTTGTGCGCGATCTTTCTTATACAAAGCAGGCATTCACAAGTCCAAGCTCGAGATGAACCAGGGATTCCAACGCCCGAGCAAGCTCTTAGCTTCTCCTCACTTTGTAGCTAAGACAAGGCAAGATAGGGTAGCAGTTGAAAAAGCCGCCCGTTTTAGTATTGACGTTTGGTGTGGGGGGGAACCTGGAACCTTTGGAACGGAGGGGTTCAGGTTCACGGAAACGCCGATGCAGGCTTACAGCTCTGGGGGGCCGCTAAACAAGGTTGGCCTTGTAGCTGAGTCGGCAGCTGTTGAACTTTGTAAAACAGTTTCTGTACTTATGTCTCTTTTTTCGGAGGTGGTGAGCTGTTGGAGATTGCTCTTTTGGGTTGAGGAATGAGACATGACAGGTGAAAATATTGAATGACAGGTTATGTATGACACGACGAGGTACAGTCAAGGCGTTGAAGCTGTAGCTGTATCGGCGAGTGCGAGGACACACAAACTGATACTGCAGATGAATGATATTTTGCAGAACATAAAGAAGCTCACAACTCAGGGTCCTCAGTCTTTGTTCCACATTCAGGTTCTCAAACACATAAAATATCTTGCTTGTCCTGTACCCGCCAAGGGATCGGAGCAAGGGTAGACGTGGTCAAAGTACCTACTGCACACTATCTATCGATATTCGGCGAGAGCGATCCAATCCATACATATATCAATCGCAGTTGCACGGCATTCGAGCGTTGTACAAGACCCAACACACAACGATTTGTAAAACAATCACGTGTACATTTTTCCCTTCCTTTGTTTTTTTCGGTTTCTCGGTTTTGTTTCCCCCATTTCATCTTATCTCTTGTCCTCTGGACATTCCATTCCATCATACCTACTTGCCGTGTTCGTTTCAAGGTTGCAACCCTTATCTCTCACCCATCGGAGAAATAAAATACCCAAGAGCTGCAGTGCAGATACTCTCTCTTTTGTGTTAGTCTATCCAGGTCAAAGGTATAACTTTACTCTCCAAAAACCAATCTTATTCCGGATAATTGACAAGTCAACTAACAAGCTCTGTCAAAGTGACGGAGACGGCTTGAGAAAGGAACCAATATCTCCAGTTTTTAACTTTTCTGGTTGAACCTTGCAGACGGTACCTTACAGGCCTCTTTTAGTGGATCTACCGCCTAAATCACCCTCCCTGTCGTTCCGACCGGGGTCGCTACCTAGGCCTAGCTACAGCTACCTACAGCTTAAGCTGCAGCTGCAGCTGCAGGGCCCTCCACAAGTTACCTCCACATCATCCCAGCTCAGTTAGATCCAATTCATCCCATCCCAACCGTCACAAATCGAGGGTCTAGTCCAGTCAAGTCTAACCAAGCCTTTGTCCTTGATTGAGAGTCTGTCAACAGTCATCTTTTTCGACTCTCTTTCATTCTTCCTTCTCTACTCTCTACTCTCTACTCTCATCAAATCATGGGAGCCGACACGAAACCTGCTTTGCAGGTGATTG
Source organism: Fusarium palustre (assembly GCA_014899045.1). NCBI lineage: Eukaryota > Fungi > Ascomycota > Sordariomycetes > Hypocreales > Nectriaceae > Fusarium > Fusarium palustre. The sequence goes on from JAAVUH010000068.1 coordinate 74,748, forward strand.
TATTGGTACGTTCATTTAATAGTCTTTCCTCCTCATACTACCTACCCAGCCTCTCCATTCCTCGTTTGTTTACATTACAATGTTATACGAAAAAAAAGACATTGACCATGTCATGACGTGAGAAACGGCTCGGGTACAGATCCGAAAAGTGAAGAAACGCGTCGCACCATGACTCGTCCAGTGGCGTTTCTCCTGCATTCTCACTTTCATCATGACCTGTCTCCTCACAGTACAACCAACGCATAACCGAACCCTCACTAATTTCATCATCAGGGCTCTGGAGGTGGTCCTCAAGAATCAAATACAACTGCATTTCTGGTTCGCTCTGTTGGCGCAAAATGGCATCGTGGTTCCATCATCGCCGTCGATGCTGGCGTTCATCTCTCTTCAATCACACGTATCATGGAAGAGTCGATACCATCGCCACCACCGTCTCCTCCCTTCACACTCACCAAGGGTCCCTTTGCAGGCCTTGAGCTTCCCTACTCTTCACCCGGTGCTAATGCTGCTCACATCACCCGAACTCTTGTCGACACATATCTCATCACACATCCTCATCTCGACCACATCTCAGGGTTTGTAGTCAACACAGCTGGCTTCCCAGGCACAAGGCCCAAGAAACTGGCTGCTTTGCCCAGTACTATTCAAGCCTTTAAGAACCACATTTTTAACAACGTTATATGGCCAAATCTCAGTGATGAGAACAACGGAGCAGGTCTCGTGACTTACATGAGGTTGGTCGAAGGTGGCAGTCCTTCACTCGGCGACGGCGAGACTAGAGGTTACATCGAAGTCGCCGATGGACTCCTTGTCAAGATATGGAGCGTGAGCCACGGACACTGCCTTGAGAAGCACAGTCATAGGGGATCAACATCAAGTGCGTCCACTCGCTTGAGCAGTCATGACGCATCCATGCCCCAAGGTCCACCGGCTCGCTCTAATTCCTACTATCCAGGGTCCCTGCACCGGAGCTCAGTCTTGCTCTCGCAGGGTAGCTTTGGTTCCATTTCTTTACCTCCCCCGCCCGAGCAGGAGCGTATGTGCGTCTACGACTCAAGCGCATACTTTATTCAAGATCCTATAACCAACCGCGAAGTACTCATCTTTGGTGACGTCGAACCAGATAGCATATCACTCAGTCCGAGGAACCTCCAAATCTGGCAAGAAGCAGCCCCCAAAATCGCTTCAGGAAACCTCAAGGCTATCTTTATTGAATGCAGCTATGACGACTCGCAGAGCAACGACCGCCTATTTGGCCACCTGAAGCCCGTATTTGTCATGGAAGAGCTGCGTGCTCTGGCCACCGAGGTTAATACCGTTCGGAGTATGCGCAATGCTGATTCCAAGAAGCGGAAGCGCATGGGTAGCTTGGTTGACGAAAATCCTCGACGGAATCCCTCGCTTGCCAACTTCACATCTGAAGATCCTGTGTCTCCAAAGACACTCAAGGCTTCGACACCAGATTTCGTGGGCCCAGGTCCCGATACACCTCCGACACCACACCTCGCTACACCGACAGCAGAGTTGACACTCAACCCGTCTGATTCGGTTACATCAGTACCCGCAACTAGAAAACCTCTGGAAGGCCTTCAAATCGTCATCATCCATGTCAAGGACCGATTGAACGATGGTCCCGACGTCGGAGATACCATACTGGAGCAGTTGAACGATCATGAGAGCGAGGCGCAATTCGGATGTGAATTTATCATTTCTAAACCTGGAAAGAGCTTCTATCTTTGAGCATTTCAGCTACAGGCATTAGGATATGTTTTGTTTTTGTATTCGATCATGTAGGTTTCTGTCCTATATGAGTCGGGATATGTAAGCCGTGATCACGCTTGCACGATACCGCTTGTATTTTTCTTTATATATGACTCGGTTATGAATTTTCGTTTATGATAAAGCTTACGGTCGCGGCTCTTGGGATAGGCTGAGCCGCAACAAATCTGGAAAGATGCATTGCATGGGACATCCTTGTTTCGAGGTTCAGGTTGCGACCTCGTTTCTATTCGGGGTACTGTTCATAATGAATATATAAATCTATATCTACCCTAGTTCTTCTGCTCTTTTTGGATCTTCTCAACCCCTGCTTCGCCGCCAACATCCTTTTCATAATCCGTCCTAGGAATCTCAAACGCTTCAGTAACTCTTCCGTACGTAATTCCTCCCAATCTGCTGACCGGCTTCAAGACACCAGGATCAACCAGGTTTCTCTCCTCGTTCAACGCATCTTCACGAACCCAGAAGCGTGTGCCCTCGAAAACAGCCATAACACCCGACTTGTTGCCAGGTCGTGCCTTGCTGTCGAACTCCTTGAGCATGTCGAGCTTGCACTCGATGCTGACAATAGCCTCACACACACGAGCACACTTGACAGTCTCGCAGTCGTACGAGGGCGTCAGGCCTGAGATGTCCCACTCGGAGACTCCGTACGGGGCATTCACGCTGCATGAGTTTGCGGCTTCGATAAAGTGTTCGGAGATGATGTTGATGACGCACTCTCCCGAATCAGCGACGTTGCGCAGCGAGTCCTTGGCGGCCTCGAGGCTGGATGAGAATCCAACGACGAACATGGGCGGGTCATGGTTCATCATGTTGAAGTAGCTAAAGGGTGCCAAGTTCTTGTGAGTGCCGTCGGGTGCTTGACTGCTCACAAAGGCGATGGGACGGGGCACAATGGATGAGATGAGAAACTTGTAATTGAAGCCCGCAGGACGACCCTCCTCGTGAGGATCTATAGCGACATGCTTCTTATCGGCGCCATCCTTTCCAAGCTTGTTCGCACCCGCGCCGAAAGCCCAGTCCGCATCAACGGTCTTGGTGTAACGGAACTCGGAGGTGGTGTCAAACTCGGGACGAGAAGCCTCAACGCCCTTGAAGTCAGGGTGAGGATTGCGCTTGATATGATCTCCCATTGTGAACCGAGATGTGCTGAAGAGTCTTTTAGTTGAATGAGTTGTGAGCGGTTTGAAGAGGCGGTTCAGTCTATGATGCATGGAGGTGGGAGTGGGAGTGGTTTAAAACTATGGAGATTCCGATGGTCCCTAGTTAAGTAGAATAGCAGGAGGGGTTTCCCCGGGTAGTCTATTGGGCTTGGTAAGGTTGCTAAGTCTGTTTGTAATGCGTGATAAAGCATGGTGGATTGTCTTCCCCACAGCTTTTGCGTGACCTCATTGATAGAGTCATGGTAGCGACAGTGTTTCGGCAAATTGAATAGTGATTGAGTCATTGGTGTACTATCAATCGAGGCGATTTGCCAATGGAGGAATTAAACCTAAATTTGGTGCTTCTAGACCTGCAAATGCCAGTTCGGTAATTAGGGAAATCGAATTAGAGACAGTCCTGGCCACTACCTCATGATAACAATCGGCCTAGAGTGCCAGTACCCCACGTTTTCTATCTGTCGGGTTCCTTCAATTTTATAGTTGTAATGGTCTCGCATCGTTTGCATTGAATGGTCCTCAAAGTTGCTGTTCTTTTGTTAATAGTGCTGAAGTCACAAGCTAATTTTGATTACTGGCATTTCTCCTGATGAATACAATGTATCTGTGTAAGCTGTTTGTCCAGGAATTATAGGGTAGCCAACTGCCAGCTCAGCTTACATAAACACTCAATTAAAGTCGTACATGTGACAGCGCGGACTAGTTAACGCGACCACTGCAAGGCAAAGAGTCATTGGCCGTGTCGTGGAAAAAAAAAAGTCATCGAGTCAACCGATACCAACCAGTTAGGAAAGAAATACCAGCCATGAAATAAGCCATTGATGCATCTTTTGTATCACGCTTTTTTCCACTCGGCATCATTTCTCTCATAAATTTTACTCATGCAGACATGGGGCAGTCGAAGGCTTTCGCATTTATCTACTTCTTTTAACCGTCTATCATTACTATCTACTCAACCTCGCTACTGCCCCTCCTCGCCTGGGCCATTCGTTTCCAGGCGGCGTTTCTCGCCTAACACCAGTCTATACGAGCCCAAAAAGCACCGGCAACCTCCAGAAAACACCTATCTCGCAATAGCAATGTCTACTTCGGTAGAGATTGCGTCTGCGCCCACCGTCGACACTCCTGGCACTTGTCTTCTTGTCCATACTGACAAGCGCTCATATGTCTTCGGACGCCCTGAAGAAGGCACTCAGCGTGCCTTCCAAAGCAGCAAGATCCGGATGGGAGCAACCGAGCACGTCTTTCTAAGTGGTGCCGTCTCTTGGCAGCAGGTCGGAGGTCTATTTGGCTATATCCTTACAGTTGGCGGCGTCCTGGAGTCCACCAGAGAGCAGGAGGTGGCTATTAACAAGGAGAGGAGGGAGAAAGGTCTGAAAGCTCTCAAGGAATCTCCTCGCCAAGCTATTCACATTCACGGTGGTGAAAACTTGAATCATACTATGGCCTCGTGCCGTCCTGTCATTCTGCGGCAGCCCGTTGTTGTCAAGACGCATGAACACAGAGAGAATCCCCGCCTTGATACCATCGAAAACCTAGAGCCGGACTGGAAAGACGATTCACTTCGTGTATGGAAGATCCCGATTCAACGAGAGCGCTCCAGCAGCCCAAAGAAACGTCGTCGATCAAGTTCTGTCACCCGAGGTTCCCCTGACTCCTCAAAGCCACAGTTTAAAGAATTTTCACGTCTTTCGGATCCCGAATATGCCGCCACCGTGATCGAAAAGATCATGTTTAACGGTCAACTCTCTAGCAGTACAAACAATGGAATCGGCACACTCATTCCCGTGAAGCTAAAGACTGTCAAGCCTGAAGATACGGTCTTTTGGCGTCAAAACAGTGACATGCAGCTCTACAAAGGCCCTAGGCCCGGCGACTCAGAATTCAAGGACAATGACGAAACCGTATGGTTACTTCCTAGTAAAGGAGGTGATGGACAGTTTCGCAATAGCTACCCTAGCTTAGCGCACCGGCCGTTGCCTCCCACGATATACAGTCAAACCTCTATGTGCTATTTGGTCAAATGTCTTCCTCGCCGAGGTAAATTCGACGCAAAAAAGGCCCAGGAGCTTCAAGTACCAGTGGCCGATTACAGGACGTTGATTGCGGGCCAAAGTATAACGACACAGGCAGGTGTCACTGTGACCCCTGAAATGATTGTCGGTCCGGAAATGCCCGGTCCTGGATTCATCGTCGCTGATATCGGATCGCACGATCTTATCGACTCTTTCATGGAGCGACCTGAATGGTCGAGTCCCGAATTGATGACCGACGTTGTTGCTATGTACTGGATCCTGGGTCCTGGATTGGCAGGAGATGCCAGAATCCAGAAGTTTGTCGATGAGCACCCTACGTTGAAGCATTTCTTCTGCGCCAAAGATACATGCCCCAACATGGTCTCTCTTGCTGGGCCTGCTCAGTTGCAGACAAAGTTACGCATAATTGACCACGACAGATTCAATCTACTCAACTTTGACAACCACGTCAGGGGAACTCTGCCTTCTGGATCACAGGTTGAATCTGGCCGTACTGGAAACAAGATCACCCTCATGCCCCGCCTAAGATTCAACGACGGAACTGTCACGCCCTTTATCAATCTCCTCGAGGCGGCCAATGCTGTCAGCGATGATATTAAGGAGCTGGCGAAACAGGCCGATCGGAAAACTTCGGATCCCGAGTTCCTACGGAAGCTAGAAGAGGACGAGAAGGACATTCCCAACCGAGATACCGAAATCATTCCTCTTGGTACCGGTTCTTCAATGCCGGGCAAGTACCGCAACGTTTCATCCACGCTGATTCGCGTACCTGGCATCGGAAACTACCTTCTCGATGTCGGTGAGGGTACCCTGGGCCAGATTCGACGTCTCTTTGGAGAGGAGGAAACAGGAAACATCCTGCGAGACTTGAAGTGTATTGTGATTAGCCATCTCCACGCCGACCACCACCTTGGTACTCCCATCTTGATCAAAGCTTGGTACGAACACAACATCAACAATAGCAACGCAAAGTTGGCTATATCTTGTATATCAAGATATAAGGCCCTTCTGGAAGAGGTTTCCCAGGTCGAGGACTTCGGTTTTCACCGACTATACTTCCCCCACGCTGAGAATGGCTGGCTCGATAAGCTGAACCACGGGCGCTGTAAGCTCAAGGATAAAACCTTCGGGCTCAAAGCCATCACGCGTGTTCCCGTTCCTCACTGCTTCCTCTCTATGGCCACAGAGCTGGAGCTCACATCTGGCTTGCGCATTGCCTACTCAGGTGATTGCCGTCCCTCAATGGACTTTGCCCGTGCATGCCAAGGCGCCCACCTCCTCGTCCACGAGTGCACCTTTGACGACGACATGATATCCCATGCTAAGAAGAAGATGCATTCCACTATGGGCGAGGCCCTGGAAGTTGCGCGAGAGATGAAAGCCAGGAAGACGCTTCTGACACATTTCTCGCAACGGTACGTCAAGTCTGACTCGATCAAAGAGGAAAAGCGAGACGAGAGTGGCGATGTGCTCATGGCATTTGACCACATGAAGGTCAGACTGGGTGATTTCAGAAAGGCGGCTGCTTACCAGCCTGTTATCACTCAGCTACTGGCACAAACAAACGACAAGGAGGATAGATGAAATGGATGGGTCGGCTTGTAAGAATAGCAGACCAGGATAGACATTGTACCACTACGATTTGATGATTGCAACTACCCAGACTAGAAGTGAAGATAATTGTCTAGCAACTAAAACTATCGGTGCATTTAAGTAACAGAACAGTCGTTCAAATTGCAAAGTCACGTTGGAGACTCGGCCAGTGTCAAGAACCCTTGTGAATGTCTCTGAATCACGACACCCAGCCTGCCTAGTATATCCCAACATCAAACTTTTTAAACAAAACTTGGCAGATCAATACCTCGGAAAATCTGAAAGAAAACCATTCGTTCAGCCAAGTTGGAAAATAAGTTTAACTTTGGAAATCCAGCGGCTTGAGCCGGAGGATTTAGTAACATGAGCGTCAATACCGACCGCAAACTTTATCAAAACTAAAAGGTTCCGGCCGCGTGGCCTAATGGCTAAGGCGCTAGATTTCGGTTCTCAAGCACCCGTACCCTCTAGAGATTCCAGGTTCGAATCCTGGCGTGGTCGACTATCAGATGGACTATATCTTTTGCTGATTGCTCTTACAATACAACGAGTGATAGTTTTTTGTCACATCTCTCAAATGATGAACAAACTTTTGGTGAGAGAACTCTCCGCCAATCGCGGCTCATGGATATACTGCTTAACTAGTCCTTGGATATGTTTGGTTATCTCATCTTGTTCAGGTACTGTACGGGGGCCGGCCCGGTATAAGTGAGCCAATCTTGAATAAAGTTGTCATTTTTTAGATTACTACCTTCACTCTGCAGTATATCAACAACTGGATTTAACAGTCATTTTTTAAACTCATCATCGGAATCACTCCCGATTATACTTGTACATGCCATAATATGCAACCCCACGATCCGCGTCCGTAGGCCGGGCCGGGGTCTGCATGTACGTAAAGTGATCCAGCTGCCGACTCCGAAAGCGGGCCTTGAGTGCGGCTACGTTAGCTTATCGTCGCGTTTATTCACAACCTCCCCTCCACGGATTTTTTTTGTCCCACGTTGGTGGTCATTCGGGCATTTCTAGTCCACAGGAACCCCCTCTAGCGGTCAATTAGTGACCTTTGTTTAATTTACGTCGGGGCAGCTCGCTTCTTTATTATCTTCTTGGGTCTTCGTTGCCATCTTCGTCTCACGGTCACCGGTTATCCTCTTGCTCGCGAGCAACTCCCCCTCCGTTATTTCGACATCGACAAAGACTCTCCATTGGAATCTATAAACGATAAGATACGCAGAACATGTCGGCCTCGCTCCCTGGCTCGCGGGAACTTCCCGCTTCTCAGCATGATCTCGAAACATATATGGGACGGGTGCGCCATACTATGGGCATTACAGACCCCTCGTAAGTCCAATTGCTGCGCTTTCGTTTCAGTCCTCCAAGTGCCATGAGCTGACCGAGCTGGCGCAATCTCCAGGACCCTTCTCGCGGGCAAGACCGGACTCGAGGCGGCCAAGAAGCTGGTAACGGATTACAAGACCGGCAAAATCGAGCACATGTCGCCAGCATTGTGGCATGCGAAGAAGGTGGTCGACTCTACGCTGCACCCTGGTAGATATGGCCCTGGCAGACATGTGCGATTGTAACACAGCTGACGAGAAACTGTGCAACAGATACCGGCGAGCCCATCTTCTTCCCCTTCCGAATGTCCTGCTATGTCTTCACCAACCTCGTTGTCACCGCAGGTATGCTCCAGCCCGGCATGGGAACGGTCGGCATTGTGGGATGGCAAGTCTTCAACCAGTCTCTCAACGTCGCGTTCAACACCGCCAACAGTAACAAGTCGTCTCCCATGTCGACTTCTGTCTTGGTCAAGTCTTACCTCTCAGCTGTCGGAGCTTCCTGCTCTGTTGCTCTCGGTCTCAACGCTATTGTTCCTCGGCTCAATGTAACACCTTCCACCCGCAACATTCTTGGTAGACTCATTCCCTTCGCCGCCGTCGCCACAGCTGCCGGTCTCAACACTTACCTCATGCGCCGCGACGAGATTGTCAAGGGTATCGATGTTCGACCTGTGCTTTCAGAGGAAGACAAGCAGAAGCTCGTCGCCGAAGGCAAGTCAGAGCGAGATGTTCCCTCACTGGGCAAATCCCAATCTGCTGCTAAGCGTGCTGTATACCAGACCGCAGCTAGCCGAGTCTTTACTGCATCTCCCATCATGGTCCTCCCCCCAATGATTCTCTACTATATCGAGAGTAAGCAGGCCTGGTACAAGAACCTCATGGAGAAGGAGTGGGTGCGTGCACGACCAGCACTGGTCAAGGGCATTCCCCTTGGTATCAACCTGGGTCTTATCGCTGCCACCTCCTTTGCCGTTCTTCCTTTCGCTTTGGCTGTTTTCCCCCAGTACCAAGAGGTCAGTGCCGAATCACTCGAGCCTGAATTCCATGGCAAGGGAGGCAAGGATGGCAAGGTTGTTTTCAACCGTGGTCTGTAAAAAGGCACTCGACTTTGAACACCTGAGCTAAGCTTAGCTTGGTTATCGGGAAAGTGAACATGCATCAAACCGCCGTAGCAAGCTGATGGTTTCGCCCAAGGCTTGCGGCGACCTGAGTCTGCTTGGTAAACAAGCCAATAGTATTCTAAACTCTCTCAGAAAAGACAAGGGAGCAAAAAATACTCCTTCTGTTTCGATGGTATCAAAAGATGGTTCAACAACCATAGGGACGGCGTTTACAGGATAGATAGACTTCTTACGTATCAGAGCTGAGTGAACCGGAATGCAAGGGAGAAAAGGTTGCCTCAATCTGTAGATAGCTCGGTTAATCGATAGAGCTAGACTTGTTTGTATCATCAGTAGTTATAAAAAAGGACGTATAACGAATCTTGCCTCGATATGACACTGGGCCCTGGACACACTGGTGATACGAATAGAATGTCTCACGAACGGAGCCCAGCCGCCTACAGAATATCAAGAGACATTCTCGGCTGTAAAAGATTCCCGAGACTCAGCCTCTTTGTCTGGAAACTTATCGCCGTAAGGAATAATAACCAAGCAACAAGACTCGTAATCGAAATGCGCAAGTCCATCCACATGGTGTTAAAATTGACGCCAAATTCGAGACGTTGAACGCGATACAATTTGATAATATCCAAACCGTTGTTATCACCAAGTAACAGCCGAGGGCTTAGTTACTTGTTCCTTCATTCGTACACGGGAGACGTAGTCAGGATTCTCGCCACCGATCGACAGGGCTAGCCTAGGTTAAGTGCTAAGCCGACGTGTTCTCGCCGATTAAAGGAATGAAGCCAGACAAATGGCAGGACTGCAAGTCGGAACAAATTGATAGGATAATTTTCCAGAACTGTCTCTGTACTGGTTGTTATCGTGCAAGGACGAACAATTGTATGCAGGTTTGTCTTTACTGCATAAGTGTCTGTGTCAAGATCTTCTCACGAAATGAAAGGACATGACCCAGTCAACAACCTGCTTAAAGAAGCACCTAGATGTCGCGTTTGGTGACGATTCTGAAGTGGGGCATAAATGGTTTTAATCGTCTTGGATTGCGTACAAGGGGCCACTGCTGAGACTGTTTGGACATCCTGAAGCCAAACAGGAAACGCCGAGCTCAACAGCACCTACGAGTTGCTGTGCTATACGAACTCAAGAGTAAATGAAGTCTGCATCAATCTCGGGTTTGCCTAAAGGATTTGTCAAGCATGTAGCGTATCAGTTAATATAGTGAAACTATGAATAGCACGGCATGACAGCTGTAAACGATAAGTCTTGCGATTCAAATGTCCGGGCAGATGAATCGTTAAGTGCACGGGAGAAGCACCGACTCTAGAGACGACTGAGCGCCAACAAGTGAAGAATAGAGCCAGGGCAACCAATAGGGAATCGCGACCTGACAGACCCGTCAGTTGGTCGTGGCACCGAGTATGCCCCGCTGGCTGTCACTGGTTTTTACTGTTCTAAATGCGGATGCGTAAGTCTTCAATCATCGACAGTACTCGCATTAAACATCTGGTAATAAGGAGCTGTCCACGAGCAGAGGAGTGAGTAATGATGAATTTAGAGACCCTCTAAAGCCCCAAATCAAACGGTCTCATTAATCAAAATTGAAGGGACCTGGGGTCAACAACGGGATGTAGGGATCCATCACCGAGTGGGACATGAGCACACGCCGCTCCAGTGGTTAACTCAAGTGGTAGTTGGGCGTGCATGCGTTTGTGTGAATAACGACGACCAAGCTTTCATGCATAACGATAGCAAAGATGACCAGGCTTTCACGCGATGGTGGAATATTCGCACTAACATCTGAGTTTGATTTGATTGAATGCACGTTTTGGTGGTGTTGCATCACTCAACACAGAGCTTGATGTTTGGCTGTAGGGTAATACTGCGACGAATAATGTCGGACGAGGATCGTGAGGTGACCGAGCCTCTCAGTCAGCCCAAACGAATGGGTCGGTAGAACTCCAGACGACCGCCCACTGACTGGTCGCTGAAGGGTGGTGCAAAGCTCTGGAACCACGACGGCCGCAAATCCGGATCCATTCAAGACAGGCTGGTGCGCTCTCTGCAAATGTGGGGTTCCTTATTGTCTGGGGTCTCAGAAGGGCGACGGCTGACGGCTTTGATAGTTGCTTTCCATAACCGTCCTGAACAAACATCAAGACAAACTGAACAGAGGAACCAGGCATGCTCTTGATAGCCAGTGCCGCTGCACACATACATAAAAGCATATGACATACATATCATGAGCGAACTATAACCACGCAAAGCACAAAAGCACTTCAAGACTCAAGACGACAAGGCACGGGGTCGCCAAATCGTTGAGGGTTGGCCTAGGCCCACTACCGGCGTCACCCTGCCCCGGGGCGAAATGTGGTAGATACAGTGCCCAGCTAGACTCGTCCAGATGATGAAAGTCGAACTTTCTTTCAAGCCGCGGAGAGGTACCAACGGGCGAACCGAAGCATATTTTGCAATGTGTTCCTGACTTGACCGTAACGAAAAAGGTTCCGCTACCAGCATCATAGAAATTCCAAATGGGTGAAAAGGGACGAACATGATTGTTCACGTTCTAATTTGAGATCGATAGGTAAGCATAAGGTAGACTACATGTTTCCAGTCGTGTGTGGATTTGTGTTTCTGTAGGGTCGTGTTCAGCTTAGGTACGGTACAGTATCCATGCGTGCCTGCCCGTGAATGGGCCTCATGACGTATATCGAGCATATTGCAGCGTAGTAGGTAATATTTTGGTTCGCTGTGTATTTCTTTATGATTTCTCTTAAATTAGAGAAGTAAATACAGCTGGAAACAGGAGGAGTAATATTAGCCAGTTCTGGGATGCAACAAGTGAAAGAACAACAAGGTGAGCGAGGGTCAAGGCGCATTGTGTTTTTCTTTTTTCCTTTCCTTTTGGTTGGGGCAGAGTTGGAACAGTCAGTCTAAAGTTAAAGGAAGGAGTGAGCGGAAGGTACTCCCATCATGAAACCTTTGAGGTACCATGGCGTACAGGATGGACTAAGACAAGCAAGAGATCTGGAGATGGTACCTGTGGGTCAGCTTTGTCCTTGTACCTACCGCTCCAGTCACGAAACGGCCCTCCTTTCAGGTCATCCTCTCCTACCATCATGACACGATAAGAGCCTTGGAATTGACAGAAACAAGACAACCTTTCCGGTAGAGTAAAACCGACAAAATATGAAGCTGTTGGCAATATCGATTAACACCTAAATCTAAACTCTTTGTGAGGCAGGCAGTCTCTTATTCCAGATACTTTGTGATTATTTACGGCCTCCATTAATCCTCCTTCCATCTACACTACGGATACTGTGGGTACTGTGCACTGTAATATGCGTCTATTTGGGCACGTCACACGTTGGTCCCTACCCGTCCCGCCGCCCTTTGAACAGCCTTCTCAAGAGTAAGACAGCCTAGGACCATGAAGCGATATTGCAGCTCAAAAGCATTGCGTGAAGAGCTTTGATTTCAATATGGGATATCCCTACATGATTGAATTGAACTTGCCAACATTATCTACCTCCTTGACAACTCATCAGGACACCTTTGCATGGTCTCGCAATTGGACTCTGCTGTAGTTGTGCTTACTCGCTATAAACTTAAAAAGGATGGTTAATCACTCTGAATGTGCCCATCTTTCCCTCGCCTCGCTCACTCGGCCATTTTCCCCAAAACGACCCTTCATGGACCCTGGTTTTCTTGATGCTCTTCCGGTAATAGTACCAACTAAAGGTACCCTTAACTGATCACCCTCCTTCCCATCTCATGCTGGATCGTAACGCCGCCACACACCAAACAAGCACCTCTGTAAATTCCACGAATTCCACCTAGTCTTGTCCCTAAAATCGTAACCCGAATGCACAGGACACAGGACAACACCGACCTGAGTGACAAATGACAAATCCACACCCAAATTGGGTCCTCTTGGAGGAGGAAGTCGGATATACCTGCTATCGTGAGACGTCACCGCCTTGTAGAATGTACTCACCCAGAAGCGAATGTTTTATCTGAATCAACGTCACCCCCAAATGGATACTTTCTAGTCTGTCCCAGCACTCCCCCGCCACCCAGTAACCTACGGCCAACGCCTTCTTGCAAGACATGCCCGTGACGCCTTCAACCGAGCTTGGGGCAGATTTGTGATTCAAGTCACTCCACTCAACCGATGCTCATTTTCCTTGTTGTTGTTGCCCTCGCCTCTTCCTTTATCCCCACACTCAGTTGGCGGTAGCTAAGAGACAAAAAGCAAGATTGAGCGAGAGGCCGACACAGCCCTGAGATTCCGCACAAAACCTGCCCGCGCTACGACAGGCCCACCCACAGTGTGTTTCCAGGCGATAACCCACTGAGCCATGCCCCTAGATGCGTTCTGATACCACTGAACTTTCCACGCCTTCCACTGGGAGGTCATCCTCATCATCTCATCACAGCCCGGGCAGCCCAGCCAGCCCAGCCCAGTCCGTCTACCCACTCTCTAAAACTGCCTCTCATTCTCGGGCGCACCTCCACCTCCCGTCACCACCATAACCATCGTACACCATACCAAAACCACTAACCTGGAAGGGACGCCCCCGGGTCCCCTTCCCCGTTCGTTCTATCTCGCCTCTCTTCGCTCATCGTTTCTCCTCCTCTTTTCCTTCCACGACGCACTCACTTGTAAATATATGAGCCTGGAGAAAACCTTCACATACGAATCGACTCGACGATCTGTACGGTCTCCTGTACCGTTCGATACCGTCACGGCTCGTTTGCGTATACCTCCATTTCGTTTTTCGTGATCATTACCTACATCTTCTGTATTTGAGCCCTGGGTGGCTTTCGGCTCTTCCCCATCATCATGTCAACACCTACTACGGCTACGGCTACGCTTCCACACTACCATCCTCACCATTATCCTCAATCATACGCACATTCGCATTCGCATCATCAGACATACCAGCCAAATCCCAGTGCTTCTTATCGTTCGGCTGCTTCGAATCAGAATATTTTACCTCCTCCGGTCTCTTCAGCTGTCTCGCCCTCTCACAGTGCTATTCTGCCTCCTCCGTACCAACTTTCGCCTTTGGCATACTCCTCCACGGGATCGAATGGCATAGGACTGACGCACTCATCAACCTCTCGCTCTACGCATCACGCCCAAGAACCCAGCCCGCGACACGACGCGGGTTATTCGACCGTAACCATGCCTGAGACTGCTCCTACTTCTCACGCGGAGCCCTCGAGAAAGCGTCGCCGCTCCCGCGAACCCGATTGGAATACTTTTTACAAAAACGGCCTTCCCAAGGAAATCATTGTTATTGATGATACACCTGAACCTGAAGCGAATACAAGCCGAAAAATTACCAATAGTACTGTTGTCGCGCCCAACGACACCACGAACCGCCAGGCGGCCAAGAAGAGGAGACAAAATGACGAGACTGGCACTGTACAGGCCTCGGGCTACCACATCAAATACCTCGAATCAAAAAACAACACCCCAGCGCAGATTACAACACCCGCTGGCTCGTCCAACTCGAGCAGTGACCGTACCAATTCTGCTGTCAACACTACTGCACCAACTTCACTCTCTTCCAATGGCCAATATGAGGAAGCTGCGGCTCCCCTTAAGCGAAAGCGCACCCGTCAGCAGGTGGCTAACGAGGCCAAGCGTCGCGACGTTGATGGCCTTGGAGATATCTTTACATACAAGCCTCCACCCTACCCTCCCAAGAAGGCCGGCGAGGTCACTGTTCAGGTTATCCATGACGTGAGTTTTTACTCCACATTAATTCAAGTTCAGTGATGGTTTATTAACACAATTTGGCAGCGACATTACAACAAGAACATCAAGGTTGATGACGATGATGGCCATTACATTGTTATTCCTGAAGCGGAACTTACAGATAAATGTAAGCTACAATCAAGTCTCGGGTTTTCCCTGTCTAATACCTCGATAGATCAAATCGTTCGCCTCCTGGGTCAAGGAACCTTTGGCAAAGTTGTTGAAGCCCGCGACCGAAAACGCAACAAAGCTGTGGCCGTTAAAATCATTCGATCAGTCCAGAAATACAGAGATGCCTCCAGAATCGAACTTCGCGTTCTTGAGACCCTCAAACGAAATGACGAGGAGAACCGCAACCGATGCATCCATCTGCGAGACTGTTTTGATTATCGCGGCCACATCTGTATCGTTATGGATTTACTGGACCAAAGCGTTTTTGACTTTCTTAAGGGTAACGGTTTTGTTCCATTTCCCAACAGCCAAATTCAGAGTTTCGCCCGACAACTCTTCACCAGCGTTGCCTGTGAGTATCAACATATAGAGTTTTACCAACCGTGTACTGACTTTTTCCAGTTTTGCATGATCTTAATCTGATCCATACAGATCTGAAGCCTGAGAACATCTTGCTTTGTGACCATGCTTATCAGACATTTACCTACAACCGCAAGATCCCTTCTTCTTCTACCACCGTCAACCGTCAGGCCACACAACGCCGGGTGCTACTCGATACTGAGATCCGGTTGATCGATTTTGGCTCTGCCACCTTCCAAGATGAGTACCACTCCTCAGTGGTTTCGACACGCCACTATCGAGCCCCAGAGATTATCCTGGGTCTGGGATGGTCATTCCCATGCGATATCTGGAGCATAGGATGCATCCTGGTTGAGTTCTTTACGGGTGATGCTCTCTTCCAGACACACGATAATCTCGAGCACCTGGCAATGATGGAGGCGGTAGTTGGATCACGGATCGACACTCATCTTGTCCAAGCTGTCAACAAGATGTCGACTCGAAGTGGCGGCAATTCTGCTTCCAAGTAAGCATCTCTTCTATCTCCAATTTCTCATACTTACTTACATTTAACAGGTATTTCAAACGCCTCAAGCTCGACTATCCTATGCACGAAACAACTCGTGGCTCCCGTCGGTTCGTCAAGGCCATGAAGCACCTCGATGTGAGCAACCTTTCGCCCTGGTACTATATGGATCAAGCTAACAGGCAACAGCAAATTATTCCGGCAAATAACACTTTCCTCAAGAACTTTGTCGACTTGCTCAAGAGAATCTTTGTGTATGACCCTGCTCATCGCATCACCGCGAAGCAGGCTTTGCAACATCCTTGGCTCAAAGAGATGGCCCAGCCCGATGATGGGACCGAGGCTGCTAAGATCCGCCAGGAGAGGATACGACTGGAGCAACGGAATCAATATGTCCGAAGTTGATGACATACGTCTGATACCCCACTAACGACATATGAGCATGATCAAGGAGTTCTGGATTTCCATGGCGTTGCGATGAAAGGGATAGGTATCGACGCGCGGATAGCATTGACTGTGTGACGCCAACCCAATTTTGCTCTTGTATTCTAGTGCCACATCCGCCGTTTTCTCTTTACCTTTTCTGTTTATACTGGGAGTTATCACTGGCTGTTGACATCTTACGCAACGCTATGACTGGGAGGAATGTGCATTTCAACGGAAGGCATTGATGGGCCTATCTTGGCTCAGGTAATATGCAAACGAGCATACTATTTCTTGTTCCCTTTGTCAGAACAAATAAAATCGGACATGTTCCACGAGAACTATGCGTCACCACGACCGACGACTGACGGATTCGCCATTCATTCACAGTATTCTACGTGTGATGTCTTTGAGCTGTTGCTTCACACCTAGGCAATATTAGACCTGTTCTCGATATGCTACAGGTAGGTGTGCGGAACATTACAAAGTGTTCGGTTCTCTGTTAGCAGCTCCAACAAAGCGATGCTCTTTCACAAAGACTGAACAAGTTGTTCAACCCACCATGATGGGCTTCAATGTTCACTCATCAAGCGGGTATATAATGCAGGCACTGGTAGTTATTGAAGGATGGACTGGTACTCATACAAACTTTCAACAACGCCTGAAGACGAAGTTTATTTGCTGCATCAACAAAAAGCACTATTAAACAAGCATTTTTATTCTGCCTCTTTTTTTTTTCTTTTGCACCACAGTTTTCACCATGGCACACAATCGTGCGAAGCACAACCCCGACGAGGAGTTTGACGACACTCCGCTCGGTGACATTTCGGATCACCAGCTCGACCAACTCACGGAACTATTATGGATGGACCAAGGCGTCAATGTAGTCATGCCAGACCAAAACTGGCTACAGTCACAGTTTGACGGCGTAGCCAAACTTGACAAGTCCAACCGTCGCTCGAAGAACATCTGGAAGCGCTTGTCATCCGGGTTGGAGAACCTGAGCCTTACGCCCAGACATGTAAACGATGGAAGGCCAACAGCTTGCCTTTGTGATTTCCATCGCGGCCTCGATTCCAAGCTGATCCGGCGTTTGATGGGCCTTATCACGCTTGAGTGTACTGTACGTATTCACTGCTATCGTGAATGGCGTCGCCGCAATACTCTCCCTGATGTTGTAACCAATTGGCTCGATCGCATCGACGCCATGACTGGACTCTGGATGAGTCGAGATGCGTTCAACGCCGCCTTTGGTTACGAACGCGTTTCGCCTAACCAGAACAGAGTCCGGAGCAAATGCGAGGCTTGTATCATGG
Source organism: Fusarium palustre (assembly GCA_014899045.1). Classification (NCBI taxonomy): domain Eukaryota; kingdom Fungi; phylum Ascomycota; class Sordariomycetes; order Hypocreales; family Nectriaceae; genus Fusarium; species Fusarium palustre. Next base: position 92,328 of record JAAVUH010000068.1, read on the forward strand.
CGGCTATCGGAGGCAGACCTCACGCGCTGGCCTACCTGCGAGCTTCCATGATCGGGCGACGCGACCGTCATGTTGACCAACGCCGTCGAATGCCGAGATTGCTTCGAGTGGTCGAGTCTTGGATTGGACACTTCAAAGCTGACGTTCGCAGGGCTGTTATGACAGACAGTGTCGAAATCCGCGAGGAACTTGACAAACTGGATGTGATTATCGACGCTTGGAAGAAGGATCGCCGCCGGCGTTCTCACCGAGCAGGAGCCTCGTCGAAGTCAAGTCGCCACCAAGAATCGCGACCACACAGAGCAGATGATGCTCACATTCGCCAAGGACGAGAATTCCACGAGGAACACTTTCGGCAGAGCTACATCACGGAAGACAGCTATGATAGCAGGGATGCACGCCATTTCCAGGACCCAGGCCATCATGGTAGTCGATTTGATGACGACGAGCAACAGTGGATGGACAACGATGAAACCTGCCAAGCATCGATATACTTGGACTGCCAAATGCAAAGACAAGGCTTGACAGAATCCAGACGCCGGGAGATCTTTGAGAAGGACATGCACCCTGCCGTTCGTGACTATGCACAAGATGCAAGACAAGTGCCGGCGGGCGATCGGCAGCAGAGGGATTTCGACGTAGCTTCTACTTTCAGCAATTCAAGTGCTATTCCGGCACCGCTCAAGTTGGCCAGCAAGCATGGAGAGCCCACTCCGCCTGACAGTAATTCAGGCGATGATGTTGCGGAGTCAATCTGGGAGGATGTCTCAGTGTTCTCTCCCACACAGTCTGTGATTTCAGGCCGATCTACACGTCGTAACACTGCCGTACCAAACACAGGGAGCGACAATGAGTCTCTTCTTACCACGTTTGCTGATCACCGAGCACACTTGGACTTTTGTCAAAGATGGGGCTTCAATCCGGGATCTGAATTTCGTGAAGCATCGCCATCACGAACACAGACTCAGCGGGACGCAGACACTTTCTCAGTTGCTGCAGCCTCAAGCATTTACTCTGACCATCCTGGCTTCCGACGCTCTCAGCAAAGCTTGGCACCGCCACCGGTTCCTCCGAAGAATCAATCGCGAGACTCTCGCCGCTCTTCAAACAACGGCGGACAAAGCAGAGCTTCAATGGGACAATCACGACTGTCGACTCATGGCCAGCGAGACAAGGGCATCTGGGCTGAGTTGCGGGAGGATAGAGAGCGTTTGCTCCGAAAGGAGGAAGACGAAGAGTAGTGAACGAGTGTTCCTTGGCTACGTGGAGTTTGGATTTGTGTTTAGATCGCAACATTGTTTAGACGGATATACCCTGGGAGCACATTAGATAGGACACAGCAGAGCCTTGCAAACCCGATTTCCTTTGTCAGTTGAATTTACTTTGTCAGTTTTCAATTCTTTATTTGTGTCTTCTTCGTGATGAATAAGTAAGTAGTCTCTTATACGGACAACGATTGAAGTTATTGTTCGAGCCGAATATCGACTTTGCGCTTGCCATCATAGTACATATGCACTCACCCGTGATTAATTACATTAGGCCATTAACCGCCCCTTACTTCTCATAGTTGGCCCGACACTTTGTTTGCATCTTGGTGAAAGAGAAGATACTTTAGTAGTAGTACCATAAATGTGCAACAGTAGGGACAATAGCAGTAGTCAAGCTCAGTAAGAATATATATTGACTCTTCCTTTGTTTCTTATGACAATTATCATAAATAGGTAGAAGATCTGTTGGCTACATAAGTTTTATGAATAGGAAATAAAGGTGACTTGGGTATAAGAATGCTGCCATTGCTTGACGGGTGGTAGAAGCAGGCAGGAGCTATTAACCGCCCTTCTACCCCTTTCTTTCCTCTTCGATATCTACCTACCTACAGCGATATTCACTACTAGTGGGCTTTTGTTATCTGCCTGCATAATAATTCACACGGCAACGAGCAAGCGAGGCTCTTCACTCTATCTCTAACTCGCACAGGGCAAACGAGTGATTCCTCAACACCAAACCTGTGCATTCCTTCCACATTCACACAACAGACTACGCACTTCTGCTACATTTTCTGTCGTGCGCAGGGAGGCGTCGCTTTCTTTTCGTTTTTCTGTCATCTGTCCGATCCCGTTGTTGTCTGCTTGTTCTGCCAGTTCCCGTCTTCAAAGAGTGTAACTCGTCAACATAGCCTATCCGCAGGTTCGTCTTTGAGTTTTGAGACCGCCCCTATTTTTAGTATATCCTAACATAAGTAATACAGTGCGCTTTACGCATCATGTCATGGGCGCCGACCAGCTCAAGCGGTGCTGGGAAGGAGAATACTCCCTCACCCAACCTTTCCAGGTCACTCATGCGAGTCCAGGGAATGAGGCAGGCTCTCAACCCAAGCACTCCAGCTCGCCAACAGCTATTACCCAGTGATGTTTTGAAGAGCCGATTAAACAATGCTCGACAAGCATCGGGAGTATCAACAGGTTTGCTTCCTCATCAGCAAGCACCTGCAAACACGATCGATAAACTTCCGCATCAGCAAGCAGGCTTGGAGTTAGTTCGTGCACCTCAGAGACAAGTACCTATCGAGACGGCGTCTCCATCTTATCACTCGCAAGCGCTCCCCGAGAGAGAAGAGCATCATTCTCAACATTCATCAATAGGATTGGACTCGCAAGAAGACGTCGAATTCGAACAGAGTTCCCAAGGCACTTGGAATTCTCCAAAGGGAATGGCCTCTTCGAGTGAATCAACTGATGTGCAAGGTGCTCCTTTGCCAGCACCACTTCACATCATCGAGGCTATTGGCTCTACGTCAGTCGTAAAACGACGACCTTCTTTCAGCACTGCCTCCTTGGCCTTGAGCGGTTGCCCTATACTCCCAGACGATAAGGAGAACCAGCCACTCGACACAGACGATGTATGGGGCCCAGTCGTGACAACCCAGAACCATGATGACAAAATCGACCCCAACGCTCGAATCTTTTCAGCCGCGGCCATCGATAATTGGAATTGCGATGAGCACGACTACCCCATAGTCCCTCTCAAGGCTTTGAGCCAGGACGCCCGCACTTATGATTGCGATATCAACCCCGAAACTGGCGAGCTCATTGACCCAGTTCGATACATCAAATTGCAAAAAGATAGCCAGGCAGATTACGACTGGCGTCGAACGCAACTCAGTTCAGGGGAGCGTATTAGGAGAGAGATTGGTCGCCGAGAGTTGTTGAGGGAAGAGGTTGTACGCAGAGAACAAGAAGAAAAGTATGCGAATCCGAGTTTTGAGGAGGACAAGGTTCCCGATGCCGCCTGCACCCTTCGACCGGTAGGGGTTCAAGACTTCGAAGCCATCGCAGACATCATCAACTTGGAGCGTCAGCAGGGACAGAGGTCTCAGGTTTATCTTCCCAAGGTCGATCGTAATCTGATTGGGACCCTATATAACGCATGCCTACACAAGCATAGGCCCTTCATTGTCGCCATTCCTTCGCCGGGCCGAATCCCTGATCGTACCAACTGGTCCAAGGCTGAAGAGGAAGAATACCAGGAATTTCTCAAGTTCAAAAAGTCCCGCCAGACATCGCAGCCGACTGTTCTCGGGTTTGCTGTCATCACTGATGTGCACCAAGGCTTTCTGGAGGGCACCTTTCGCAGTTCCCGCTTCTCGGGCAACATCAAAGTAATTGTCCATCCGCAGCATCGCAAGAAACTTGTTGGCACAGCCCTCCTCGACAAGATCTTGTCATGCGTGAACATCTACCACCGTGCCGAGATTGACTACAACTGGGATTGCGCGGAACCTCGGCAGACTTACGAGTACGTATCGGCGCACAACCTCCGACAGTACAACAAGGTCTATGCGGAGTTCTTTTCCGTTGGAGAGAATGACTCCGAAGTCGAGAGCATCCAGCGCCTTTTGACCAAGTTTGATTTCGAGCAGGTGGCGCAGTTTAAAGACGCTGTCAAACATGGAAACTCACCAGGCGTCTGGAAGAATTTGAATGTGTGGGAGCTGGAAGTGCGCTCAACGTCCGAGATCAACGAACTTCCGGATGATATGTGATGATGTTCAGAATGCATGAATGAATGATTGAGGAACCGAGTCGTGAAGAACTTGTTATGGTACTTGTTGCTTACTGTTTTGGTTTGGGTCTTTGAATTCGGGATCAGTCGATGGAATACACAAGTGTAAAACGATGATACGAGCAAGTAACTAGCTATGTTTAATATGCCTAGAATGCAGGTTGACATTTTGACCATAGTGTACTTGAACTTTGAAGCAAAAGGTGATGTTCCAATGAGCACCAATCACGTGGGTTATGAAAGCCGCAGGCATCTGATTTCAACGACACTCATAGTACACCGATGTGGCAGAAACCTATCAGGCCGAAATTTGTGACCAAAAGTAGAGGAAAAGTGAAGCTCGAATCATTTTGGTCCCTACAAACACCCTGCGACATATCTCCGCATCAAAATGTTATCAATTCTGCGAAAAGCTCGACTTAAGGATAAGGAGATGCGAATTCTGATGCTGTGAGTATATCATCTATACTAGAATAGAATACGAGATTGACCTATCACAGTGGACTCGATAATGCAGGAAAGACAACAATCGTGAAGAAGGTTATGGGAGAAGATGTCAATACTGTCAGCCCAACGTTGGGTTTCATCATCAAGACCATTGACTATGAAGGGTATGCAGATATTCTGTTTTTAACACCAAAACCCCGCTAACAGTTTTTTAAGGTACAAGCTCAACATATGTGTGTTCCCAGACCTTGAGAAAGTGGATGTGTGCTGACTTCTTAGGGGACGTGGGCGGTCAGAAGACACTGCGATCGTACTGGAGAAACTATTTCGAAAAGACAGATGCACTGATATGGGTTGTTGACGCAACAGACCGTCTACGCATTCAAGATTGCAGAGACGAGCTTCAAGGACTACTTTTGGAAGAGGTGCGCGATAGCATTCCATAGTGGACGGATAGTTACTGACAAGTAGTACAGCGTCTTGCAGGGGCAAGCTTACTCGTATTTGCGAACAAGACAGATGTTGAGGGATGCATGACGGAAGCAGAGATTCTCTCAGTAGGTTTCAGAACGAGAACAGCAACTCGACAACAAGCTTACATTATTGATTTAGGAACTGCAACTAGAATCCATACGAACACATCGCTGGAGGATTCTCCCGTGCAGTGCAATGACCGGAAGTAATCTCAAGGAGGGACTATCATGGGTGGTGGAGGAGGCGAAGAAGCGTCTATTCCTTTATTGAACAAACAATATGAACTAAACTATACGATTGCTTTGCCACAGCAAAAGGCCCTTTACGAAAACAAACATGAACAACCTGAGCACAAATCGTACATGAGTATGTAGTCAGCCGCAAAGCGTGGAATATGGACATGCATAAATAAGGCAGCTAGCCAAACATCCAAACTTGAAACCCGATGCAATAGACTCGTTACGCCGGGCAACGTCCCGCAATAGCACTCTACCTTGACGATTAGAGAACGTAAGAGTTGCGAACGACGCCCAACCAGCCCCAGCCAAGAAGCAGGGAACAAGCCGGACGAGGATGAGCGGGAGAGCATCGTTAAGCGCCGCGTGCAGCTCTTTTGTCTCATTGCTGACAACGTTGTATCCCTCCGATCTTTTGGGTTGTCGGTATACGACTTGAGGCTCGATCTCTACATGGCTTGAGGCATAAACTACGTATAATACGAAACTGGTTGTAGCAAGGTTTCAATGAATTCAAATCATGGTTTGGCATGGGTTTGTTGTTGCGGTGAATCGTCGTGGATCGTCGTGGAGGAAAGTAAACAAAAGATGACGTTTTTGTTGCTTTTTGTTTATGGCGCACAATGGATACGGGGATACGGCTAATGAGTTTCCTATCTCCTACCTATCTACGTTAGAGACTTTTGAATTAAATCGAACCTAGTATCGATCAGAGTCTGCATGATGCAAGCAAGATGATAGTCCTAGTTCATGCACATTTTGCATGAGATCGAGCTTCATGTACAGCGGCACTCTTAAGACAATTTACTCCGTTGCTGGTTGCATCTATCTATTTGTTTAGGTCAGGCACAAATCGTCCTGACCATAGCGGATGGCCTGGGCTGGCAGCGGGAACGAGCTCCCCGAGACCTGAATGTTACAGGGACTACAGCATGACTTAGATTCCCCTCTTACAGTGGGCTTCGCACCCGAACAACGATCGTGGGCCAATCAGATGTCAAACATGGCTCATGAAATTTCCACCGCATACAGTTATGATACCATCCTTGTCCTGGACCTGATCCAGACTCGGACCCAGTTTCCATCCTGTCCAGTCCCATCTACTATCAACTTCCCACCACCAAGCACAGCATCTCCAAGCTAGCTCGGCTTCTGGAGGATAAACAAAAACACTCTATAATACTCACTGCAACCTTGCTCGTGAGATTGCACTGCATTTGCTCGCGCCCGCTCTCCAAAGTGCCCCTCCCTTCTCCGACGCCAGACTCTAGAACATCCACTCCCTTCCGTGACATGTCCCAAAGGACCCAGAGCCATGTCCGACGAAGTCTCCCAATTTCTCGAGCAGGTCGAGCGCCTGCGCGGTCAGCAGATCGAAGAAGACGAAGTGAGAGCTCGTGAGCTCGAAGAATACTTGGCTGCAAAGCGAGAAAGACAAGCTCGTCGAGAAGGTGAGAAAGAAAAACAAACAGACAGACAAAAAAGAGAGGGAGCTCAACCTTCTCATGCGGCCGCTTGACTTTCCTTTCCTTCTTGGGGAGGCTTTTGCTGGCTGCATTGATGGCGCTCCCTTTGCGATTTGTCGGGCCAACTGATTCCCGTCGTACGCCCGTTGTTTACTTTCCGTTTTTCTGCTGCTATTTACTCATCTACCCATGGTTTTTGACTTGGCTACGTGAACATTGTTGACAGCTGAAATCACTGATGGTGTCCTTCTTTGCTAACCACCATCTGACATTGCAGAACGTGCCCGATCCATCTCACCACAAAAGTCATCTCCTGCAAACACTCCCTCGCCACGTTCGAGCCGACGTAGTGTGCACCTCACCGAGGCATTGAAGCTCGACTCTCCAAGGTTCCAAAGGGACGAGAGTGCCTCGAGATCATCAGAACCCGAGGCGAAAGCTGATACTTCAATGGATTTGAGCTCTTCGCCAACCAAGGAGAACGAAGCTCCCTCTGACGTCGATACCAAATCTACGACCACACCACCCACCCGTTACTCTACACTGTCGTGGCAGCGAAGGCCTAACTCTCGTAGCGGCTCTACCCGCCCCTTGAGCATGCTCGCAACCCAAAATGCGACCCAACGGTCGTTTATCGGGTCGCATGATTCCACACCTGCTCCTGCATCAGCCACCGAAGAAACCTTCTCGAAGGATCAGATTGCCCAGTCTCTAGGCTCCAAGGACCCTTCATGGTTCCGCCAAACAGCGGATCGAGGGGCAAGCTCAGCTGCCTACCGAAAGAACCAAGTCGAGGATACAGACCGTCTGGATATGGCTTCTGTCAAGGCCCAATTGCCGGGCATGACAGACGAGCAACCAAATCCAAGCCCGCCTGTTGAAAAGCCTATCGAGAAGGCTGTTGAGAATCTTGCCGAGGAGCCTGCTACGCCTACTAAAATGAAGCTGGCAAATCCTCCATCTCTCAACCCTCCTGGTTTCGATGCTGGGGAAGACAAGTCTCTAGATGGTCGTCTTTCAAACACCTCTCCGGGCCGTGTGTCTCCCACTCGGTCCAATTCGCGATCCAATTCGCCCACAAAGGGTATGGGCGGCTTTGTCCAGAGTGCTATGATGAAGAGATCAGACAGTGTCAAGCGATGGAGTGTTACTAGCCCTCCTAGCCTCAACCGTGTCAATTCGATTCAATCAAGTCAAGGTGCTGGCCTGTCTTTAAACACTCGCCCACAGAGCAGGTCAGGACCTGGAGCGACAACGCCAGGCTCAAGCCGACCAACATCACGACATGGAGAGTCTGAGAGTGAGGTCACACCGAAGGCTCCTGCTCCTGCTCCTGCTCCTACCGTTGATACAGCTTCGGGTGACTCTGCCCTGCCCCTCAGTCCTACCAAGACGATGGATCCCCGAAGGTGGAGTCCGACAAAGTCAAGCTGGCTTGAGAGCGCTCTGAACAAGCCTCCCGAGTCTCCAAACAAGTCCCATCACAAGTCTAGTTCATCTCAGCCAGCATGGATGGCTGAGCTTAATAAAAACAAAGGAGGCGTTCCTGAAGGAACTCGACCTCGCCCGGGCTCTATTTCTCACAAGCACCAAGTTAGCATCGGGGGACTTATGAGGTCTACCCCAATGGGAACAGCAACAAAGACCAACACGACTGGCCTTGGCGGTATATACTCTCCTCCTCCTGGTGGTAACCGACCCCTTAGCATGCATGGCACCAGCTTAGGTTTCTCCAAGAGCGCACCTAAGCTCGAACCTGAGACTCCCACCGAGTCAAAGATCACTCAGTCCGACTCTGAACCTGTCCCTGATCCGGAGCTTACTGAACAAGAGAAAAAGGCACCGGAACCTACCAAGGAGGAGACGATAAGTCCCAAGGAAGTAAAGCCTGCTTCAACTTTGCCGGCGACCAAGCCAGAGGCACCCCCTAAGATGGATTTCCGCAAGTCTTTGAGACCCAGGCCAACTGGCTCAGATGCGCCCAAGACTCAAGAGCCTGAGTTCAAGAACGTTTTTGGCACTCTTCGTAGGACCAAAACGCAAAATTACGTGGCCCCTGATGAGCTGAAGGATAACATCCTCCGAGGCAAGGCCTCCCTGAACCAAACTGGAGGCCCGCAAAAGACAGAGAGGGTGGACGAATTCAAGGAAGCTATTTTGAAGAAAAAGGACGACTTTAAGAAAGCCCAGGCCGAAGGCAAAGGCATCTCACGGAGCAACACCCCCACGAACGATTCCCCACTCCCAGAAGGACTTGCAAGGAGAGCCGAAATGGCCAGGAGAAAGTCCGTGGCTGACGTCAAGTCAACACCTGCATCGAGTAAGCCAGAATCGCCCAAGCCGACACCAGGTCCCAAAAGGATGCACAGCCAGACCTTTTCCACGCCCAAGTCTGCTCCCAAACCAGCCCCAGAACCCGCTGACGAGGGTCTAAAGCGAGTAGTTACCGATTCTAAAGCGACACCGGAGGCACCACGGGGCTTACCAGTCCTGCACAAGGAAACGAGCTCACCCGCTAGACTGCAAGGAGGTATTGGAGGTAAGCTCGCTGGACGGTTCAACCCGGCCCTCGCTGGTATGCTCGCACGGGGACCGCCTCCCATGGCTACCAACGGGGTAAAGGCCTCTGAGGAATCCGAATCCAAGGGGTCTGCCAGCGCAACGGTTACAGAACCCTCCACTCCTGGGCCGCAACTGACACATATGACTAAGGGTCGAGCTCGAGGTCCCAGGAGAAAGGCGCCAACCAAAGCTGCCCCCTCAGCTGCCTCCGGAACTACAGCGACTGAACAAAAACCTGCACAGGAAAAGCCCAATGTTACCACGCCGAAACCTATCGAGCCTGCCAAGGAGGAACCTGTGGAACAAGCCGTCCATCCTGCCGAGAATGTCGAGTCTACTTCTACTCCTCTTTCTATTCAACAACAGGTTGCCGCGGAAGCCGCTGTCCAGAGAAAACCTGTCCTCACCAAACCCATCACTAAGCCACAAGAAAACGAACCCCAGCGACCTCCAACCCGTGAAGACCGAACTTCCTCATTCCCCTCTAAGCGATCTTCCAGGGCTGAATTTACACCAACTGACTATCCTTCACCGTTACGAATTCAAAAGACTGGTGACGCTGGTCCACAGCCCGGCTCACCAAAGAAGCTGGACACCAACCGCATGTCTCGGTTCCTTCATCGCTCATCAAATGATGCACCAGAGCCTGCCAAAGAACCGGTGCGGTTGACTCATCAACGCACAGGTTCTCGATCTCCGATCAAAATGTTTCAGCGTCAACTACCAGAGCCTGAGCCGTCGTCCCCAACAAAAGTCGACAGTGACCCAGTCGTATCTGTGAAGAACGCTAGAGCCATGTTTGGTGGTGCAGCTCCAGCTCCTTCACTGGTTGCAAAGCCTTCGTTCGACGCCTCGGAACCTGCTGTTCTCAAGACACCTCCCAAAGCATCCCCTCGTCCTCTTCCTCAGTCCGAACACTCTTCGCCTCTGCAGGTTAACAAGACACCGTCTCGAGTTGCCACTCGCCCCCTACCTACACCTCCTAGCAAAGAACCCCAGACTCCCAAGGAGCCGCAAACGCCCAAGGCTCAGGAAACATCGTCTGTCGTCCCACCAAAAACTCCCAGCCAGGGCAACGATGTTGCTAGCTTGCTGACTGATTTCTTTGGGCCGAAGCCTCCCAAAGCTGAGTACAAGGTGGATGCTGCAGAGCTTTTGATGAACCGACCTCCGACAGGACCAACAAAAATTCAGAGCCTCAGTTTCCAGGTTTTCCAAATTTCAGCGGAGGGCAAGAAGACACCTGTGGCATCTCACTACGAGCGGACACTATTTGATCGAGAGATGTACATCGCCCCTCACAGCTTCTTAAACGAAGCTGGATGGAAGCGATTGGAATTCTACTTCTGGGTTGGCGATCAAGTACCAGAATCCGCCGCCGACGATGCGCTTCTCTTCGTTCAGAAGGAAGCCAAGACGCTGGGTGGTAAGGTGGTTAGGATGGATCAGGGCAAGGAGACAGCCGAGTTTCTACAAGCTCTTGGTGGTGTCGTCCTGGTTAGAAGAGGCTCAAGCAACAAATATGACTCACTAGCACCCAACATGCTTTGTGGCCGGCGTTATCAGGGCCAGGTTGCTTTCGACGAGTGCGACCTTACCACAGCAAGCCTGTGCGCAGGATTCGTCTACGTTCTCACAAGTCAGGGTAAGGCCTATATTTGGAAGGGACGAGGATGTGATGTGACTGAATTGAGCGCTGCCAAGCTCATTGCTATTGAGCTCGCTCTTACTGGGGAGCTGATCGAGATTGATGATGGGGATGAGCCTGAGTCATTTTGGAGGCTCTTTGAAGGGGGGTCAAAGCCTCACTCTGCCGACCATTGGAGACTTAAGCCAAGCTACTCCAAGTATTGTAGCAGACTATTCTGCTCAGATGCAGAGACACGACAACAGGTCTCTGAGATTGCCCCCTTCAACCAACACGACCTCTCCCCTGAACACATCTATGTTCTTGATGCTTTCTTCGAGATGTACGTTATTGTTGGCGCTCGTGCCCAGTCCCAGTACTCATCCTTCCGCAATGCTCTCGACTTTGCCCAAGAATATGCCATTCTGGCTGCGGGCATGGAAGATCGTCCTTTTGTGCCTATCTCTACTGTCGTGCTTGAGGGTATTCCTCGAGATCTCAAGCGGGTTTTCCGGTTCTGGCGGGATGATCTGAATCCTACGGCCACCAACACTTCGACTTCTCTCAAGAGGGGTCGAAGTCTGAGGGTCGTATCATTGACACAGGCCCTGCAAGCGCTTAGGGAGTAGCATTGTGTGGGTATTGTGTTATTCAAAAGTTAGGGCGGCTTTTTCTCCCCTTGTGGGACTTTTATTCATATGGTAGCGGTATATTCTTATAATGGGTTCATGGAAGCATGGCGAGATATGGCAGGTTCGGCGATCTTGGAGTTGCATCTCGTTTTTGGTCCTCCGGTTTTGAGAAAGATATGATAGATGATACCAGATGAAACACGAGATGTTTACGTATATTGCAAAATCGAACAAGTTTTCCCTTATAACGTCAAGCCGGTGGCCTCGCATATGTAAGCACGTCTATTTATTCCACCATACGACTAAATAGAAGATATCTCATAACCTAATGACGAGTGGTAATAAAAGCAAAAACGATAAACAAAAGCAGTTCGGCTCTGCCCAAGCTCAAATCGAGCACAAGCCGCCCAATGCGTCTATGGGGGTATCAAAAGGCTGCCTCAAGTCTTTGCATTCGATGCGATTCCCCGTTTAGCAAACTCCTCTCCTGAAACACGCACAATTCCCTATTTTCTTCCTCCTTTTTTATGGTCTTTCTTTTTATTCTCTTTGGTTCTTCAGCAAGATGCGTTTATTGCGCTGACCCATTAGTGTCAATGGCGGAGCTCTTGCCAGTTGCTGAGTTGCTGAACGAAGCTGGCACAGCCATGGGTTGGCCACGGGCCTTTGCTGTGACAGTAACAAGTTCGTTGAGCATGAGTTCGCGCGTTGTGCGGGTAAGCTCTTCGACATCGGCAGCGGTGAGTCCCTTTGTAGGGATGGGCTTGAGGACTGCACACGGTTAGGTTTCTAGACGACTTTGACGTGGCCATGGGGATGTACATACCCTTGACTGGGATCTTTCCAGAGTTGAAAGTGAGGGTCTTGGGGTAGAGGACATGGCTGTAGTTTGCGACTACACAAGGCACAATAGGCACGCCGGCCTCAACAGCCAGGTGGAAAGCGCCCTTCTTGAACGGCAGCAGCATGGGCTCCTTGGCGTAGCTTCGAGTACCCTCAGGAAACATGTAGACGCTCTGTCGCTTGGACTGGATCTCGCTGGCGGCACCCTTCATAGCCTCGCGGGCATCCTTGCTGTTCTTGCGGTCGATAAAGATGGAGCCGCTCAGCGACATGAACCAGCCCAGGAAAGGAACCTTCTTGAGCGAAGCCTTGGCGGTAACACTGCAGTACTTGGGGAACATCCTTCCAAGCATGAGAACGTCGAGCTCGGTCTGGTGGTTGCCGACAAAGACAGCAGGGCGCGTGGTTCCTAGGACATTGTCCGGGTCCTCAATGACGAACTCGACGCCGGTGGTGTAGAGCATGATGTAGTGAAAGGAGCGACCGACAGCCCATTGCGCGATGCCCTGCTTGCCGATGAGGGTGAGGAAGATGGAGGCAAAGACACCGTAGGCGGCGACGACGAGGAGAGAGATGTACGAGGCGAGACCGCGGGCGGCGAAGGCGGCTTGAGGAACGACGAGGGACATGGCGTAGAAGAAGATGGTCAAGGCAGCGTATCCAAGAGCGAAGTAGGTGAGGATACTGGAGATGGACATGATGGGCGATTTTTAGCGGCCGTCGCTGATCTATGCCGTGGCCGCAGTGAGGATTGTGGCTCAAAGGTTAAGACAGCTGATAGGTAGATTAGTAGATATATAGTGAGACAAGAAAAAGGAGAGAGGTAGGTGAGGTAGGTAGAGGTAGAGGTCAGCTGGGATGGAGAGGAATTGGCGGGGGGTTGGGTTGTTGAGTGGGTAGTATGGAGAGAGACCTAGAGGTCTGTAGGTCAATCAATTCCGGTGATGGCGGGGTTCCTTTTTTTCGTCTATACCTTTTTATGTGCATTTAAGAACCTACATTAATATTCTGTTAAACAATGGTTATTATTTACAGTTATAGAATTGTCCAGTTTGACGTATTTACCCTCTAGAGAGCAAGAGCAAGAGGTGAGGGAAATATCATGTACATCACAAGATCAAAATATCCCCAAAAGATGGTGGGAAAATAGTAGGCACTTCTAGTATAAACGGCCGCTTGACACACGGGAACGTCTTTGATTGGTGTGTCTTGATTGGTTGGGATGTGATGTCACAGGTACAGGGAGTTGGCTTGTGAAAGTCGACGCCGAGGATGAGGATGCAGACATGGATGATGATGAGTCAGCAGTTTCCAAGATGTTATATTCCCGATCAATTTATATAGGCAACTTGATACATGATTTGATTAATCGTAATCTAATACCTCAAGTAGACGATAATTGTTCCCATCAATAATAGGAAGCATAGAATGTTGAATGTCAGTTCTTGTAAACTGTAATCTCCTTTGGTAACTTAATTAAAAGACAAACTGTGCACAACATCCATGCATTGCATATTGTACTAACGAGACTTGGAGAAAAGGGTTGGTCAGTCTTACCAACTTGATTTCTCTCAGTTCGATACTACCTATGGAGGTTTCTTGAGGTAGCATCTCGGATCCAATCCGGCATCACGGGACTGTCAAATCACACCCTTCTAAGAACGTAGTACAGACCCAGTTGAGTCTGAGACATGTGAATTGACAGCTGAAACTATGGCTATTTAATTCCATACGTCCTTATCTACGTAGTTAGATACTACATTAAATGTCAAGGTTCATAGCAAATAGATACTATGTGTATAGTACTATAGATTATTCGTCGTTGTTGTATTACATCACGTGCATACGCTTATCGGACCCAACGACGGTTATCGATAACTAACTGGAGCTATTAGCACCTAATGTAACCACTGTAAGCCAGGCTCAACTCCAACACGACCATCATCAACGTCGACACCACCCCCAAACTGGGCCGTCTTCATTCCCATTGTGACTGTCGCTGTCTTTGGCGCTACCGCTCAATATAATAATAGATCTTCGCCAGCGTCGCGGATCGTTCTCATCGTACATCTTCGAACCCAACTCGTCTATTGCTTCAATTCGCTTCTCGCTTGCGTGCTGTCACTTATCATATTCTCGCTTTCGCTTGACTTTCCCCTCACAAACTGAACTCTCGACTCGAGCGCTTACTCGCTCGCGCGCACTCAATTCTCTAGTCGGAAAATAATGCGCGTCTCCTCATAATCTAATCACCATGGCTACCTCTCGCCGGGGACAACCCTCTCTTTCTGTTCGCATGCCTTCCAACCAACCTACCGACCGTCCTCCCATCGATGCCCTATTCCTTATCCACTTCGACGTCAAGGCCGGATATACGATTCTCTGGAAACAAAACGCACCAGGTATTGACCTTGAAGGTCTCGTCGAGTACAAGTCCCTTCCTTCTGGACTACACACCGTCTCCGAAGACCTCATATACTTCGTCCACGATAGCGTTCATGCCGGACTCAGCGCTTTTGTCAACATACCTTGCGATGAAGAGGAGGCAAGAAATGCGAGGATGTTTGCTGTGGGAGTTTTGGTTCCCCTGAGCTATGGTCGTTTGGGTCGCGCTTGGAGACATGCTGAAGGATTGAAGGAAATGGCTGCGTACGCATATGTCTACCCCATGCGCAGTTGGGCTTGGCTAACTTCTCGTATAGCAAACTGGCAGAAGATCGCAAGAATACGAGTATACTTGATGATTATTGGGCTGCCAACCGCGAAAAGGCAGGCAATGGCAACCGCCGCCTCTCAGGAGAGACGCCCGTCAGCTCTCCGTCTCTTATTTCACACCCCTTCCACCGCAAGGCCCATAACCGCAACCGATCAGCTTCTGATGGCGCCGCTCTAATACCACCTGGAAACAAACTCTCGCCATATCATCCCGCTTGGAGTTTGACCAGTCTTCTGGACAAATTCGGTCCTCTTATTTTTCCCATACATCGCGCTGCGTTACTACGCAAGCGCATCTTAATATCCTGCCACGCTCCGGTTCACGAGGTTTGCGATTTTGGTGAGTCAGGCGTCTTGCATGTATAACCTTTTGTTAACATTGATATCTTCAGTATATAATCTGTCTGTTCTCTCCAACATCCCCCTTTCTGTTATCGATATACTGCCTGGCTCAACTTCAACGCAACGTCTGAGACCACTCTTTTCTATTGGTGTACATGACATCCCGTTTCTCATGGATGACTTTGAAGCATCCAAGAGAAAACAGAATGATGACGATGTGATAGATGACGAGTCAGGCTCCGGTTGGATTGCCTGTACTACTGACAGTATCCTTGCCATGAAGGACACTCTGTGGGACATGCTCATTACTCTACCCCCTGACTACTCCTCTAACGCTACAGAGAGGATTTGGCCCCTGGTGGAATGTCCCCGTGGACAACCGATTAAGGCGACTCAGCGAGATCTCCGACGTTTTACTTCTCTCAAGAATGGCCTTTCTCATCTTGAAGCTACCACTCAAACACCTAGCATGGTCCCAGAATCACCCGAGGATGAGCGTTCTGCGCGCAGGGTTTCTACCCACTCGAACCACGTTGTTCGTGACCCGAGAGACGATGCAGTTGAAAAGGTTGTTGAGCCTCTTACCTGGGCAGCGTTCGCCTACAACGGTTATATGTGGTGGGCCAGCGCGGGCGAACAATTACGCTCGGAACAACAAGAGGAAGCGGCCCATGATGCATCTCTACTCGCTGATTTTGGTCATTCGTCAATGACTATGCCTCGACCTGGCTCGCGTTCTGAACAGTTGTCAGACTCGCTTAGCTCTTTGAACCCCACTCGCCGTGCCAATGATGACTCTGGCGAGGCTCGATTCGAACTCGCTATTATCGCCTACTTCCACCGACTGACAACACAAATACTCTCCGTACTAGCTGATCTAGCCGACAGCCAAGATGGGCCCTACACTGACCAAGATGATGAGGACGAGGGCCTATCACAAATGTCTGACGACAGAACACCACTCCGTCCCTCAGACTCCGATCCTGAACCTGATGATGCAGACGCTATTCGTGTAGATAGCCATGCTGTGGAGAGCATGGGTCTCGACGTCTGGAGTGACGCCGACGCCCTTTTCATCCGCGAACTATCCATCAAGTATTTTGACCGATCTGCTCGCATAGAAGGCAAGGGTGTCGAAGTTTGCGGTGTGAGAGTTTGCTAAGAAAAGTCTGGGTGACGAATGCTGAGCTTTCGTGGTTGGGAATTTTTATATATCACCTATAGTCTACATGCTCGCGAGGTCCTGATATTTAGAGGAAGCAAAAGAATGCTGTAAATAATGTGTGGAACCAAGAAGCTCGCCTCACCGGCATCGAGTTGAGTGGTATAAAAGGATGGTAATTCGGGCGTATGTGTCAGGGTAGTCGTTTTATTAGGTTTTTTTATACAAGATGGATCCTAAAAATATTCACTTCAGAAGATGGCTTCAAATAAAAGACCGACCAAACTCAAACATCAAAAGTGAATTTAGAAAAGAGCACACTAAGCAGTTGTTACATACGCTGTGCCCTGAGTCAACACCCAAACTCCCAACCTGTCTCTTGG
Source organism: Fusarium palustre (assembly GCA_014899045.1). Classification (NCBI taxonomy): domain Eukaryota; kingdom Fungi; phylum Ascomycota; class Sordariomycetes; order Hypocreales; family Nectriaceae; genus Fusarium; species Fusarium palustre. The sequence goes on from JAAVUH010000068.1 coordinate 109,279, forward strand.
CGTAGAAACATGTGCCCAAAATCAAAGGCGTTTTCCTCTGCCTTCTTCCGCTGCCAATACACACATACCATACACTAAGGATCATTCGTTTCCGTAGATACACATCATACTCACGCTTTGAGAAAGTTGGTCATACAATAGTGATTATAATTCTTTCTTTCATCCCAGAAATGAATTCGTCCTCGGTTTTATCTGTTGTGATGGCGTCGCTATGACTCGTCCTCAGTATCTGTATTCGTCGCGCTAGTGTCGTCATCCTCCTCCTCATCTGTGCCACTCTCATCAGAGTCGTCAGAGTCCTTTCGGCGAGTCTTGGGAGTTTGGCCAGTCTTGAGAACATGCATCTGTCCAGCGAGAGAATCTGATAAATAGTTAGCACACTGATTCGATTCGTAATATCTTGGTAACTTACCCTCTTCGGGCTCGCTGATTTCATCCTCTTGTTGCATCTCGGCCGCCTTACTAGCCTCTTCAACAACGAGTGTCACCTCCATCTTGGTGTCAAAGCCAACGTAAGCATCACAAATGACGTGCAGAACAAAGGTGTAGTGTCCAGCTTGAGGGGGAGCGGCGAATTGGGCCTTGAGAGTCTGCATGTTGAAGGTAGGCTTGCCCTCATCGTCAATGATAGGCTGGTCAAACTTGGCGAAATGGAAAGGAGGGACGGCCATCTTGCCCTGCTTGGAGTCGCTGAGGAAGGCGTGCCATTGGGGAGAGTGATCGCGGGCGTAGTAAGGGGCGTGGGTGAGAGGAGGGAGGATGGATTCTTCCTCAATGGGGATAAGCTTGCCGTCAGGGCCCTTGATAGTCTTCTTCTTGCGACCGTTGATAGCCTCGATATCGTCCTCAGCGGGATCAATGTCCTCGAGATCCAGCTCGTTGATGGCAGGGACATCGTCGGTACCAGGAGGAATGAAGCGACCCTTGATAACGAGGGACACAAGCGAAGAAGGAGTGATGAAGCGCTCGCCGGTGACCTTGAAGAAAGCTCGGGATACACGGAAGAAAGGAATCTGCTTGGCAACACCAATGGCAGTCTCGTACTGCTCCTCAGTCAGGAGACCATCTCCAATAGCCATCTGTCTACGCTGAGCGTCGGGTCGATCCATGAAACGGTGGACAGGCATGTGAGTCTTGGACTCGCCCTCAATGGCGCTGGCGATCTTGGGGGTGATGTGGGGAAGCTGGAGTAGAGGAGAAGCGTGAGGTGCAACAGCCTGAACCAAGTTCTGGCTGGTGTAGAAAGAGTTGGCAATGGGGCCGATGTTGCCGTAGGCGAGCGTAATGGCGTTGAAAGACTGGTTGAGAGCGCGGGCAATGGGGCCGGTCTGGAGCTTGGCCTTGGTAAGAGCGGGATCGTCGAGTTCAACACGGCCAAGGTAGGCCCAAAGGAGAGCAAGAGCCTTGCGTCGCGCACCATTGTCGAGATCTTGAAGGGCCTCCTTATCCTTAACTGACATGCCAGAAGCAGTGGGTTGACAATCGCTGTCGGCTGTGATTCGTGACTCAATCTTAGAAAGAGCAGTCTCGATCTTATCGCCCTTGACGATCTCCTCGAATTCCTTGCCAACGCTGAGTGCCGTGATGATGCCGCCTTCTTCGATCTCGTCGTCGTATTGTCGGAACAGGTTGTTTGCGCTCTCCATAAGAACACCTTCCTTTGACATTCTCATGTTACCGTACCACCAGGATCCAACAAGCCAAGGCAGAAGAACTCCAAGGAGCAGAGTGTACAGGAGAACAACGTATTTTCCGCTGCCATCTGCCACAATAAACTGGGGAAGGGCGATGCCCATGCTGAAGCTCTGCTTTCCATCGGGGTGGCCGTACTGGATGTAGTTGTTGCGGATCTCTTCGTCAGTGAGGGCTTGGTAGGCTTTGGTGAGTTCGACGTAAAAGTTGTTGAGAGATTCCACGGTTTCGTTCTTGGCGGGGTCAGGGCGAACCTTGTCGGGGTGGAACTTGAGGGAAAGTCGCTTGTAGTGCGACTTGATTTGCTTCTCGTTGAGGGACTAGCAAAGGCCATTAGTATTCTGTGTTCGGAGCTAGAGTTGTTGCAAGACTCACCTCTGAGATGCCGAGGATGTCATAAGGGTTGTAAAGCTTGGGAACAGTTCGCTGCGTAACTACGATGAGGTAGGCCATGCCAGCCATGATGGCCCAGCCGATCACCACAAAGATGGCCCGCTTGATCCTCCACTGGCTGCGCTTCCGCGCTGTCTTGAGGGAGTCGACTGTAGCCGCATGCTCTGGCTTGTAGTCGGTCTTGATTCGTGGTGCTAGCGCATCATCGCTGCGACTCGGACGAAGGAGTGTGTAAGTAAGGGGAAGAGTGACGATCCCAGTAAGTGTGAGGATAAAGAAGGGAAAGAATTGGCCCTATTCGCAACATGGGTTAGTAAATGCTGAAGCGCGGAGATGGCAAATGACTTACCTGTTCGTCATAAGAGTAGTCTGAACTCATCTTGGCGGGTTAAAGAGAGCCCCAGGGCTGCTCCGATATAGAGACTGGTTGGGAAACGTAGGCCACAACTCTGAGGCGATGGATAAAAGTATAGACGTTGGAAACAAAGACACACAAATCCGCTGAACTAAACAAAAGAGAAAGAAATCTCTTTGCAGCACCACAAACAAACTCTCTGCCCCAAAAAGAAAGAATGTATGTTCACGGGCAGTGGGAAACTATGTTTGGGGTGGGTGAGAAGAGAAGAAAGTGTCGTGTCGAACTGTCGTTTAGTTACGGCCACGCAGCGCATTTGCTGGAGGTTAGGTCAGAGCACCCACTATAGGTAATTGACGGCTCCCGGTAATCGGATTATCTGTCACTCCCCACTTGCCGTTTGGGCTCCTTCCGTACGCGCCACCGTGTTCACAGTTTCAGTACAAGGGGGGTTCAATTTTAGAAAGAAAGAGCAATCCCGAGGAGTAAGCAGCGGCCAGCCACTGCTGTTAGCGTGCTCGGCCCTGCAAATCAATCAATCTATTAGCTTCTAGCGTCAGCCATTAAATCTATTTATTAGTCTATGTATCCGTATATGTTAAGGGAAGCGGTTCGTTCCATATTAAGATTCGTATTCAAGAAGAGACTCTAAGTTAGGTAGTTATCATAATAAACAGGGGGAAAAAATATTTATTTTTTGACAAATGAAACGCTTGATTTAGACTAAAAACGCTGTAAACGATCTACCTGTTCCTCCCATCCCAACCCAAAATTATAGCAAACTCAATTTTGTCTAGCAACTATACTACAAAGCAGTATACTGTATGCTAATGATGTATACATACTTCTCCTCTTATCCGGTGACTCGTTTAGTCAGTGCCTTCAGAATCACTCTTCTCCTTTGGCTCTTCGTAAAGAACATCACCGTCGCCCACAGTCATACCGAGGCCGACAGCACTGAGATCATCGCCGTCCGTCTCCTCCTCTGTGGTCACACTATTCTCCATCTCCTCTACGAGAATGTTTCGGAGATCCTCCTCGCTCAGAATAGTCTGTATGCTACCTCGGCGTACCCATGGACGTGAGTCTGAACGTCCTCGCTCAACCAAACGCTCGATCTTGAGTCGGTTCTCGATAAACTTGAGCTTGGGGAAAGCACTCTGTTTTCCTTCATGGATCATATGCGACAGCCGATGAGGATCAGGATCATCCAGAATGTGCCAAAAGTCCGAAATTCGTGATTTGGGCCAAATAGTAATGGTTCCGCTGAATTGCTGCAGCCAAAGCTGACTCCAATCTTGGCCAAGAGGTCGTGGCAATAACTCCGCATGGCGAATAAACTTGAGCCACTTGTTCATATCCAGCTTCAGATAATGCTCGAATGCTGACATGAGGTAGCCACCTCGCCATCCACGTCCCTTACGATGTGTAACTGGGTGGCCGACTGAACCTCGAGAGGAAAAGAAGAACAAGTTGATGTGAGGGTTGACCTGGCTGACAATGGTAAAGTTGACGTTAAAGTGTGTGTTCAATGCCTTGATGGGAATATCTGTTCTCAGACTGCCATCCTTCCACTTGTGTCCGAAGGAATACGGCTCTAGACTTCCATCTCGTGTCTTCATCATGAGAACAACTGGGTTGAGAATTCCAGGAACTGCGGCTGATGCCAACACGGCAGACCAAATAACACAGTCAGGGCTTGTCAGATAATTGCATAGAATTGTCGGCGAGTGCGGATCGGCTGGGACACATGTGACGTTTAGAATACGACCCGTCCGTTCATATGCCTCTCGGAATGTCAAGGAGCCATGCGTCCACCATCCACATCGTCGTGCCCAATCGACAGAATCGAAGCGAGCACCGGTCTTCCACCACCGCGGGAGCCAGGTGGTAATGGACTCGCGGCAAGCGTTGATGCGTTCAGAAAGGGCTGGGACGAGAAGTTGGTCGAGCTCCTCGTTCGTTCGAGTAGCTACCAGAGCCGCAACTAAAGCACCGCCACTGGTACCAGTGATCACATCGGGTAGCAGGTTCGCGTCTAACAGTGCTCGAACAACACCGACATGATAGTAAGCAAAGGCTGCGCCACCTGATAGACAGAGTGCTGTTCTTCCATAGTTGGCATAAACGTGCTTAAAAAGGGTTCGCTTCTGGTCCATGTCCAGCTGTTTGGTGTTAGCCAGGAATTTGATGCATTTCTCCTCTGTGTCATGTTAGTATAGTACGAGAGACAATTGGTTTAGAATCTCACCTTCATCGAGGAAATTCTGCACCAGGTTCTTGGTTCCATAATAAGTCTGGCTGTACAACCTGGCATTCTCAATGCCAACAAAGTTGTTCTTTACGCAAGCCTCGATCAATGCCTTGAGCTCGCCCACTGCCTTACCCCCGTCGCCCTTCTCGCCCTTGCTCTCTTGCTCTTCGGCACGAAGCCTCGTCTTCTTCATTTGCTCCCATACTCGTCGGGCAGTCTTGGAATCGTAGTAGGCGAAATCGTTCTCTTCCCTCCACGTTTGTCGGCCCAAGTATGTGTCCAACTCTTTCGCAGCTGACACCCAGTCCTCGTATTTCGAGGCATTCCGTAAATTACGTCGGAGCTTTTCGCGCTGGCCTCTCCACGTGAAAAAGTGCTCATACACCCAGATGTACAATCTTGTCGACATGTACATGGCAGCGAGCCCGCCCAGCCATGCGAACACGAAAATGAGTAGAGGCCATTTCGAAAGTTGATATAGATATCCTTCTCGGGTCTCGTCCTTGGTTCGAGTTCCTAAAAGTCCTTCGACAGCCCCCTTTCCATTTCTGCGTTTGCGCTTATTTCGTTTGGAACCTCGTCGATGACGATAGACCTTTTCGTTAACAGGAGCCCAATCGTTTTGCGCTGTGATAAATGTTCCTTGACTCTGCGGCTGGGGGGCAGTGAGACCCCCAGAGGTAGCATCGGCGGCCGCGGCGACTGCTGCGACATCGTCGGCAAGCCCTGATTCAACCTGTGAAGCCCTCTTTGTCACGCTGAACGAACTGGGGCTGCGCGGCGAGCGAGCGCCGGTCTCATCGGTTGGGCTCTGTAGAGGATCTGGAGCTTGGAGCGCCTTCTCAAAGGCTTCCAGGTCCTCCGCATTAACGAATTCAGTATCGACATCTGGAAGAAGGGAGGTGTCGAATGCCTCTGGTGGAAATCCGTAGACGGGATCGCGAGGGAGTAGCGAGGTATATGATGATGACGACGACATTGCGAACGATGTTAATCCAGTAAGTAGTTTCTAACCCATCGCTAACCAAAGCGAAACATATGCTGAGGTCAAAGACGTTGCAAATTGTTGTCACGAATTAAAGGAGTAATTGATTATTGTGAGTAGAGTTGGGTTGTCTTGTGACGATTCTAGTAACATGACGTAGATTCTGTTGGGGAAAATGGTACGGAGGCGGGCCCCATACCTGTCCGTCTTGGCGAACCGAGGCCTCTATCGGACACCTGGTATCACCACCTATAGTAAGAAAATGAGACCACATACTCTGATTATGGGGTGTAATGCGTAAGATCTCGTTGTGATTATTCTAACTTCTGTTTTGAGTGATGTTAAGCCGGTTGTATAGCGCATCATGGGATCACTCGCTGCTTACTATCGTTCATGAGCATCCCCAAAATCGCCCCTTGTAGGCATGGATCCTAGCACAAATACCACCAGGGGTCGATTTTTCAATCACAGGAACTGTCAGGGACGTCAGGGAGTCAATATCGCTTAGTGTGTAGCAAAATGTTGTAGTTGAATTGCACAGCCTTTGTTCGCCCAACGGAGAATTTCTGAATCTCAAAAACACTGAATAGTCACATGTCTTCTTTCTTCCATCGGCCAAGACGTAACGTAACGTAATATGTAGTCTCCAGCCACCGCCCGTATCTCTTTCAACGTCCCTTAAACGTACTGCGACAACCAGCGTATACCGTCACCGTAACCTTGGCGCATAACTACTGAGCACATGAAGAGTTCGATGGGTCGGATACCCTCGAGCTGAACCTTGCCCTTACCGGTTGTCTGGTAGAGGCCGAGTTGATGTCGCATCTCGTCCTCGGAGACGGCGTCGGGGTGGTCGATCTTGTTACCAAGGATGACGAAGGGAACCTTGGACAGCTCTTCCATAGAGAGGAGGGCGTCGAGCTCGGCCTTGGCCTCAGCGAATCGCTCGTGGTCCTTGGCGTCGATAAGGAAGACGACACCGTTGACCTCGGGGAAGTAGTCGCGCCAGATACGTCGGGCTGTTGGTAGTGTTAGATAAATATGTCGAAAGCAGAAAGCTACAGCATTTCCACGTACCCTGTTGATGGCCACCCAGATCGAAAGTAGTGAAGCGAACGTTTCCAATAGCAAGCTCCTCAGATGCTGCAATGCTTTAGTATAAAGTCCAGCATAGTGTTTCGAAAAGGGATCTTACTGGGGTGAAGAGTGGGCTGGAGAATGGCAACACGATCGTTCTATATCCATCGTCAGTCTTTATCTCACTCCGAAATCCGCCACCGCTTTCAAGCAATCCAGTCGAATAAGATCCATCTAGCAATATTGTATCGACGAACCTTCAGCATGTGAAGAAGAGTAGTCTTTCCGGCGTTGTCGAGACCGAGGAAAAGCAACTTGGCGTGCTTGTTGAGCAGGCCCAAGGAGGACAGCACATCGTAGACTATACGCAGCACGTGTCAGCCCATTCAAAGTCGCAAGCGGTTCATTTTAATACATACACCAGTTCACGATCCACATGATGACAACGTATTAAATGTGACTGAGTATTAATTGACAATAAAAAGAAGTGGTGGTGTGTATGGTGCAGAAGAGAAAAAGAGTCGTCGTTACGTTTCGTTGGCGTCGTTGATTGTAGGTAGAGCTGGATGTAGGAGGCGCTACATTGATCAAAAGCTGGCAAGAAAGGGTGACGCTAGGTTGCTGCCTGACCTATTAGGCATACATGATAGCGACATGTCACGCTGTACACTTTGACTCTGAACATTGGCTTGTGCCTGTGTGTAAGTCTGGATATACAACTTGATATTTATGACTAAGAGATGCCTATGATGTACGATAATGCATTGATCCCCGACTGATGTACTAATAAATATTTGCGAGGGCGATGAGTGTTGCTACGAACTAGTCGAAGGATTAGATGACACTTCGAAGAGTAGACATTCAAAAGTATCTAGGGATAACAGATATCTGGGACCGAACTTGGAATAGGTAAAGAAAACAAATAATTCAAGAGAGGGTTTAATATCCAGTGACTACTTGTTCTGTCTCTTATGCAAGCAACTTTTGCCACCTCGAGATTACACTGCACGTTTAAGCTGTTCATATTACAACGAACAACATATCTACACATCATGGGATCAATTATACATGGCATGGTCATACCAAATCAAACCAAAGATTCATCATTTCACAAGCAGCACAGAATAATTGCAGAGATAATCATTATCGTTATTGATTTCTGCTAAATGCATGTCATGATATTCCCTCATCCAACGCCGAGCAAGTAACCTCGTAATACCAATATGCTGTATCGGGTATCCAAGCAGTTCAAACATGGCTCCTCCGCCAATAGCGAGCGTTGTCCGGCCGCTTTATGCAGTTTTGACAAAGAAAAAAATATGTACAGGAAAAGAACTAGGACGATACCGAGTTCTGTATCCAAAGGGTGTCGGTCCATTATGAGTATATACAGGCAAACAATCTCGGAGACCTGGCCGAGAAAGAGTAATGAGAAAATGGGACATGTTGTAGTCATCAAGCTAAAAAAGTCGTGTAAGATGTATCATCTTCGTCGTGACATGTCTCGCAGTCTAATGGGGAAAAGAAGCATTGCGGTTCTTGTGCAGATGTGAAAAAAAGACAAAGAAGCATGCTTAGATGGAAAGGACGTAGTTGGTTTGGTCCTTCTTGCCAGCCATCAGAAGGCCGAGCTCTCGCATACGTTCGGTACCACGACCAGGAACGGGCTTGGGCTCGGGAATCTTGCCGCGACGAGCGCGATTGCAGTACTTCTGGTGGAACTTCTCCTTACGTCGCTGACGCTTGCTCTCCAAGCCCTTGACGATGTCAATGGCGCCACGAATGTGAGTATCGTTATCGTGGGTCATCTTATTGCGGGGGTGCTTGCGCTGGTGGCACATGGCACCGCCACGAGGCAGAGACTTGGTTTGGGTAAGACCAGGACGGCCAGCAAGGTTGAAGTTGACTTGGCCGCAGCGAGGAGATCCAAGAGGGGTAGTAATAGGCTTGCGCATGGGAGCGGGGGACTTTGCTCTGCGGGGGGATTGACGACTGAAGAGTGGCTTGGGTGAACGAGCACGAGCCTTGGGGGGAGGCGAGTGAATACGCTTAGGAGGTGGTGAACGGAATCGCTTGGGGGAAGCGTGCTCGCTCTTACGTCGGCGACGAGAACGATCACGGTCCTGGTGCAAGTCTTCCATAGATCCGAAGAACTCGTCGGCATCACTTTCGTGGTGAACGGGGTTGAAGATCTCTCCATCGTTCTCCTCTTCGGGCTCCGAAGCTGGAAAGCTGGGGTCAATGTCCTGAGGGATGACACGGAGCTTCTCGTTTCGTCGAGCTGCGAGGCACGAAAGATAAGCTTCTTCGAGGGGACGGTCTTCGTCCAAGGTACCACACACAAAATCGGTACTATCGGGAAGATCGGGGGCCTCCTCGGCGTATCTAACACGCTTGGTACGACGGCTGGCACGCTGGCTGTTGATAGTGGCAATTGATGAATCAGACTGCATCTCGTGAAGAGAAGGTCGACGCATCAAAGTGGCACCTGATCCAATGTGAACGACAGACTTGGCACCAGGTGTCCAAAGACGCATGTCATCGTCTTCGTCGTCATCATCAGAGTCAGCGAACCCGGTCTCTTCGTCGGTGTGGTAACCATCAGAATCATCGTCCTCATCGTCTTCGTCTTCGTCGTCATCCTCGTCGAGGTCAACATCGAGCTCATCCTCGTCCTCATCTTCCTCGTCTTCATCCTCATCGTCAACATCGGCGTCATCGTCATTGTCAAGCTCTTCTTCTTCCTCGGCCTCTTGCTCTGCCTCGGTAGCCAAACGTCGGATGTTGTTCTCCTTGATCAGGGTGTCATTGATGGTCAATTTGACTGCGACGGCGGTGCTGTCACGTCGGATCCAATCATCCTCGCGAGTGATACCACTGGCAAACTCGTGGAACTGGGAGCTATCCGTAGCGAGGTCAGAGGAGTCGGCACGGAGAAACTTGGGGCGTGACATAGAATGCCTGCGGGGAGTGATTTGTCGAGGTGCGGACGTGGCGATGCTTCGCTTGGGAGTAGATGGGGACTGTGCCTTTGGTGTGGCATCCTTGCGGTTCGTGTTGATTCCAATGGCGCGAGGAGGTGTGTTTTGCGTTGAGGCAGGTCGAGCTGGGCATGCGAACTTGATACAGGACTTGCGAGGAGCTTCCTGGGCAGAAGGGGCCTTCTCCATAGGCTGGGATCGAGGGGGCTGCACTGATGCTGCAGGCTTACCACCACAAGCAAACTGTATGGATCGCTTCTTGGGCTCTTCAGCCTTTCCCTGCTGCAACTTGACAGCGGCACCAAGGAGAGAGACGTGAGTTGGCACGGGGGCGCGCTCGTCGTGCAAGCGAAGCATGGCCATGTCTGCAAGAGGTGGGCTGGGAGTGCTTGGGCGAGAAGGACTGGTGAACCCAGTGTCACTGGTGAGCTCGGCGGTCGAGGCAAAGCTGATGTTGCTGACGAGAGAGCGGCGTCGCTGCTGAGTGTTTGTGGTGTTCTGGGGAATGTACAGGTCGTCATCCGAGTTTCCATTGATGGCCTTGGTCAACAAGGAGGATTTCTTCTCGACGGAAGGTCGAACGGTGGTTCGCTGGAAATCGTTTGAAGTAAATTGCTGCTTCTTGAAGTTTATCTCGGGTGGTTCGTCGGCCTCCTCGATTTCTTCTGAACCGTGGGCCACCCAGGGTGTGTCTAGATTGTTGGTCATGGTGGTCATTTTGGTTTATAGAGAGATATAAATGCGTGATTTGAGTGTGGGGTCAGGTGGTAAAGCTGGATTCCAATGATGATCAGGAGATTATGATCAAGTTCCAAAGGGCACGGTTTCGTAGAAGAAGGAAGGGCGTATAAGTTGTATGAAGGTATCGTAGTAGCTCAAGCTGTGCTGTGAGATGCTGCAACTTTCAAGCGTTTTGTTATAAAATGCGTCCCTGAGGACGGTGGTGCTATAAAAGCGAGACAAACATGGTCAACTGCTATAAAGTGATAGAGGTTGTTGTTGTTGGCCGGGAAAGGTTTTTTGTTTTGTTTTTTTGTCTTTTTAGAAGTAGGCAGACGAGCGAGCTTTGATATGGGATATGGGATGGGTCGATGGGTGAAAGTGAGATGCAGGGCCGGGCCGGACAGGGCTTTTGAGGAGAGGCTAGAAGAGGAGTAGAAGAGGCGGCTGATTTCCAGGTTGCAGGATTCCCCAATCTGAGAAAGGGTGGCGTCTGTGCTACTTTGGCTTGTGGGTGTGTCTGGGACTGACTTGGGCTGGGCTGGGTGTTAGGGTGTGTGTGTCTGTCGTTCGCTGCTTATTGCGCGCGTGGAGACAGGGCAGGTGCAGATGACGTTCTCCGAGGCACGGGTACAGTACAGTTTAGTACAGTGCAGTGTAAGTAGTGGTAGTATCCGTATTTCCAGCAAAACAGAACAAGGTCTGAGACAAAAGATTCTCGACAAGGACCAGGTAAGAAGTTAAAAAAGGAGAAACAACGTTTATAAAGAAGGGCGGTAGAAGGAAGGGAGGAAGGAGGTGAAAGAAATATTCGGTGTCCCACGATCACTCCTTTGTTTGACTCGAATTTTAATATTGAGCAAGCCTTGATTAATCGGACACGAAACAACTAGACTAGAATGAATATACCTCGCGGTACAAAGAAAGACGCGACCTAGACTAAGAGAAAAGAGGTTAAAAGGCACAATTCGACAGACAGATTGGGGCCAACGCCGACAAGGAACGGGTTAAGATTTTGGGGGGGGGGCCTGTCCCCTAAATTAGAGAGAGAGCGGCCGTCGATTTACCGTGCAAGGAGCGGATAATAAATGGATCTCTTGTTCTTTTTCGCAGCGAGCGTCAAAGAATTTTACTGGCACGGACCAGTAGCAAGAAAGTTTTAACACGATCATGACATGGCTTGTTACATTGGATGGTTAGTGGGTGGCAGAAAAAACCACCTCTAAGCTTGGAGCTACAAAATTAAATAAGCTAAATCCTGTGTCTTTACTGCATAAGCTGAGCCATTTATTTTATCAGTCGCATCTCGAGCGGCCGATTTTTCTGATACCCTTGGGGACGAGTTCCTCCTCACTGTCAGTCAATGCTAGTTGAGGGCTCAGGGCAGGGCTTCTACCTTCCAAGTACAGTACGCCGTCACCAATCGATGACAAGAGAACGAGGTGTGAGTGGGAACAGTGAACTGTTTTCCCTCTTGAACTGATGGAAGCCAAGCAGGAGCTGGAGGATTCCAGGTTCGTGGACATTTTGCGCCCTTTTTTTTGGTAGGCTGGATTTCCCTCTTTCTCCTGGGCTAGACCTTTCAGCGCTTAGATTGATCCATCACTCCCCTGCCGTCAGCCTGTAATGAAAAACGTGCCCTGAAAAAAAAAAAAAATTGAAAAAAGGCCTTGTCTTGCTCCGCAACTGATGCTCCGTGTCGAGAGTCCGCTTTTCCCAAGCCCTTGCCGAGGAAAAGAGCAACCGTAAAGGATCCATTGACCGACTTGAGATTAATTACACTCTCGTGTACGTACATTACGGTAAGTATGTACGTTGAGAGTCTGTTTAGCTATTTTTGAGGCGAGCGAGCGAACGAGAGGAGGGAGAAAAGACACATGCCGCGGTGCAATTTCGGTTCCAACGCTGACCGACAAAGTATAAGTCTTGGCTTTTTACTGGAGTCTATTACGGGCTATTATCAGTGTCTCTCATTCATTCCCCTTTCTTTTGGACATAATTGTCCAGTCAGGTCAGACAAAGTAACTCAGGGTCTTTTTTCCTTTCTCAATTGACCAGTGGCGCCTGTCAGCGTCCATCGTGCCAGCCTCTTTCTGATAGATCCACGTTGTGGTGACCGAAAACAGGTTGCCCTGATCTACTGTGTGCCACACCGTCCTGACTTTGGAGTGTGAGTGTGCGTGTGAGTCTGGCTGACTCTTACCGTAGATGACCGAACAGTCAGTACGACTCGCTGCTGGAATATACCGTGCGAAGATCCCCTGCACTGCCATGATCCAAGCCTCCTGCTCGCATAATCAACCGCGAATACTCTTTTCCAGAAGCAACCCGCCACAGAATTATCGGGTCTAGTAAGATCCACTGATGAAATCTTTCCCACCAGTTGAATGCCGTTTTTTACTGTACACGTACAGTGTGTCTGTGAATGATAGACTGTAAAAGACACTGGACCGGCCGCTTTCATTCTTTCGAGGCGGTGTATCCGCAAATTGCACTACACAGCACAGCAGTTGTGCTGTGTTGTCGTTGATCATCGGACTGGCTTGTGACTGACTGACAATCAGTCACTTCGCCAACCAGATCCTCAGATGATAGTCATGATTTGACACACTGATTGCTTGCTTTGTTTCAGGGGACCACATCCCACTGCCTGTCTGACTGTCACTGACTGATGCAGGAAGGGTAGGATTGTTGATCTTTTGATGATGGGTATGTCGGTCGTCTCGTCTATCAAATCAAACCTTCGTTTATCGTACGCCCTTTGTCAGTGCTACAATGCACACAAAACACACGCACAAGCACAATGCGACACCAAGTTGGCATTTTTGCCTTTGCCTTTGACATGCTTTTCCATTTCTCTTGTCTCCTTCTTTGTTCGTCTTTGTTAATCAGGTTTATTGCGCTGAATATTGCTCGTTTTAACCTTGGCTCAAACCCCAAAGCCGCGGGGGTACATAGCATCCATACCTAGAATAGCATGGGTGCTCTGTAGCTAGCTGCTAGCATCGTAGAAGCGAGCAACAAAAAGACAAGTGTCATTCATCGATCCAGATGCTCGCCTCATTAACCTTCAACTTCCCCACAATCATCTCTTTCGTTTACGATATGATTACTCTTACTGGTGCCTCTACCTCTGCCTCCGTCCGTCTGCGTCGACTACGATCGACCCTTGCTTCAGGGGACGCAAGCAGATGGTTGCGTTTAACCACTTTGGGTGTGCTGTTGTCTCTGCATCAACAACACCCTTTCCTTCATCCACCAATTAATGCATACTTCCTTACATCCTCGTGAGCTCTCTCTTTCCTACTGCAGAAACCCATGCAATGCAAGCCAGAAATCCCCCGATGACGACAGTTTGGCATGGATGGACTTTGTCTTAATTATGCGCTATTAGGTGGGCGCATGAATCTGCGTCAAGTCGCCTATCAACATGTCAATGGGATCGTCACCCCGACAGTATTACAGAGGACCCTGAAACTGCCCGACTCTCATCTCGTACCCATGAATGAGATGCTGAAACTACCGGACGATGTCACGACGTTATCGAGAGGGTCCTCTATGTGATCATAGCTGCTCGATATCTGAACTTTTCTTGACTCGCTGTACATGGTACACTTCATTTCACAGCGTCGATCGTAAATAAGAAAAGGTGCTTGATGAAACGACCCAATCCTATTTGGCGCCGTTTACTGATCGCCAAATGCCTCGGTCGTTTCCCGTGATTTGATTTTGGAGCTGCTGCTGCTGCTGCTACTGCTGCATACCTACAGGCAGTGCAACCACCACCCTTGCTTGACCTTGACCTGAAAGGCATTCGGAGGGTCTCGGCCTTTTGTCTGTCGACCTGTAACCTGTGCGATAGCGGACATGTCTCGATGTGATATCAGTTCTCCAGTCTCCTACTGGCACGCATACGTACTTGATATTATCATTTTCCTCGTCACGTTGAACCGCCTGCCTGGGTACTAACCCCGCGTTCTAAAGTCAAACCCCGCATCCTAAAAGGATACGACGACAAGGCGCTATCAGCGCATAACTAAAAATCCATTTCCCCCATGCAACATAACGTCCAGATGCAGTGTCCCTGCTTACTTTTTGGATATACGGAAATGTCCAGATAGGCTTTCTCTACCTACTCTGGCTCATGCAGCTCTCGATAGCGTCTCTGAGCTCACCCTCGAGAACTGTCCATCCACTATCCTTCTCCCACAGCCCACCCACTCCCAAAATAGGGCTCAAAAATCATGAGATTCTGGCGGTGAGGATGTCGTTACTCTGCTTTCTTGGAATTTAAGGGCTGAGTCACGAACAACATGATCAGATATTTGAAGCTACTTACTGTACAGTTCAAATTCATTGATCACGAGATGTCCGCCCGTCATCGTTTGCTGCAGTGGAATCACATCTCAGAACCAAGTTGTTCGATACACCACTAAACATTATAGGAATAGCAAAACAAGATCTCAAAGGGTCATTTCTTGATGCATCTCTAGGAACTTCCTGCAATCAAGGCAATTTACTCTTGGAATCTTGCTAGGTCCGAGACAAAGAGCGGATAACTCTTCTGTAGACATCCATTCACATTGACAAGAATGCAGGTACATTGCTCTAAATACCTTCATCTCGCTCGGTCTCTTGGAACTCTCCGTCTAAATCCTCACCCGCAGCTCGCATACTGACCCGCATACTTCAATACTGCCGTGCCCCATCCTTGTGCGTCGTCCAGACATTGGACCCAAGTCTCGGCCGGTTGTACGACTGGACCGACTCAAAAAGGTCCCCAGTCAGGTCACTGTCTCATTGTTGTTTATACCAAAAGAAGGTGCGCGGTTTTTTTACAAAGGGAGGTGTGGGTTAGCTTTGCTGCACGATGGAACACGGGATGGGTTGTACAGCAGCATATCCATGACCTTGGACATGAGTAAGAAATGAGAACTGAGTGAAGTCAACCCAACTCAACTCAACCCCATCCCGTCCGTCCTAGTCGGTTCCCTTGATCCAGCGACGAGCCGATCAACCGTGGGATGGTATCCAAGACCAAAAAAGCCACGTTTACAAATTAGAGGAAACCAACATCCTACGACATGCATGATATGCTGTCTATGACGGTTTATAAGAAGCAATGGAGGGTTTTCCTAGTCGTTTGCTCGACTATCCGTCCACGTTGTCGTCAATATTGCCGATCAGGGACTTGACAACATAGATATGTGACCTCCTAGATCTTTTGCCAAGAGATTTGATTCTCTCCGAAAGGGCCTGAGCTTTCTCAGCCTTTCTTATGCCATATTCTGGCCACACTCAAAGCTCAACATTTTACTAAGTGAGCCACGGATACAAGGCTGAGAATAGTAACACGGCATGGCTCAAAAGTTCCAACGGTTCATTTCTTTAGATTTGATCATGAGTGGATCGGAAACTTCCTTGTTGATCCAAGCTCCAGCTTTGGTTGAAGCCATTGTGGATTCTTAAAAATTTGCTTTACCGTCCAGACTTTTCTAGACTGGGTGAGCTTTTATCAATATTGAAGACATAAGGAAAATGGAAGAAAAAAAAAGAGGCTTGCTTTTTTTCCCCGTCTCTGTTCGCTAGCCTCGATTCAAAATTAACATCAGTACTTGATGATACTTTGTGTCATTCACCAGCGGCCCGTTATACCAAAACTTGGTAATATCGAAAGTCAATCGCAATTTCTTACAAAGAATGTCAACAGCCACGCCGTCTCACTGCGGACTGTAATCTCACTCACCCATCAGCGGAGACATTGTCACTTTTTCAGCTTTCAGCCTTCTTGTGGAGAAGGGGAAGCTTATGTACATACGTGCATTCATAGTTAAGGAATTCGGGGCTAAGAGCAGTGAGAGTCTGTTCTGTGACAGCTCGAGTTGCTGTGTCGTTGACTTTCCTATTTCCTCCGAAGTTGGTTCAAGTCAGTCCAACATGGCTGAAACTCTGTGATGCAATTCATTGCTCAGCGCGTCTTGGCAGGTGCTTAGATATATGAACAAGAAGAAGCAGAAAAACGGTTGTTATTCCCACTGCCTTGTTACTTACTGTGTAATACTGTACTTGTACAATGTAACACGCACAGTTGACGAGCGCAATCAGTTGCCAAGATGGGATTACGCAGCTGTTGTAGAAATGCCCGCAGCATAAGCAAAAAAGGCTGAGGCTGAGACTTGATTTACGACTTGACTGCGCCTGGTTGTTGTTAATGATGACAACAATTGAAGATCCGTGACGACATGGCAACTGAGCCACTACAAGTTGGCAAGACGATAACGATACGAACAGTGGGTTGATGGGATGTTTCGGGCCCTCGGACCATGATCATGATAGAGAGCGGATTCTCGAAAGCCCGAAATTCCACTAAAAGCAAAAAGCATAAAAGCAATAGCAAAAACTCAAGTTCAAGTTGACTTGCTGTGACGTGTGATATCATCACCTCACAGCCTCGAGGTGTGATCGGCACTTTGCACGCGTCTCGAGTGCCGAGACTCGTTTTCCGGTTTATGTGTCTCGTCTCGTTCGTCACAGAAGGTTCGCTCGGAAGGATGGTTGAAATAATAAAAAACTGGCTTTTGTTCTGTAATGATGTTTCCGAAGAACAAGAACCCGGTCTCCCGAGCCATATCCGGACCAGGTCGCTTATAGTTGCTGTGTCAGGTAGTAAACAAAACTGGAACTTTCGATATCTTGTCGTCATGGAGGGGAATGGAAGACCCGGGTATAGGGTAGCCTCCAATTCGTCGATACTTCACCTCAAACAATACTCATGCTGAATGCAATGTACAACACACCAATAATTGGTACAGTTAGCAATTGAGTCATTTGATTGACACTTTTTTTAATCACTTTATGCTATGTGATGCCTCTGAACGGCGGAATCATCCGCTCGAATATTCGTACCACACATATTTTGTCTTGGACTTTCACATGTGATAATGTCTCTAAGAACTTGCATTGATGGTAGGGGAATAAGAGAATGAATACACATAAGAAACAGCATCTAGGCCGCCCAAATATTATCTCGTGGCTTCTGAATTTGAAGTGAAACGTGCTACTGGCTTACCACTAAGTTGAGAGAGAGAGCTAGGAGTTGAGAGGGTGCGGGTGTTAGTAGACATTCCGTTGTCAGCATGAGGTGTTCGAAAGTCACTCCAACTAAATAAGCCAGAAACCATGAGTCAAACGCCGTCGATATCGATCTGACTTAAGTAAATGCTAAGAAATTGGTTATAGAGGTTGCAGCGTGCTTCAAAGTGAAACACCACCGAAGCTAGAATTGCAACTTTACACAACCCTCAACGAATACCGACCTCTGGGGTTTAGCCGATTACTGAACCAGTTGAAGTAGCATCGAGTATGTTCATGTATTCTGATAGAGGACGAAGATACTCCCGTTTAGGTAATAATACTATCAGGAGACTGGTGTTGCTCTGTGCCAGGACGTATCATGCCGCATTGTACTGTCATGTTGAAGTGACGCCTATTACTTTTACTAAGATGTACAGAAGACATAACAATTTATCGGTTGTTGTACGAAAACATCACTCTCTTTCATGTTGTATACTTGTCAATTTGCTGCTCTATTAAAAACTGTAACTAGACCATTGACCCAGTGCTCTTTCAAGTGCTATAAGTTCAAGTGGTAGGACCTCGGAATAAAATACCAGGTTTTCGAACGTGTAAGATTATGGAACAATCATTTAAAGTGTTAGTGAATTTAAAGCAGTTGACCATCTTGATAACTGTATCATCATAGACGTTGTATGTATTGATGTCTATATGTTTTGGGGATGTGAAGTTCGCTGAAATTCAACCTCAACAAATCAGATCTATCAATTCGGATTGAACAGGTCGTTACTGTTACAACACAGAAACAGAAATGAACATGTACCTATGGAGACTCGTATTATCCTAGCAGTGTCTCAACAACGATCCATATCTGGTCCCAATCGAAGCACTACTCCGTGGAAGTCATTAGCTGCACTGCCGATCTGTGCATAAATGGAAGCCATCAACGACATCCAGCTGTCGACGAAAGCGTAAGTTGTATTGGCTCAGATGAACCAGCGTTCCTATGACATTATTTGTCCCCTTATTCGGGCAATAATTGTTTGGCAAGCAGCTGAAGGCGGAGAACGAGATGTCATCGAGAAAGGGTATTAAGATGAGCCGACTTGAACATGACGGAAACGACAAAATATGGACAGGGTGGTACACCTTTGAATTGACACAATGAATGGACATCGTGTAATTACCGAGTTCCTAGCTGGAGCTGGCGTTAACCATCACATTCACTCGATAGGACTGTGATAATGCTGGTTCGCCAGTACAAAGTCCTATACCCTTCACACAGCAATATCTCATACCAAGATCAAAGGATCTGCAAGTTTGTTTATTGAGACGCTGGGAGCGTACTCGGTCGACGCAATCAGAAAAATATAAAGGGGAAATTACCCTTTCGCATCTCGCTGTCATATGATGAAGCTTCTGCGCGAACGACCCAGAGTCGATGCGGTATCACCAGACAGCGAGGGAATAGAATCACTTCACTGGGATGTTTGTGGTAGCAATCTCTTTTCCCATAGCTGGGAAAGGAGAAGAATGGAAACAGACATCTTCTGATAAGGCAGGGGGTTACATAGGCGAAAGCCTCGAAATCATCAATATCCCACCCAGAGATGACACTGGCTTATAAGGCAAAAAGGTCCAAGCCTTTGCATTACGTTTACTTTCCAGGCGGTCGTAAGGTAGCTGAACTCTCGCTTCAGCAGGAGGAGGTTGACCCAAACGCACGAGGCATGAATGGACAAACACATTTTCACATCCCAGCATCTTTCCATCGTCGTGGTGCCTCGGTGTTAATGAGCCGACGCCTCGAGCAATCATGCGTTGTAAACTGACTGAGACTACCATGGGCAAACTACATCGCTCTAAGTAGGTAGGAGTCTTCTACAAGCCTGGTAAGCCAGACTTGTCATTGAAAATGCTTTCTGAGAGTGCGTTCCTGTACAAGGATAGCTTGCTGTTTCTTTGATGAAGAGGTCAAAGCTCACATGGCAACCATCGTAGTAAGGTGACAGGAGAGCTCATCTTAGGAGGAGTTGAAATCGATACTTACACCGACTCACCTCTCTTTGACATTAAAAATAACGAAAACGATGAGAACGAAAACGTTAAAGACACATGATTAGCCATTATTGTTATCGACGCTGACTGCAACTCACTTCTATTGACAACAATATGCAAGACAAGCATTGGAGATATGAAGATATTTCTCAATGGAGGAACAGACCTAAATGTACATGTGATAATCGAGGACCTGAAGCTTGAGAGAAAGACTAATAGCAATCGACAAGTGTTTATATAGAGAGTGCTCCATCATACTTGGGGGGGCCTATGGACCAAGCGATGAAGACATCGCCAAGGTCGAAGAATCTCTCAAGCTGTTGTTAGACATGCGTTACGGGTAAACTTTGACGGACCAGCCGACACCCTGCCACAGGAGGCCTGCAAAGCAGTGGAAGACAGTCGTAAGGTGCTGTTAGGGATAGTGCTGCGATGCTCAACAGCTAGGAATCTCACCCAGAAGGATGTGGAAGTAATTTTTGAGTATGAAATAAGCCACAGTATTATAAAGCTCCCTTCATGCTCAACGCGTTTGAATACAGGCTATTTAGTCAATAGGCGGCGTACTGATATTGTCTTGATGGTAGACGGTTGGTGTTAGTCAGATTTTGTGGAGTTGCACTGTGAGTTCCGTTGAAGTCGTATTGAGTATTCCAGGAAGATCATAGCCATAAGGGATTATTGAATATCCTTCCGATAAATTGAATTCATCGTGTAAGTGATGGACCGTCGACATATGACCATCGAAGGTCATGTGACAATTCACGTGCAGCACTTTATCGGATTTTCCCGCTAGCCGAATCGCGAATTGCTGCTCCGGCAAAGATTCGTGCCAGCGACCGACCTCATTTGAGCTCACCCAAGCAACAACCTCACCCACCAGCTCAGCCCATCATGAACTCTTTCCGCATCGCCCGTGCGGCTCTCCGAGCTCGCCCTGCTGCCGTCCGAGTTCCCCTCCAGCGACGAACCTACGCCGAGGCCGTCCCCGACAAGGCAAGACCCAAAGAAGCCGGACCCGGCTACTGTTTTTAACGAACCCGACCCGGCTGACCGTTATCGCAGATCAAGCTGAGCCTTGCCCTCCCTCACCAGGTATGACCTCCGCCGTCGCGACAAGTCGGATCGAGATCGAGCACGATACGACCGAATTGGACCCTTCCCATGATGGCATCGCCGCCAATTGATGCATGGAGCTAATTGCCGCACGCAGTCTATCTACAAGTCCCACGATGTCGTCCAGGTCAACATCCCCGCCGAGTCTGGAGAGATGGGTGTCCTCGCCAACCACGTTCCTTCCATTGAGCAGCTGAAGCCTGGTCTGGTTGAGGTTGTCGAGGAGTCCGCTGGCTCCAAGCAGTTCTTCCGTACGTCTTGAATTACACCAATCAATTTTGCCGGGGTCCGAACAAATCGCTGATGGATTTTTTTTTGTTTCTAGTCTCTGGTGGATTCGCTACCGTTCAGCCCAACTCCGTCCTTAGCATCAACGCCGTCGAGGGTTACCCCCTTGAGGACTTCAGTGCTGAGGCCATCCGAGCTCAGATCGCCGAGGCCCAGAAGGTCGCCAACGGCAGCGGAAGCGAGCAGGATATTGCTGAGGCCAAGATCGAGTTGGAGGTGTGTACTATAAGGGACGTGTTTGCGATTGACTTTACTAATGGATACCTAGGTTCTCGAGACCCTGTCTGCTCATGTGAAATAAGCGTGCAGTTAGTTTGTGGTGACGGAGGCCCTTGTACATCAAAATATTCTACCCATCTTAGCACGGAAGCTGTGACAATTGATACCAGTCCTGGTTGTGCTACCTCCTAAATGCACTGTTATTCGTCTATCCTCAGTGATTGATTTGTCTTGAATTGTTGTAAGGTGGGCAGGTTTTAGTGACGTCGTTAGAGCAAAGCCATATCCTCACGACTTCCTTATTTGCAACACCAAGCCAGACTTTGTTGTGTACTCAACCCCTGATGGAAATCATTATGCACAATTGACCTCAAAATTTCCACCTACAACATGTCACGCATCTTACCACCTTGTATAGCGATACTCCCTATCGATTAATTGATATTCAGCCGTCGCCAACGGCTATTCGTCTGCTTTTCTAGCAGTGTCGCATGGCCTCTTGTACGATCAGTGCGCCTTTAGAAAGAGCTGATAAATCCTAGTATCAACCCGATATGATACCTCCAGGCGTTGTCGGTGAACGTGTTCGTCAACTGCAAACACTCACAGAAAATCCAGTTGCGAGTGAACAACCTTCGGTTTCTCCTGAGCAAGTGCGCAAAAACATCACGTTCGATTAGGGACAGCGAGCGACCAACGGACGGAAGAGTCATGCATCAAGAGATAGCGATCCCAGGCAGAAATCGTCGAGCCTGCCGCAGAGTGAACACCGACGACCGAGTGTTGTGGGAGGAGCCAAAGGTCGAGATCCATCGTCACGGCCGAGTGTTACTGGGTTTCAACCCCGAACTAGCCATGGTCGAAAGGTTTCGACTCGCCCGAGCCAACTCCCGCGGTACTCAGCTAGTACAGAGTTGTTGCCTCCCGAGTCTCTATTGACCTCGTATCGTGCCTCACCTGATCCGTCTCGCACCGTTAGCACGACAGAGAAATGCCAGGATGCAATGGACATCCTCGAGCAGTATAGTATACCCAGACCGGCGGGATGGTTTTCAGACGGCGGTGCGAGCACACCAGATCGAATACTACAGAACAGACCTATTCTCTCGCAAATATGTCATTCGTGCGCCAAACCTCTCGCTTTTGAACGATATTGCTCGCACTGCGGTCATGATTCGTGCATAAAGTGCACTGGAGAAATTCCTGGCAATGCCCCTAAGCACAGTATTCCTACACTTTCGGCTCCGCGTAAGGAACATCACCACAAGGACAGAATCCCCGAGTTACCTACTCAAGAAGAGAATACTACGAACGAGGACGACCAGCCTACACGGGTTGCTTTAGACACAGCCCGTCCTCGCAGGACTTCAAGGTTCGCATCCGAGCCAGAAACACCAAAGACTTCTCGTCCAACTAGAAAGAAATCTCGCCTAATACCTAAAATAAACCAGGAACTCCTGAAACCAGTTCGAAAAAAGACTGTTGCGGCACCAACAGACATCTCTAGCTCGGTGAAGAATAACCCCTTTTTCATGGCAGACCGGGGAACTATGAAAAATCCTTCCGAACCTGCAACCACAGCGAGATCAGTGCAAGTGGAACGAAAACCCAAGCACTCCGATTGCGTCCCCGATCGTCTCTTGTCTAAATCGCCCCGCGCTTCTCATATACAGGAAGAGTGCTCTGATCCTAGCTGCCGAGCGACACACGCTGGCCATCACCCGACTCGGCATAGTATCAGCTGTGCTACTCGACGTAGTTTGGGAGCATTAGTGGTCGAAGGCAACGACTTGGATATGATTGACGAGGATAAGGATAAACATGAAGTGAAGCATACCCCAGCAGTGGCGAAATCACCGTCACGGCACAAGTTACAAATGAGAATTGACCAACTGTATCATCACGGGCAAGACCTACACAACTCGCAGCATATCATGGAGCACCTAGCAGCTGGTGTCAAGACCCTTCCCTCTTCGGCAACGGAGAAGCCCCCTCATGGACCAGACGGGCGCTCGGGGATGGACGATTACAAACTGGGAAGGCATAGCCAACCCGCTTCCGACCATAGTCTGAGTCAAGACGAAACTATGACCGTTGGAACAGAAACTACCAAGCATAGCCTGAGCAGAGACACGGCAGTTCCTGGTGAGATTGAATCAAAGCCACTTAATCTTAACGAGCACAAGGGGGATCGACACCCACGTCCAAATTCCCACGAGCCCCATGTCAGTACTCATAATGATGCCCATTGGATAAACTCTGCGTTAGGCAGTCATGGTCAGGCTTGCGACGTGCAAGAACATCATTCGAGATCATTGACTTCGCGGCCAACTGGCGCAAAGCCTACCCCGGCAACACAGATACCCAACAAAGGACTCGGTACCTCCCAAGAAGAAACCGAAAGGAATACGGCACAAGCTCAAAACACTCCCTTGCCAGATAAAGCACATATTGTGAGTCCTGGGTCTTGTAAACGCCCCAAGGAGCAGGATGAGCCAGTCCCTGGTGTGCACATGTTACGCAAAACAGTCCCGCGAAATGACCCTGAAAAGCCGAACACCGAGACGACCAACATCTCATCATGGAGAACGCAATTGAGAAAAGTCGACATATCTTCAGAACAGCCATCAAATCAGCGGTTGACCCCTTCTCATGTAGAGAACTGGAGAAGTGAGCTAAGTAGTGTGAATCATCGGACGCCAGTATCTGAAAAGGATAAGAAGGAGGATTGCATCAACTGCAACCCAAACCAATACATGTCACCACAAGTAGAGAATTCTTCTCTATCCTTTGCTGAGGCGGAGTCACAGAAGAAAGGTGAAAATGAGAAAAGTGCTGCATTTGAGTCACCAATCCCCCGCCTCAAAGTAACCGACGTTGAGCTATCACTCGCTCGGCAAGGTGACGAGGAGCTCATGGCCAAGCGTCAGGACCTCCACGATAAAGAAGCGGAGGAGCAAAACAGCTCACAAAATTTAGACAAAAAAGACGATCCAGAACGCAAAGACTCAGTGATATCAACGGTGATTCATGATCCGATACCCATGATGCCGTATAAGCATATGTGCGCCTGGCGAGCGCGGTACATGGATCTCAAGAGCCAAGTTGATCAACTCGGAGATGAAACGGGTTGCCCGCTATCGGATGGACAGGTTGGTACCTTTTGTTCACATACTCGTGCAAATATCGACATTGAAGGCCTTACGGTTGTGATGCATTTCAAAGGCAAAGATGACTTGGTGATCAATACGGACCTGAGGGAGGGCTTACAAGAACACCAAAGGCAACAAGGGATTGGGAAAGTGGGAGAGCAGAAAAGTTGAGCTGATTGGAACAGCGACATACAGAGTTGAACCGGGACGAACGTATCGAGAGGTCATAGCATAGGTTTTATTCTTTAATTAATACAAGTACCAGCACACCTACTTTATTCTAAACAATAGAGCATTATTTTATATCCTAGGTCATGATCTCGTCGATGAGACAAATTGTATTAAAAGTTTGTATGTATATGAAACACCATATCGTGGTATTGTATAAGAACCTTATGTATCATTGTATGTATGGAGCTACCCTGTTGCACGATATGCTTTTTTGTTCTCGCCAAAGCATGTTCCTCTGCGTGCAACGGCGTAGCATAACTTAACGGATGACAGTGAGTCCAACGTCAGCGAACGTAGCGAGACATCGGTGTCAAGGTCAGCAAGCAGCCAACGGGGACGATTCCACAGGTTGCCGGTCTAAACACCCCCGGGCCCTACTGCAGTCTCCCCTCTTCCCCGGGTTGCCAGTCCTCGCGCCAGGTTTGGGATCCAGGGGGTGGCTGGAACAGAAGAAAAGCAATCCTTTAGTTTGGTTTGAGAAGCGGTGACACGGGGGGTGGGAGGTGATGAATGTCCCTTGTCGGTCTTTTTGCTTCTTCTTCTCTTTTTATTTACTATGTAGTGTACTGTATGCATGTAGGGCTGGCGTGGTTCATCATTAAGTCTTCTTGACGTGATTAAGAGAACCCTTAGGGGGCAAAAGTGCAGCACTGTTGTTGTGGTATAAATGAGGCGAACAGGGTGTAACCCAGAACAGGATCGACGTGCTCTGTTTTTTTTTTTTTTTTTTACGAGGGTGTTTTAAGATGGAATGTTGCTTGTTTGACCACCTACACGAAATGTCGGAAAAGCAATATGATCTCACTCTGAGGTACATAGGTAGGGGTGAAGCGATGTTCGTCATATGAACAAGCAGACAAGGTAAGAAGATGTAGGGGAAACAACTGCACGGGGAAGGCATTCCCACATATGTCAGTGCCAAAATGTTCTGGCGACCAAATATTCTAGGGGTCCAGTTTCAATTGAAGCGGTGAGAAGACGAGGGATCCTGAATTTGACTTGTCGGTGAAAACCCCCTTCGTTGCTCTGGCTTGCTGTGAAGGAGCTTGGAAACGAAAAACCCAGCCTCATGCAATGCAGACTCTCGCTCGGTATGAATGCAGCCATCAAAGGCAGACACAGGACTAGCATCGAATTCTCAAACTTGCATCTGTACCGGTCACCGGGGGGTCCCTTGCCTGTTATAGTATGAGCCATCGAATATAGCGTTCTTATGCACGTAACAACAGGCGAGTTTGAGGAAAAGTTCCGATCAAGAAAGGCGCTAGATTTCGAGAGCGGTCAAGGCTTCTGACAGCGGTGAAGTCTGAGGGCGAGCGAGCCTGTGTTGTTAGAATATGAGCATGAGTCATGTGTTTTTAACAAGCGCTTCGGCAAGAAACACGCTTGTGGAAGTTTGTGGATCATGGTCGGCAGTTGAAATAGTTTAGGAGAACTGGCTGTTCAGGTGACGCTCTGGACGCTTTGCTGGGAGTTCCAAGGCCATGGACGACGATGATGTCTCAGCTGTGGCCAAGATGTGTTAAGATGACTCGGATGTGCTCCATGGATTATAGAAAAACACGAGCATGGCGTGTAACAGGCAAACACTGTGTAGCATTCAAGCAAACAAACAAGGTATCATGGAACGAACCAGCCGATGGGGCCCATGGTCCGCTCCAGGGCTTTTGGGCTTAGCTCAGACCCTGTCAACACAAAGAACAGAAAGAGAACAAGAGAAGAACCAACTTGATTGGGTAATTGTTATACAAGCCTCCAAGACTCAATGACAAACCTCAACTCTGATGAGGTCTGTGCTTTTGTTGCTCAGCGCGCATAGTCGAGTCGACACAAGCGACGGATGTTATCTATCCGTAACTCAAGACTCATTCATAGCTTGAACTCGTGAAGCTCCAGACCCCGGATGCCAACGTCAACCTTGAACACATGTCCACCATACTCGCGACTTGTGCCCTCGCCCTCGTCATCCTCGGCGGTTGTGACGACGAGCTCGGTACCGACGAATTGCACACAGGTCGTGTTCTTTGTCGGCACTTTGACCTCGCCTACAATCTCAGCCGTCTTAGGGTCGATCCGAATCACGCGTCCCTCTCCGTAGACGGCCTGCCAAATGAAGCCGTCCACATCTACACGGAAGCCGTCCGGCTCACCTGAGCCTTTGTGGGTATAGAAGACACGCTTGTTGCAGATCTCTCCGGATTCTGTATCAAAGTCGAATGCAAAAATTTCTCTGGCGCTTGAATGTGTAACATATAGTGTTTTGCCATCTGGGGACCAACCTGGCGTGTTGGGAATCGTCATGTCGGGAAGCTTCACCTCCCGCGACTTGGAATCCATAAGGTAAACCGCTCCTAGATTCTCATGTCAGGAACTGCAGGGACTAATTACGCGGAGGGGAAAAATAGGCCTATGTCATTGTTGTTCCTTTACAAGAAGATCGAGATAAAGTAGCGTACCTTCAGGCTTAAAGGGACCAAGACCAAAATCCGTCATGGTTCCAAGCCAGAATCGGCCGAGGGGGTCCACGCCGCCGTCGTTACTACGCAGACGCTCATTCGCTGGCTCTTCGAACGGTTGGATGAGTTCGTATGTCTCCTTCTTCACATCAAAGATCGCCAATCCATACTTGACGCCCAGAGCGATTCGCTCCTGTGGGTCGACGCCGGCAATATTAGCTGTAACAGTAGGGCATACATCCAACTGAACGGTCTTGAGAGACGAAGGGCCCCCTGCGACCTTGACGTAATGCAACCGCTTGCTACGAATGTCGACGAAGCGCAAAGTATCGCTAGACTTCTCGTGAAAAGGTCCTTCACCCAAGAGACAATACGTCTCAAGCCAAGGCTTCTCTATCGTCCATTGTTGAATGTCGGCGCCCATTTTGGTAGTATTTAGTATGAGCCTGGCGTTATATTGAAATGTAGGTATATGTTTGAAGTGAATGAGCGAGGAGATGTATGTTAGATAACTATGGTGAATAGCGGGGTTGAGGTTAATATGATCTAGACTATATGATGTATGAGGGGAAAGGCGGGTCAAGACAGGTTGAGGTTGAGAGTGGGGGAGTTCTACTGCAAAAGACTGCATAAAGTGCTCATCCGTGTAGGTTCAAAGCCCGAGGAAATACTGTAAAATCATGGAACCAGGAATAAAACGCAATGGATAATTGTAGCATCACCGATGGCTAAATTCACGGTTTGGCCAACTTGCCCGGTTCGGTCCGGAGATGATAGCAGCACGCTCCGATCCGTTTCCGGGACCGCCGGGCCTACAACCCGGTTCTTCATCATCGCCGTATAAGGTCTGATCCAGGCGGTATATGTAGGATCTTGGAGGCGTAGGACTGCATTTCTCTGTACTAGTCTAATGGAATTGTTTGCTCCGTATATCTCGCTGGTGTAACGATGCAAGGGGATGTCACTGATTTGGTGGCCATCCAAGTGGTCCGACCATCATGTTGGCTTGCTGTGGCGCTCTCTGACCAACAAGCTGTAACAGTCGATCTTGCCTTGTGAAGCAGTGGCCCAAACTGTCGGGTCCAACTAAGTAACTACCGCAAGACATATAATTGGATGGCCCGCACTGGAATGTCTTGTGCGCCATCTCTTTGCGCGCTTGTGCCAGTGTAGGTACGTTGGGTCTTAACCACGGCTGCAGTACGCACGCATGGTTTGCGCAATTAGACGCTGGTTTGTGTCTAGCATCTAACACGGCTGACATTGCCGCGCTCATACATATATCGAAAAATGCGCTTTGATGCGGAGGAGACCTTGTACTGTATGATGAAGCCATGACCTGCCTTTGTTTGTCAGTCGGTAATACGTACTGCGTAAGAATCATCGCCCACAAGCGACATTGTAACCTCACTGCGTGGGGGAAGATCGTTTTTGGCTAACTAGCCCCCCACGTGCGTTCTTTCTTAGGTTGCTCGATCTCCAACCTTTTCCAAGACAAAACACAGAGATTCAACTCAACCCCCATGGCCATGAAACTTTTTCCAGCTTTATCAGATCGTGAGGTGGGTTACGATTCGTCAAGGCAACTCGCGACAATTTGGCTCTCAGTTATGCTTCTCTTTCCAGTTGACCGCAGGTTGTCTACCAGGACGGGACGCGAAGCATGACTGCAAAAACCTCTCAATTCAGCAACACAGGGTTTGATGGTGAACTTTTCGAATTGCTCCCCTAGACATCAATCATTAGGTTGTCATCGGGCAGCAACACCACCTTCATGGCAATGAACTGGAGCGTGGATGGACAACGCATCAAAAGACAGCTCAACCCGCAGTTCCCACACATCTCTTGACCGGTCGAAACGTATGCAAAGAGACACACATCCACCCACACCGCTCAACCTTGTGGCAGCAATGATGCTGCACTGTCTGAAAAGGGTGAAGCGGACACGGCACCGTTGGGTGACAGGTGTCGACCAACGCCGTTACTGCATTCACTAGTTTCGAGGTGCCCATGTCAGCCAGCCGTTGGTCGATGGCTGCATCAATGCACCAGTGCTGTGCTGCTGCATGTCGTATGTATCCGTATGTACGTGTAGATGCAGCAATGGGCTCCTGCATGAACCAGGCCCAAGCTGCACTTCTCCACGAAGGGTCTAGAGTGTTTAGGCCTCGGCTCCGTGAGTGTGACTAATTGATATTGTGGGCTGAAAGCTTTAGGGAATACCACGCTGCCAGCACATCCCGGACCACCACAACAAAAGGCATGGCAGGGTAAATTAGTTGCAGGACGCAATGCATGCCATAGTTACAGATGCCCGTTGATTAGGTGGCCGGCCGTGTTTTGCCTGGCTCGGACCCTTGGCTGTTTTCCCTGACCGCTCATGGTCACGGGAGCCGTCAAGACCCATGATCACCACTGCTAGACCGGGGGTTAAGTGTCGAGGCTGAGCCGAATTTTGAAGAGGCCATAATAATCCGACAGCTCTTTGATCGTCGTTTTTGCACACCCTTGTCCACGCGACTGACTTAGACTCCCGGCAGATATGCAAGGCCACGTTCAAGTGTAGAGTACCATTGGGAGTAGGTGACGTGACGCGACAATGAAAGCGAGGACAACACCATCGAGCTTCTTGACAGCGCCAAGTTCGTCAACAGCGGCTAATTGATAACATAGATCTAATCAAGACCGCGAGATTAGCTTTCGAAAATGGGCGGGCATGATATGTAAATCCAATAGGAATCCGACAACTAGGGACGGGCCGGTCAAAGGACGGGACGATACAACATGGGATATCTTCACTCACTGCATAATCGACAACTATTTTGAGCTGATGAAAGAGAAGGTTAGAAAGAACAACGCAAAAGAACCCGACCCCAGCAGCGTCACAGCAACTTGTTTCAGCCTCGGAGCTTGAATTACCCTTGTAAATTCTGTGCAGGCGGAGGCACTGTCTTGAAAGACTCGGCACGAGCATAGACGTGGTGTAAGTGTTGGCATAAATGTAACTGTGCTGCAGTTATCAAATCCCCAAAGACGTAAAAGGATCATCAGTAATCCTACCCCCACACTGCCGAGACCGCCACCTCATAAATTCATTTCTTATGTTTAATTGTCTGTACCGGTCTCTGAAATTAGAAAAACTGAGGACGAGACATGATATCGAATCCAAAATCCGGAGCCCCTCCGCCATCAGCATCATGGTTAAGCTCAGGATCACGCACCTGGGGTTCAATAAAACACTACGCCGTCATAATGATCAATTTGAGGGAAAGAACCGGGTCTTTCACGTCGTGGAAGCGCCTAGGCTTGTTGCGTCCACTTAATGCTAATAAGAACGCCCCGTCCCGTAGTACTCAGCGCCGCAACGTGTTTTTAAATAAGACAATTGCGGCACGGCGTGATGTGATAACGGGTTCAAGCCACCCGTCGTTGACGATATTGGTGGCTTTGGTCCACCTCATTTCGCCTTTCTCGTGAGTTCATTTCCTGTAGGACTTATGACGAGCCGTCCATTATCTGTCATGGCCATGTCACATCACCCCTGGACTCTCAAAAGCGGCCGCTCATTGATGATCTAAGATTAGAATCTGCCATGTCGACAATTCTGATCGTTTTCTTTTCTTCTTTTTGTTGTCATTATGGCCTTGATGTGATGGGGAGAAAACCTTTGTGGTTCGGTCTGTGGCTGTTCTTTCAAAGCTCATGCGATGATCCGTAAGTTTGTTCGCCGCGGCAGTGCTGAAAGAGTAGGCCATAAATGACGGGTAATGATAGCTTGCTTTTACTTACTAGATAGTCTGGCAGGATCTGGTGTGCATGCTCTGCGCGTGACATTATCGACAGGTACGCAATGTCGCGTTTGATCGTGTGAAAGCTTGCTAGCCTCCAACCACTTCCCCGGTACAGGCGCTTGTACCAGTCAGTGTGCCAGTCACAAACCCGGCATCGACGCAATGCAGATTGGTCTCCCCACTAGAGACAACTGTCATGGATGGCTGCATCTGCCCGCGGGTGGGCCTTGCAGCTCTTAACCAGGTAACCAGGGTCCCTTCCCCGGTAGAGGCGGCCCCTGGTCATGCAATTCACCATCACCCGTCAGAGTTGCTGTCGTCCGATGCACCCACACCCCTCGGTCGAGGTACCGTATATCACCGCTCCAGGGGTTTTCTGGCGGAAGCTAACATCGAAAAGCAAAGAATAGCAAAGTGCCATGGATGAATACTTGACGGGTTTTCTCATTAGCTGAAGTTGTAGAGGAGCGTTTTCATTGCAGGTACTTTTAGTGCTGGGGTTATAGTTACCTTAGGAGCATACGAAAAAAAAAAAAAAGAGTAACGCGATGCCCATACTGAATAGGCAAACAGATTCTCTATGGGCGGAACTCGTGGGTACAGTGACCAACCTTGGCGATGCCAGCAATTGAGAGCTAGCAAATTTATCGTGGAAATGGGCAACAACGGGTAAGTCAGGTCCCTTCCGCGTACGTGGCGTGTCGTGGCGCGAATTGTGTGGAAGTTTGGTCTAGAGAAAAGTCAAAGGGTTGCCTAGGGTGCCAACAAGGTTGACGTCTAATGATGCTATTGTTCAACTCTCAAATGGAGGGTCTTGGGTATGAGTGAGTGGACAATGTCGGAATTCGAAATGCTGCATTTTGATATCTCCTGCCTGTTGTTCCCAGTGTTCCGTGCTCCAGTCACTCTTGCCTAGGGAGTAGGTACTCTGGTCGGTGACTGCCTACCTGGTAGGTAGGCAAGTATCTTATGGAAGGCGCCTACCCTTACAGAACCTGCCTCGACCAAATAATCCCTTCTCCGTTGTTTTCGCCTTTTGCTCCCGTGCTTCTTCATTTTGATCCTTCTGCAAAGTGTCAATCTCCAGTATCGTCACTACGATCAACATGGAACCTCACTCATGGTCTGAGTTTGGAATATCGCACCCAAGCTCTACCTCTAGGGGTGAGTATAGAGAGAAACTCTGTCCTTCCTCATCCTGCAGCCCTGCCCTACCTATCCCTACCTTGGCTTCCAACGTCTCTTTTGGGGTCTCACCCACCCACCTCGGGGCAAGACAATGCAAGTGAGTGCTGTCTTTTCTCATGCAGATTCATGGCCCTAGTTTTTTTCCGCTTTTGGTGGGCGAGTTCAAATGCAATGCCATGTCATCATGAACGACACAGCATGGCAACAAACCGCTTGTAAGTAGGATTCGAATTCGTGGTCTGTTCGAGGCCTACAATCCCTTCCCACGTCAGCGCGAACTATGCACGAACTGCAGTTCATATTCTTGCTGGTGGAAGAAAGAATAAGAAAAAAAGAAAAGAAAAGAAAACATATCAACTAATGTTACACTAGATAATTAGTACGCAATCAACCGCTCAACCGCTGCTCAAGGAACCAAGCAGGACCTTGTAATGACTAGCCAGGATCAGCTAGACCAAGGTCCGCACCACCCAAAACCACGGACACGGGGCACTACGACGATCTTTTGTTTCTTTGTCCATCTCAGCTCCCTTCCACGTTCCTCTAACACGCTGCCCTGGAGTACAGGTACAGTAGTAGAGGTACCTAGCTCAGCATAGCGGTATGGGCAGGTTCTTTGTTGTCTCTTTTCTCTTTTCCTCGAAAACGTTTTCTTGTTGCTTTTGGATTTGCGTTACCGCCTCTGTCGCTGGCTTGGCAAATGTCTCGTCATTCTACTCACTTACACAAGATTCAATGGCCCGGCCCACCTCGCGTCTCTCTCTCAGAGAGTAAGCGCCTATAACGAAAATCCTTGCGCTCCCGTCGTTCACTGAACGGCCGGTGCGTTTGTTAGCATCTGCGTTCGCATCTGCAACTCGATCGATAACATAGTGAGTGAGATACGTACTGAACGTACTGTACGACGCTTGGGCTTGGGTTTGGGCGAGACGGGCCGCGCTTGATCTTGCGCGGGAGCGATGCATTGAACTGATCGAGGTACAACCGTGCCCACGGCTGCCGTACATATTACTGCGGATACGTACACATGGCATTCCCGTTGACCGCTCTAGCTTCCCTTAGGCTCCGGATGCCTGGGTACTAGCCCGCCAGCCCGCCGGCTTCTAAGCTAAACGAATGATGGGCGGTGTCGAGCTTAGTTTAGCTTTAGGGACACGCTGCACGGCATCCCACAACTTTGTTGACTGAGGCCTGCTTCTTTGCGGACCTGGTGGCCTCGCATGCGTCCTCCTCCACCTATTGCTTCCGTGGCGACTTGAACTTGGACTACATGCTGGGTTGTCGAGTCCTTGTTGTCTTCTCGAATAGGGGCAGCAGAAATCGTAAAGGACTCGGTATGGAACGAAATTTGTATGGGAAGCACACCGACCGCATAAAGCAAAGAGAAACAAAGGGAAAAACTTGTCATGAATGGCGAAGCTACCGGCAGCTCCCCGTCCGTTAGCACACCCCGGTCTTCTAGCCTTGCTGTGCGAAGTTTACAGAGCAGGGGTATCTCAGTGACTTGTATCCGTACATGCGTCTGTGTCTGCATGTTAAGTCTTCACAACCCCTGGCCAAAACGCTTCCTCCCCGGCACTATGACCCATTCATCTCATCACCTCGAGCAAGAGCTTGTTCGCTGTTGGGTCCTAGCTCTCAACCCCAGCTTAGCCTGAGAACTAACACGGCTTCTTTCGCTAAAGGTTACTGTGGGACTTCGACTTTAGATGAACAGACCAGCTCTGGGGCTTGATAAGGGCAGGTCGCCGTACTACCAGGGCCAGCTCAAGGCTCGCATGTTCGTACCAGAGCAAATAAAGAATACCACACAGTGTGGCCTGTAGCCCCATCCACGACAGACTCGCTTCTAGATATTTTCTCGTTGGTGGTGCCGACAATACATCTTACATCACCAGACCGTTCCTGTGCCTGGAAGTTCTTTGCTCTTCTTCCATCTTTGTCACTCTTCTCCCTCATCGCCCCGTTGCCGCCTTTTGGTATTAGGCTATACAACTTCCTATCAGCCTTCCCACCCATCGACAAGGCGCCATCAAAGCCAAAGCCACAAATTGCTGTCTACACCTTTCAGCTCCTTGTACTACCTACATCTCAACAAGCCGAGATCCCCCTTCAACGGAAGTGACGTGGACACCCAAGCACAGCAGAGCCAGTGATTGAGTTACGAGGCGGAACGATTGCTTGAGAACTTGGCTTCATCATAGCCACGCATTATTAGCCATTCAGAGTGGGAGCTTGCTTCTCAAGTCTATGATTTGCTGGCTGGCCTGCACCTTCATTCATATATCCCTGCCGTCAGTTTTCTTTCACGGCCACACTTCCGTGGTTCACCTTCGTTCTCAATTTCTCTCAGATTGAGCCGTTGCGTGCTCTCGGGTTCGCTTGAGCTTCAGATATAATTACTTGCCTGGACTTTGCACTCTGATTTGTTTGATCACAACCTAGTTGGAACACTAGTTTCTGTTCATCAGTCAATAATACGCGAAACCTCCCGAGCTGTTTCAATTGCTTGGTTATAAGGGGATCGTTGCTTCGGTCACAGTCAACACGACTTACTTGGTCTATCCTTCAACCCTTCTATTTCGAGCTAGGACTGTGTGGGTTATCTCCCCATCTAGTCCGCAGGAACCATAGTCAATCTGGCTATTCCATCGACAAGCCTGTGGTCGCAGGCGCAAACGTCTCTGAGCAGACCAGGTTCTGCCGCGACAGACTCCACGGGTGCATCTCCCAACTCGCCACTAACACCATCGACACCAACCTGGCCTTCCCGAGACTTCCCTCAAGCGAAAGCAACTGCTAGTCAGGATAACAAACTACCGTCCATAGCTAAGTTCGAGCAAGATCCATGCACTGGCCCTCGTGGCCAGGTGAGCACAAGCGGTCTCTCAATGTCGCATACTGAGCCTGCATCTCAACATGCGCCAGGCCGCTCTTCGAGGTCCCCCATGGGAGAAGGTCTAGTCTCACCCACCTCGACTCGGCACGCACATCTTGGTGATCGCGAATTCCGCCACGATGGGAGCAATACTCCATACACCAATGGTGAGGAACGAATGCAGCAGGTCCCTCAAAAGACTCTGGGCGTCCATAATATCCTCAACCCTTTAGAGCCTCGGTCATCGGCTTCTGCAGGCAACGGTCCTATCCATCCAGCAGCTCGTCCTTCTGACTCCGTGATGCATCCTCAAACGCCAGGCTCGTTACCTGGACCCTTCCATGCAACAAGATCGTTCCCGCACGGTCAAAATGCATCGATTTCTCTTCCAGGTACACCCATAGGGTCACTGACACCTCTTGGGGGGCCTGGCTCGGGACGCAACTCACCTGTAACAGGGTATCCTTTTCCTGCAGTTGGCAACACAAGACAAAGAGCTAGCCCAACGCAACATCCTCGAGCCATAAGTGTCAGTCACGTCCCGTCTCGCGAATCGGATGGTCGCCAAACTTCGTCCTTGCATGGTAAACGACCCTATGAGGAAATGGCAGCCGAAGACAACAGATCCCACTACCCTAATATACATCATCTATCTGGGATGCCAGCTGGACCTCCCTCGACACTGACGGACTCTGGTAGGTTGCATTCCCAGGGACCGATGTCTTCCCCTGGATTACAGGCTCCTCACTCGAGCTTACCGCCCAACCATATGACAGGTCGCCAGCAACCGCCTCCAACACATCATCAAACTTCATATTCTCCTAATTTGCAAACTGGTCGACCATTCCCCAGTCCTGGGCCCCAAAACGACAATGCCACGCTGTGGTCGGAAACGTTACGAAGACAAGGCACTGGTGGATCTCTCTTTGGCGTCGAAGGACAACAGGCCTTCATGACACTTCCTGGAAACGAAACACCTATACCTGTTCACATGGACTTTTCTCATGCGTCCAAAAAGGCCGATGAGAAGAGACAACGAAATGCCGTCGCTTCGACGAGGCATCGAAGGAAAAAGAAGATTATGCAGGAGGAAAACTCGAAACAATTGCAAGAGCTTCGGGACGAAAGACGGATGATGGAAATCAGAATTGAAGAGCTGACGCAGCAGCGGGACTTTTATCGCGACGACCGCAATCGCTTACGGGACATTGTTGGGCAAACGCCGTCAATAAGTGGTCTTGCTGCAGGACCTCCAAGTCCCACCTTTTCAACAAGCAACTCGTACGCAGAGACCGGATCCATGGCCTCGGGACATATGGGTTATGGCGGTGAAGGAATGTCAAACGAAAGGCCGAACCAGCGCCGTCGAACCGATGACCATCCCGAGTACTCGCTGCCCCCGTATTCTCCTGCGAGCGTCACGAGCGGACACCCAAGCGCATCTCCAAGCCAATTGCCACCGATGCCGATGCCAGGCTACGGTGCACCATCACGACCATCATCGGCAGCATCCTCAGCCAATAGCGAAAGGCTGCCGCCATTGAGAACCATGGAAGGTCGACCCATTGGTCCGCCTCCTGGATCAGGCGTGCAGGAGCAGGATATGCGAACTGGACAGTGGGTTCCGGTTCAGCCTCGAGCACAGGAAACTGGCTGGGCAACAAGAGACACGCATCGCAGGGCTTGATGCTGCCATTTCCGACGTTGAGATTTTGCAAGCTTGCGTTTACATTTTGCAACTGATGGATACCTACTATATAATATCGCAGCGGTTCAGGTTTCCTGTTTGGATTTGGATTTGCAGACTAGCGGGTGGAACTCTAAGACGCATCTGTTGGGCGACCGACGAATTTATTGCAATTTGTAATTCCGTCTTGCTTCATTTCTCTTTCTCGTTGGGCTACGCTGTTTGTTGCTCTTGCTTTGAATCCTTTTGCGTGCATGGTGCTGCTTTGTTATAGCAGCGATGGTCGAAGGCTTGTATCTTTGTTTTGCAGACATTCATTCATTTCCGTTCTCAGCACTTGCTTTGGCATTTCGCGGCTGGTCCCTCCCTTCTGCAATCAGATACCCTTGGGACCTTTCGCTCTTATCAACAGTACATTGTCGTGGAGACGATGGTTCAGTCCATGTACACCAGTATGCAGTATCTTTGCACGACAGAGATCCAAATGACCATTTCCGATGGCGTTACTCACCTACCAAAACCTCACTCATGTTTATTCGTCACCTTTGCATTTGTATTCTATGTTGTTGTTTCTATCATTGGCAACCCGTTGATACCAAATTGGAATTGTGAATCAGCTACTCGTTTATGCATCTGTTTTATGAAAAAGTTATTTGGGACAAAAATCGGAGTTCTCTTGGCCATTGGGTTTCAATTTTATCGCACGGCAGAATGTCTTTTTTTTCCCCTTTCGCTTGTACTACCTGATACCCTGGTTCTTGCGACGGATCGAAGAGCGCTCGAGTTATATTAGTATACTACAGCATAGAGCGAACAGCATTCGAAGATAATAGTCTATACAGGAAACGTTTCTTGTTAATCAACCCCTTAATATCTTGCCCTATCAAATGAATCTACAGGTGATACACGGCGCAGTTTCAGTGAGATATTTGCCTCAGTATGTGATGAGTCGTCTGGAGAGAGAAAACTACCTACCTACCACCCTGATGCATTAGGCTTACCAAGATGACTCTGGGACGAAGTTGACATGTCCGAAACATTTGGTGCTCATGTCTTGTTGTCTCTACTGCTGCTGTTGGTGGTCTCTCTCAACTCGCCTCGTCCGAGGCTGTGGCTATGAGGGAAATCGACTCATGCAGACATGCTGTTTATGTATGTGACGATTGCTGCATGCATCGACCTTAGCGGCAGTTGAACCAACGGGAACAAATCCAGGAACAGGGGTTTTGCCACAGTGCACAGTGATTACAGTAGTAACAGCAAGAGGCATGTGTTTGTGTATGTAGGTAGAGTATTCACTTGCATATAACATACATATGCATGTGCTTGAATGCATTCTTCGTGTTACAAGGTGGTTTGTTGCTTGCTTAAGCTGTCACATCCTTCAATCTCGGCTTCTTTCTGAACAGGGAAGGGGTGGCAGCAGTAAGTAACTGTACATATCATGAGCATGTACGTACATAATTACTGAAAGTGTGAGAGAGATGGATGGGATGGGCGGCTAGCGGCTAGAGTACATTAGTTTCCTGTTCTATCATATTATGTGCAGGGCCGGAGATGGAGTAACAGTAGATGGCCGGATGGATGGTGATTCACATTAGATCACACTTGCTCAAGCAGGGGTTACACGCAGAGAGCAATTGGGCAGCTATAGGATGGATCAAGGTTGAATATCACTTTGTTAATGCCCAATGCTAAGTACCTAACTAACGAATCCTGAATAATCTC
Organism: Fusarium palustre; assembly: GCA_014899045.1. Taxonomy (NCBI): domain Eukaryota; kingdom Fungi; phylum Ascomycota; class Sordariomycetes; order Hypocreales; family Nectriaceae; genus Fusarium; species Fusarium palustre. Next base: position 147,602 of record JAAVUH010000068.1, read on the forward strand.
GATCCACTTTGTGATACGACAGATAAATTGCGATGGGTAGATACTTGCTGTGTAGTACAGTACATGTAACATGAGTGTGATATTGGTTCATCAAGTTCCTCTGTCTCTAACCATGATGTTCTTTGCTATAATACCCGCATTAATTCCCCCACATTCTGTGATCGCGCTATCCCGCGTGTCGGATCATCTAAAATGCAATCTACTTTAGCAAGGTAGACCTCGTCCTGGGCTGATAATCCTGGCAAACTTTACTGCAAAAGCAAGTACTTAGAGTTATCGTCCAGGTACCCGTGCAAATATCTCAGCTATAATAAGACGTATTCTTTAATTATTATCGACTCATTTACAGAATACGGAGGCCTCGTTATGCAAGACTTGCTCACATATTCCCTTTCTTCTTTTGTTTCTCCTTTGCTTCATAACCTGCAGTTTTTGCCGTTTGACATGTCATTTTTCTTTTTATTCGCATTACATACATGCAGGGAACCTCAACGCAAAAAAGGCTTGCAGCAAAGATAACCTCCGTCAGCCGAAGAAACGATGCGGCAACAACGCTAATGTACCTCGACCAAAAGTGTATGTACGTATGTATATTCATCCGTAAAAGGGAAGCGGAAAGATGCTATGCCACGTTTGCGGTGATGACGTTTGTTTGCTTGTTTGCTTCTCGTCGGTGTGGTAATAACCCGTAGCGAGATGGCTTTTTCTACGCCTCTTTAATATCCCGAGTATATTTGCCAACCAATTGGGCTTGTTCCGCAGCTTGTTCCCAGAGGTCTTGAGTTATATGAGAACTGGAATAGAGATCTCTCACCTTCTTCAATGAGAAGGTTGGCGTCATGTTTGCTTGACAAGCGGGGAGGATATGTATTGGTCTTTACTGCCTGTGATGTTGTGAGAGAGTTCTTGATAAGAATCCGAATTGCTTGCCACTCTGGATTACTGCAATCTCATCCCGTCTCTTAGACTTGATCTTTATACTCAAAAATGCTAATGCTCCGCTTCATACCGAATGCAAGGCGCTGAATGTATTGGTGAGTTTTCGCAATTGTATTATACCAGTCTTGTATACAATTCCAAGTCATGTACCGAGCCTTGCAAGGACCGCAACTAAGTCCTTGTTCCAAATTATCTATATCCAAGTACATGTCAGTGATTTTGGAACTTTCCAGCCCTTTCTTCCAGTATCTAGATGGCGGTACGTAAAAACATGAAAGACAACAAGTCAAAAGTATCACTCAGATCGAGTATCGCAAGTTCCAAAAAGACGTTAGTCAACCTGGAAGTTTTGTTTCATGAATTAAAGCAGTGAAATCTATCTTGACATGGGCTCAACGAGTTAATGACCAATAAATTTCAAATATTGATGAGTGTTATAGGTAGGCGATACGGGGCTGGCAAGGATTCCTCATGGCGTCATATGGTATGCAGAGCCTGAACTGAGATTAACTTTCAACACTTGAATCAATCTCGTCTATCTATCTTATCCGCGTGTGCTGTAGTAAAGGCGGTTTGTTCTCATGTCGCTTGATGTCGCTAGGTATGGTTGCAGATGATGACGTTTCCTGCCCAGGACCTTTACCAAGTGGCAAACAATTCTCGCAGAATATAGGTGTTGCCATTATAGTGTGCCCGCAGTGGTCTAAACTAGGCTCTTTGATCCGTAGAATGATATAAAAAATATAAAAATGAGTATGAATCAAATGGACATACACAACATGCCTAGGTAGGTGCACCGTCAGGACATAACACTTAAGCAGCCAGCTTGAGGCCATCATCGTACCCTTATACTAGCTCACAGAGATAAACCAAATGCCATATTCATCCTCATCAGGATACTTCCTCTCTTCTGACTCCATTAAAAGAAAATATTGGGTATATTCGGTATGGATGATCATCTGTAAGTGAAGCCACAGCCAATTGACGCCACGTGTGGCTGCACCTGTTCTGGCCAACCAGGAAGCTCCAAGCTCGACATCTGGCCTCGAGCGTCATCTCAACACCATACCAACGCCCCGCGATCAACATCACGTCAATCTTGACCCGGCGCATTACGACGTTGAATCCATTGCAGTCGCCTTCCTCTTCAGGACATACTTCAAATCGCGTCAAGAGAGGCATCGCCTCATCACCATCATGGCTTCATCGATCCCTCAATCGAGTATTCAACTCGATTACCCTCTCTACGCCATCGACTTCGACCCTGAGGATGCGACTCGAGTTGTTGTAGGCGGCGGAGGTGGTGCTGGTCGATCTGGCGTTGGTAACAAAATCGTGGGTTGGCTTCCCTGTCCCCTTGTGTACAAGAGTTAACTAACATGATATCTAGACTGTTCTCGAAACTGTTTCCCAACAAGAACTTCGCTCGGCCGGAGAAATCGCCCTTTCTCGCGATGAAGACAGCGTCATGTCCCTCGCCGTCGGTCCCCACAAGGGGAAAACCACGTACCTTTACGCCGGCGTCAATTCCAGCCCAGAAAGCATCGCAAAGGGCAAGAACGAGCATCTCCGAGCACTGAGTGTTGACCCTTCAAAGCTACGTACTTCGGTCGGAGCTAAGACACCCGATACGAACATCACGGAGGTGTCGCGAACCGCCCTTTTTCAGGACCCCGAAGCCGATACATACCAGCGACTGTTGCGCATTGCGGGTTCGGCCGGTGTTGCAGCTACAGCGATGAGCAAGGAGCCCCAATTGGCGATTTTCAATGTCGCAGGTGCGGCTGTCAAGTCGCTCAGCGTTCTCAAGATCGAGAAAGAGGCTGAGGATTTGGATATCATACAGACGGGAGAGACCGAGTTCCAAATCGCATACTGCTACAAGTACGAGCTGTGGCTTGTCAACGTCAGCGGCAAGGAGATTAGTGAGCCGCGAAGAGTCTATGTCATGCAGGATGACCATGGCGAGCGACCAGCTTTCCGAGCGATTCGATACCTGAGCCCTAACTTTATCGTGGCTGCGACCAATCTTCCCAAGCGAAATGGAGTCGTGATACAGGCTTTCAGATTGCCCAAGTTGGCACAGGCAGAGGCGCGCCTGTGCCTAAATGCCAGAATACCAAGGAAGATTTCTGCAACCGCATTTGCCGTTGCCAACCTTTCCCCTCCATCTTCACCATTCGGCTCTCTCGGTGAAACACAGTTTGTCATTGCTGTTGCGGGTCATGATTGCTCCATCACTCTATACACACTCGAGCACACGGTTGGTGGCTCTATTGAGCTACTTTCCAAGCTATGGCATTTGCATACGCTGAAGGAGGTCCACGGAAACGCCAACATCACTGCCATGGCCTTCTCTCACTTTGTCACACCAAAGAATAATCTCCGCCAGCAATACATCAAGCTAGCTAGCACATCGCTGCAAAAAACGGTTGTGGTCAACAGTATCGCTCTGAAGAAGCACGTTGACAAGGCTCCCCGCAATAAGAAGGGTCCTCCCCGTGCTGCGCGCTATGTTATAGCCATGAAGTCCCGTGGTGTCTCTTCTCGTGGCCTTTATATCACCATGGCCATCTTTGCACTTCTCATGGCTCTTGTCGCGCAGGGTATTCTTGAACTCTCTGGCCAAAACCGCCCAATTCTTGGTGTGCAAAGGATCTTTCCCGCTGCATGGCACGGCTCTCTACGAGCTCCTGACCACCCACCAGCGGCATTCCTCGCTGACGAGTTTCTTGCCAAGCTCGCCGGTCGAGACATTGTTAAAACAGTAACCGGTGAGACTCTTGTGGTGTACGAGGGCAATGTCGCTCCTGCGACAGCCGGCGGCGATGGCCAAGTCCCAGAGCTCAAACTCGATGTCCATGAGCCTTCTGTTCACGGTCCAGGCAAGACTTGGGAAGAGTTGGGTGCGGAGCAGAAGGAGGCATGGAAGGCCCGTCTTAAGGAGACCGGCGCCTGGACACAGACCATGGGCGAAGCTGTTTTCAAGGGTATTCTGTTTGGCGAGATTGCAGGTGCCGTCGGTCGAGCTGTTGCTGGTTAAGAGCGACACTCTTTCTCCACTGGCGACTGAAGAGCGAGTTTGGAGATGTGAAACTTTGTAATGTATGTATCATAGAGTTTTGTGTTTTTACGTATTGTAAATGACGGCACGGAAGTCTTCCTTTCTTGGGGCGATTAGCAATGCCCGACTGCCTGTTACGCTTTAAGAAGATAATGTATTTGAATGTCTTAACGCTGGTTTATGAGTGTTTTGCTGGGTCTGCGTTTTCCAACTCGTGTGAGGCTATGATTACAAAGACGTCGTAGCAGATTTACCAATACTAAATACCTTGTAGTTATACGTTAGCCCGGTTGAACCACTGTTGACTTGCTGTTGCCGCATATTGGATGTGCTGATAGTGCAGCCTTGTGGTCTTCCTGAACCATATCTACTGTTCTGTATGCTTTTAGAATTCCGGGGTAAAACTGCTAGAATCATTACGATTTCTCTGTCGCAAAAATCTATAGTGAGTGCATCATCAGGTATATTTTCACGATCGATTGCTATCCCGCTCTATAGTTGACTTGCGATTCGTGGACTCTTGATCCATGGGGAATATAGACGCAACTTCGTTTGCGAAGCCAGTCTGTCTGGTTCTGGCCACCATATAGGTTGAAAGCACGACAATCATGTCTTTAGCATGAACAAAAAGTGTCAAAACAAGTTCATTGTTGATATTAGGGGTAAATCTATCCAAATCAATGCGAAGTTGAAGTGACAAGTGGTCTCTGTTGGATCTTTATGTCTGCTTGGCCAATTCGAACTGATTTCACGTTGAACTCATCACATTTGCCATCATCTACCTTTAATATCGTAGTCCCTTGTGCAACATGTATTACTCATTAAGAGGAGTCGGTTCATCCTTCGAGTAACTATAGGCAATACGGATGAAGTGTAAAGCTGCGATGTTTTAATAAAGGGGTCTTCTTCGATCACTTACTCTACTTCTTTCCTTCTCAAGTCACAACACTTTCTGTATGTCTTCAAACGAGATCAGCAACTTCACTCTTCTCCTATCTCTCTTTGTCCACCGCATGCTATCTCAACCATACAAGCTGTGTCTAACAAGAAAAGACCCTCCTGGTTGGAAAGTTTCTAGGAACTTGAGCCGATTCGTCTTTGTGTCCTAGTAAGGTTACTTCAAGACGACATACGTGTGCATTGGCATGGAGATTTCACAGTGGTTGATCAGTTATTCAAGCTTCAGAAACATACCAGCAAACTTTTGTCACAGCAACATGTTTCGGCGAGGTTTCAAAGTCGCTCGACTTAGTCTGGGCTATTCAGCCATCAGGAGTGGAACAAACAAAGTCAGTGAGTCGGTTAACAGCCGCATTCCATTCCAACGATAATCTTGATGACGACTACTTTAGTAGTCCTGCCTCAGGGTATCAGAGAAGTTGATGGCTAGAAGCGTGAGAGACAAAATTAGAAAATCAGCTCACGCTATTTAGACCGGACTTTTAGGTCACCTATTCTTGTATCCAAAGACTTGGAGGTGAATCTGTCTGTTACCCATTAGTCTTGGTGTTACCGGTACGTGTTCATGGGGAGTTTACGCCACGGTCAGGAACTGGGCTCAAACAACCAGACGGCTGGGAAACCTTGTGAAGAAACCAAGTCGATCCTTTCTTTGGTTTGAACTGAAGTTGACTTTATGGCTGGCTGTGGGAATCCAGGTCCCAACCGTCTAGCTAAGATTCGGGGCTGGTCTATTGGCTGTTTGAAGAAGTACTTTGTGTTCTAGCTCGATGTCTCCCAGGTCAAGGTTTGAACGAAGGCAGTGGCGTGCCCGGATCGGGATGAAGCGGATATGACGGGTTGGAGTTTGAGAGTCATAGTGATGGAGTCGTTGGTTGTGATATCAAAGCGTCGTCGATTGCACGATGCATATTGTCCTGCCTTGATAAGCGAACCCCAGACACGAAGGCATGAACTTGGTGGCCCGAGTGGCGATATCGACGCATAGCGTCTCCAGAGAGTCATGTCTTGGACCAGTTAATACATTCTACTATTAACCCCTTTCACTGGTGACAAAACAGTTGAGATTGAAAATGGATAACGTATGGGGAAACGATGCTTGATGGATGAATTGGCTCCAGAGTTACAGGCAGGGCCCTCCCTGTTAGAGAACCCTGAGATCCACCTTGTTGGCGTTAAACTGTGGCAGCAGCTAAACTAAACAAATAAGCAAATACGTAGTACGCAGAGTAAACACGTGTAGGAGGTTTGTTCGTCCTTTCAAGACACTCTCACCCGTCGACAGCGTTTTTTCTTCTTGTCTCGTCTTGTCTTGCTTTAAGGTTTTGCATGTTTCTTCCTTTCTTCATCTTGCACGGTTCGTGAGTTATGGTGTAGGCACGAATCATGATAATGTGTTTTACAAGAGATGCATGACGACAAAAGAGGAAAAGAAAACACACCTAGACATGGGTCACTGCTCAAGGGCCCTTGATCCCCTGGATGATGCCCCTGTCGGTGGCGATTATTGTTTGGAATTCCATCCACATTCCACAGCTCCCAGTCGGTTGGGTCGATGGCTGAGATGCAAATTGTTCTCTATTTGATTGGAACAGACATTGACGAGAGATAACATGAGGCAGGAAAACCAAAGGAGAAATGAAATACGACCCAAGAGGCAGCCGGTCATGTCTGGCTGACGTGATGGGCACATCTCGGCATTGTACTCGACTGGACCATCACCTTGGGTCTGACTGAGTGAGCCTTGAGTCTGACCATATTAACTAGACTAGAGTCTAAGACTCTGATGCTACTGGGTCTGTGAACCTCTCCAATTACTTTCTCTTTATCTTGCCCTGTTGGTGATTGTGTAAGGAGAACAGAGTATTTGGAGACGATAGTTTAAAAGGGATCATCCCTTCTAGGATGTGCTAACAAAGCAGCGCCCGCCTATAGGGAGATACCAGCTTTTGACCGGAGCAATTCCCGAAGCCTAATTGGGAAAGTACACAATACAAAGGGCCTAGCGAGTCAGCGGTTTTTATTCACAGTGGTTGATACATGAGGAGAGAATTGTGAGTGGGAGATATTGCTATTATTGTGCCATTCTCATCTGCAAAGGAGAGAAAGCGAGAGTGTACGCGCGAAACACGAAAAGCCTTCTCTTCTGTACGAGAAAAAAACCTGCCGTGGCCAATGCAAAGTCAAAGCGCACGGCACAGGATGAAAGAGAGTCTTGGACAGATGCAGGGGCATGGCTTGGCTGAGCAATAAGGCGAGACAAATGGCGGGCAGAAGAAGAAGTAGAAGAGAGATGGTATCTCTACCTTGGACTAGTACCGACATAGTACAAAAGGGAAACAACTTCTCCAGGTATTAGAGACCTACAGTCACTCAGTGACAGTGAGTGACGGGAGTGAGGAGTAAGTGGAGATGGGGTTGGTTTGTTGATTGATTGTCAGATCTCGGGCATCAGCCACACTTTTGCGGGAGCTAAAAAGGATCGTCGTCTTGTGGCCCAGTGGAAAGAAGAGGTGCAGTATTTACGCCTAGTGGTGGTGGACTGTCTGCTGTCACAGGGCCTACAAGCACCTACTGTAGTGATTTGCTACTGGTCCATTACTCCAGGCTGGGGGATGCTGATCAACGGCACTTCCATGGTTAGGCTCAACGAGTCGAGTCAAAAACCTCGATATTGTGTGATGCAGGGTAGCTGGACTGACAAGTTGTGAATCTTGCATCATCTTTGCATTAAACGCGTTTGATCATATTATCTGGAGCAATGTCTGTTTATCACTGTAGAGATCAGATTGATTTCATGTCGGATTCCTGGCAATGCGTGTCTCAGAAACTGCAGCACATCTTGTTTCTAGGGCTTCTTGATCTATTGGATGGCAACTGTAGTGGCTACCTGATTAGCGGCGAAAAAAGAAAAGAAGGGCACCGCCAAGGTGATTAAAGATATGCACATTAAATTGAAGGGCTTGGACAAACATAGTTTTGATTCTATTGCGATGACTAGAAGCCCATTTCGAGAACATAAACAAGAGAATTGATTCCCTTTTGCGATGGCCTGACCTGACTTGCATAGAGTTCTAATGCGCCACTACCTAACGGTTGAGGATCGCAAGCGGGACGATCGAGAATCGCAATTTCAGTCCCGTCTCTCTGGGTCCCCCATTTCAAGACGATGGAAGGCTAGACCAGGTCAGGTCAGAGCCAGAGCCAGGGTTTGTCTAGGCTTGATTTCAGTGATTATTTCGCTGACGGCCAGAGGATACAGGCACTCAAAGAACACATTGACACTATCGATACTATATAATAAAGTAAATACTCAAAATGTAAAGGGAAAAGACAAGAGGAAAAAATGTCGAGTCTGTACATAGAGATATGTAGCTCGAATGATTCAATTGGATGGATGAATTGGGCAGGGCTGAAATAACCCGTCCCTATCCCTATATTGTCATCAACTATAGCCCTGCGCATATCATCCATGGCATTCATTGTTATTCCCATCCCCTCTAACAATTCCATTCTGTTTCATTGCACCGGCAAGCACGAAAATTCGGTCAATGGTGTGCATCGTATAGTCAACCACAAAACACAAAAAGATAGCCGCGATAGAATAAAATTGACTGGACGGGGCACGAGAGGAAAAGAAGGGCCCTGGTGTTTCTTCATCTGGTCCAATCGACCTGAAGCTAATGCGGTGGCAGCATTAGCACTAAGCCTAGCTAGGGAACCAAGCCATTTGGGGTTTGACACTGACGGCATTGAGACAGCCTGGCCTGACAAGACAAAGACAAGGGAATTGTGGCCAGTCAGTCAGTTGTATATTATGATACTGCAATTGAGGCTTGATATGGCTATCGTCCGTGTAGTTGTTGTTCTATACTACATAATCTGCTGCAATTGAATTGCCTGTAAACCATCAGAGGCACGAAAAAAGAGACCCTCTGTATTCATCACGCGCAGGTTGTTTAGTCTTTGTACCGTCTACCTAGATGTGTCTCAAAGGGGAAAAGGTGTGAGCGGACGGGGTCCTCCCAAGATGGGCGTGTATCTGCACAGGGGGCTAAAAGGACAGGGATGAGGTGGGACATGGAGATGAAGATGGAGGACCATCGACTTGCCTGGTGAGGCGACCAACAAAGCTAAAGGGCGGGAAGAAATAAGATACAAGGTCAATTCAACATGTTTTGCATGGTCTAATATTCAAGGCGATATGTTATGTCATGCTACCTATGCTACGATATAATGGCGTATTCTTTTTATAGTCAATACACATTTAGACCAGCATTGAAACTAGATTGACTAAACATACAAGCAGCAAAAAGTCATTACTTGCTGATGTCAACTAACCATCAGTCAGTCAGTCAGTCAGTCACGGCCCGGTGTGAGTGAGAGAGAGCATGTGTGACGATGACATCCCGGCCCTCGTGGCATCTCCGCACCCATCCAACTTGGTTTTCCAAGGAACCATCCATAGCCATAGCCTCACATATCTGGTAGTCAGTACATATTCCTAACAAATAACACACATTCATATCTCTCCATCTCTGCCTCAACTCAAAGGCATCCCATCCCGTCTGTCAGTGGCAATAGGGGGCTCATATCTATCCATCTTGATGTTTCGGATTGCAACATATCTTCTGAACGGTGTGTCGTCGAGGTCGTTGATGAGGTGGGACTACTCCAAGATCCCCTTGACTTTTGCGAACTTAACCCTGTTCCGGTTCACTGGACCCCAGTCGCCGAATCTCCAAGGAGAGGAGATAGTGAGAAAGAAAGAGAGATCTGGTAAACAATCACCGTCAACTCCCTTGGTTTATTTGCTTTTTTCCCCTTCGTTTTCTTTTCAGCCTCTACATTTTCAAGCCGAGTTTCCTTAAAGTACCTTTTCAAGCTGGACAGGCAATGAATGAATGAATCGCACCATGTCCTGCTGAGATGACGGATGATCCGCAAGCCAAGGTCATGGTGACAGCCCACCACACAACCACACATCAAACACTCGCTCTCCCTCCATGCAGCACAATAGACTACATAGTACAAGGATGGAACCGGGAGGGCCGTCTCTACCTTGCATCTTCATATGCACCCAGACATTCACGCTGCCGCTGCAGCCTGCTCAATGGGCAAGTTGATTGATTGATTCACCAGTTGACTGAACCGTTTAAATCGCGAATCATGACAGTCAGAGCGCGCAAGACAACTAAGCTGGTGCATTGTAGCGATGAGCTCAATTTAATCTTGCTCTTACCAGAAGCACAAGAAGAAAGAAGCCCTTGACCATGCTCACGTTCCTCAAAGTACCTGGTACTGTACCGTGCCTGGGCGTCCAACCAGACTAGGGGAGACAGGGATGCGGGGCCTTTTCTTCCCAAATAACCAGGTCCTCTCTGTTCTGCTCTGCTTTGCTCTCTCATTCTTTGCGTCCTCTCTCTTTCTCTCCGACGACTTACTAGCTGGATCGGTGGGACTCGAACCAATGAAACCGTGGTCGATTTTCCCAAGTGTTTCCTTGTTGTACAAGCGTGTCACCTTTGTCTCCAATACTTTCTTGTCGCAGGGTTTCCCTCTTGGACACTGTTTCTGGGCTCCTTCGTTTGAGGTTCAATTCGAACAGACCAAACCAGAGACGGACGACGCCTCTTTTTTTCTTGTCTGGCCTTGTTGTTCAATCTGACAAGAGAAAGGCTACCCCACTGATTTGCATTGCATCCTTGACACCAGGTGTACAGTACAGAGTTCAATGCCAGGTTTGTTGGAGATAATAAAAGGTTGATCCTCGAACAAAGTCAAGGTAGAGGATTTGAGACGAAATGAAATAGCAGTAAAGAGGTATTTCAATTGATTTCGGTTGCACGCGTTCTAGGCAGTAATCAATGTCATTGTCAAACTCTTTCTCTCTCTCTTTTCTCCCTCTCAACTCTGGTCGATCGCCGTTGACGCGTGCTGTCTATTTCCGTTCCTTGCTAACATAGTAGCCGTGCGCGGGTTTGACACTCTGATGATTTTCGGTCCCCTCTTGTTTCAGCTGTCGCCGAAACCCTGACGCGACTGATATCCGTGGGTAGTATAACATCAGTACTGTATAGGTAGTTGTGAACTACTACTCTGTACCTCGAGATCGAGCTGGTGATAGAGATAGAGAGGTTATCTCAAGTTAGGTCCGTACCCGACCCGTCCGTCTGTACATGCATACCTACATGAACCCAACGGGACAAAAAAACAATTCGAGTTAGCGGCCGTCCAACGACGGATAGACGCCCAGTAGCTCATGCGGCCACCGCCTCAACTTTTGATGTGTATCCATGGACATGGGTAGGAGAGTGAGAGGGAGGGGACCTAGGAGGGGTCGCCACAGGGAAGAAGAAGAAGAAGAAGAAAAGCCTACCTACATGCCACGCCAGGCTGGACGTGTACGAAACAGAAGTACGGGTAAAACAAGCAGAAACAAACCTAAATTAGCAGGCAGGCGTTTAAGAAGAAGAGAACGAGAAGGACTCTGAAGTTGAGGTGTGTAGAGATGTGCAATAGACAGCTGGACAAGTGGCTGTGTAGGTAGGTGTACAAGGATCAATCAAGCATATTGATTCATATAGCGGTATGGTTACGTACCTAGAGAGACAGCCTTCAGTACCTGAAAGCTCGCTGTTCAATCCAGTAAAGCGCTGGAAAATGACCTGCCTAGATGTCCTTCCAGCTTCAGGGTTCTGTGATGGACGTGGACGGGAAAGACAACCATGTACTCTGTACCGTACAGTCCTACTAAGGGTTAGCCTGACTCTAGGCTCAGGCCCAGGCGCCCTGCCGACGCTTGTCCATGTCTTTTCTTGGCCCTAGTGCGACTCTGCCTTATCCACCATGGCCTTGGATGTTCCAAGGACCTGCTGTCGACGTGGTGAGCTCCTCTCGAGTTGATGGGACAAAGGTAGGTCGAGTTTATTGTCAAATTGTTTGAAACAATTCGTGACAGAGGGGATCGACGGCTGGCTGTGTTCTGCGACTGTGCTGTACGGGAGATAGTTACAGGGTTACCAAGGATAGAGTTTTAACGGTCGAGTTGACACTGGGCTCGTGCCTGGATTTGCACTTTACAGTGCCGGCAGAGAGACAGATCATCAAGGAATCCATATTCGTCCATTGATTCACCCATCCATCCATCCGTCCACTCATTTCTGGTGATGCGAATAGCCCCCCTCCCAAAGGGGGAATCTGCCCTCCTCCTTCTTCTTCTTATCGTTGTCACACGGTCTCTGACTTTGATCATTCGCTAATTGTTTTGACTGTGTATTGAGACATAGTAGAGTAGACAAGTATATACTCTGAAGGCCCCCTCCCTAAGATCGAGATCAATCAAGATTCAACATCGTCATTCTTTACCTCCCCAATCTTGAAATGACTTGCTACTACTACTCCATAGTTATTAGCAAAAAAGTGAAATGCTCCAACTCGGCAGTCGCCCTGACCCTTGTGCCCTCTCAAGCCCCAAGCACTGTAGTTCCCACCCACCTTGACTAGCCCTGCCAGCCTATTACAGCAGATTACAGAGTGGAGGGCGACAAAGTATCAGGTACATCCAGGGCCATGTCCATGGACCAGGCCAGGGTGCCTGCCTTCCCGGCGCCGCCCAAAATTCCACACCACGGGCACATTAGACTAGACTAGACTGGACTACCTACCTCACCTAGACTACTACTACCACCTTGGAACCCCCAACCCAAGGCGCTTGCGACCTTTTCACCAAAACAACACCAAACCTCCAGCACCGACCGCCCTGGGTTGATGTCTTGTTTCTCTCTTCTCTTCTTTTCAACAGGTTGACTGGAAACCCTCGATAGTGCTTGTGACGACTATCCACCCTAGCGATTCACGTTTCTCTTTCTTCATTTTTTTACTTTTTGTTACAGGTAGTCTACCCTCTTATATTCGCTACCATCAGTCACCCACACCCACACCCGCATGACCGCGAGTCGATCACCACCCCGTAGTCTATCTTCAGACCTCCGACAGCACATGCAAGTCTCGACGATACCAACCAACTAACTGAATCACGGCCGTACCTGGGGAACTTTTCTACTGCTCCGCTCTCTCGCTACATCGACGAACAAATCAAAAGCCTGTTAATACTCATAACCACCATCGCAGCCAGCGATTTCCCTTCGCGACGTCACGACAGTCGAAATCTTGCTGCACAACTGACGCGGCGCTCCTCGATAGCAAATCAAGCCCTGACCAAGACTCGGGCACATTCGGACACGCGCAGCGTATTATCCTTTGGCGTTTCCAAGTCCTGCCTGTCTTGTTGCACAAACCACCGCCTTTTTATGGACCGCCCTGTGTTTTCATAGGTACCCTTGACGCAAGCTTCGCCTCGCTCATCCACATCGAAACCTTGAACGGATATTGCCGTCGACGACCACCTCGCTCGACCGACTCTATCAACTGTTTTCTGTTTAAATCCCCACTCGTCTCTTCAACGACAACGTATTTACTCGTTAGAGCGACAACACTTCTTCGTTAGACTGGGACGTGTCTCGTTCCCTTCAAGAAGGCCATGGCGGCCAACATGCAGCACATGGCTGGGGCCGGCCAGATGATGCAGCAGCAGCCGATGCGGAAGCCGACACCTAATCAGCTCCAGCAAATAGTTTATCAGAACTTAGTTCAACATACGCAGCCTTTTACTGGAATATGCTGGCAGGCAAATGTAGCCATCTCTGATCGTATGGGGAAGACCATGAGTTTGTAGGTTATAACCCTTGAAACTTTGTTTTCAGCCTCGCTAACCATCACAGGATCACCAATATTAACCTTGCTATGAACAGTGGTGATTACATGAAAGGTGCAGAATGGGGCTGTAATTTTGAGCGTGAAGCTTTTCACAAGTCCCCCACAAAGGTATGCTGAAGATTATATTCTTTGTCTATCCCATACTTCTACGATATACTTACCCACCTCTAGGAAGCTTACGACCAGGAGATGGCCCAAAAGATTATGGAATTCTTCAAACGTCGGCAGGCTAACGAGCCTAACCTCCAAAACAGCATAAACGTCAACGCCCAGGCTCAGGCTCAGGCCCAAGCACAAGCGATGATGAGCATGCAAATGGGACGCGGTATGGGCCAAGGTATGCAGCAAGGTTTCCAGCCCATGCAACACCCAGCACAAGGTGGACAAATGGGACAAGGACAGCAGCAGCTTCCCATGGGTGCGGGCATGAATATGGGCATGGGTATGGCAAACCAGGCAGGTCGCGGCATGGGCCCGGGACAACAAATGGTCGGAATGCCTGCAGGACAAGGCCGCCCGCAGCAAACCCAGATGCCTCAGGACATGGCCAGACTTTCACAGCAAGACAAGCACAAAGTTACAGAGCTTGCGACGAAAATGTTCAACACTGCCTCGGAGCAGCAAAAGGCGCATACTCGCCTGCAACTTCAATCCAGAATTTCCCCCGCCCAACTACAAGAGATGACGAGTCAGGGCCGCGATCCTTTGATGTGGTTTTACCAAAACCAAGCCTTTCAGGTCCTAAAAGCAAACATGAACAGAATCCAACAACAGGGGCAGCAGCAGGGGCAGCAGCAACAAGGAATGGCGCAAAATGGCAACAACCAGCAGGCAACCATGATGCAGCAGCAAGCGAGCCAACAGTCTCTCCGTCAACAGCAGTCCCAACTCCAACAACAGCAAGGACAGCAGCAACACGGAACGGTGAACAATAACCAAGGCAACAACGACTTCTCGTCTTTCCCCCCCAACATGGAGAGCATAAAGGCCGAGCAACTGAATGGGCTTATGGCTCAACAAGCAGGTCAGATGGTCGTACCTGCCAATACAGCCCAGAACCGCAACCCAACGCCCCAGCCTGCCGGACAAAACGCAGCAAATCAACAAGGTCCTCGACCTCCACAACAGCAACAACCTCACCAGAACATGAACGTCCAGCAAAGGATGAACCAAGCTGCGCAACAGTCCCAAGCACAACTTCAAGCCCAGCAGATGAAGCAGATGCAGAACCAACACGGGATGGGAGGAAATATGCAAACTTCTCAAAGCCCCGGAATGAATACACTTAATACACCCGTGTCGCGGCCTGGAAACATGAACCAGGCGGCAGGCCAAGGCGGGGTGCAATTTGGAGACCAGCGGTTCAATCAAGGGGCACAGCGACCTAACAACCAGAATTTCCAGAACATGCTGGCCAGTCTGCCGCAGGAGCAGCGTGCAATCGTGAGCGGCTTGTCTCCTGATAAGCTCAACGAGGTGATGCAACGTTGGCAGAACAAGCGTCAGGAACAAATCAGTCTCAACGGTGGACAGAACACTCCGGGGCAAATGCCTAACCGCCCTCCTGGCCAAATGAACCCCAACATGGGTGGTCAAGTGCCAGTTGGTATGCAACAGCCACAAGGCGGCGTACCTATGAACGGCAACCCGCAACAAGGACCGATGGCCCGGTTCAACCCTAGTCAGCAACTGGCCATGATGGACTCGATGGATCTGCCGCCTCAAGTTCTCACCCAGCTCCAAAACCAGATCCCCCCCGAAATCAAGAAATGGGGACCGCTGAAGGTGTGGCTTCAGCAGAACAACATTCCCCCGCACATGCGAAATCAACTGGCGGCGATCCAGCAAAAGCAGTTCCAGCTTATCATTCAACGGCGTGCGATGATGCCACAACAGCAGCAGCAACAGCAACAGCAGCAACAACAACAGCAGCAACAACAGCAGCAGCAGCAACAACAACAACCTCAAGGGCAGCAACCGGGACAACAACCGGGACAACAGTTCTCTCCCCAACAGCAAGCCCAGCAGCCGCAACCACTTGGTCAGAACACTGCCAACCCAGGCATGCAGCCTGTAGCCGGACCAGGACCTAATCCTCTACAGGCAGCCCGACCGCAGATGGCGTTTCCACCTCAGATTCTTCAGGCAGCTCCCCATGAGATTCAGCAGGTCAGAGCTTCGAAACCCATATTTGCAACGGTTCCCGATGATCAACTGCGCAACATCGTCATTCAAATGAAGAAGCAGGGCTGGATGAACCAACAACAGCAACGAGTCCAGCAAGCTCAAGTCCTGGCCGCTGCGCAGGCTGCTCGTAATCAAGGCCCGGGCCAGCCAGGAATGCAGAACCAGATGAGCGTGCCTCAAGCCCAGATGCAACTCCAACAACCGCCTCAGCCTAACCAAACGCCTCAACCCCAGTCTATACAAGCACCAGCAGCGATGGGACAGAACGCTACTCCTCAACAGGGAGGCCAGAAACAACCGACCGTTACTCCTGAACAGATGAGAAACGCCAGACCCCAACCTTCCAACAACCGCGCTCAGCCTCCCAACCCATCACCTGCGCCCGCAGCGAAGAACCTCAAGCGTCCAAGCAACGACGATGCCATCGATGTGCCTGAGGCCACGAAGCAAGCGCCTGCGAGACCCGCGTCACAGCCCAATCAACAGCAACAGCCTCAAGTTACAAGACCAATGAACCCCCAGGATCTTAGCTCGCTCACTCCCGAGCAAAGAGCTCAGCTACTAAAGGCGCAGATGAACAGAGCTGGCCAGGTACAACAGCAACCCGGCAATGAGACTATGGCACGCCTCAAGGCGCTTGGACAGGAGGAACAGCGGAAGTCAATCCAGGAGGTGATGAACAGTATTCCCATGTCCCAAGAGGAGCATGACGAGATGGCTGCCAAGCTCACCAAGATCGTGGTGGACATGACCAAAATTGGCCGTGGCTTGACAAAGTGGTACAACCTCACACGCGACGACACACGCGCGAAGTTGTTCTTCCGAATGGTAAGTTTATATCTCAGACTCAACGAAGCAACCCATACTAACTCGGCTCAGCGATGGAGGATTCTGAAGCAGTTTGCCGATGGCGAAAAGATGTCTGTTCTCAAGAACTCATTCTCGATCGATTCCGCCGAGATCGCCGAGGCTCGTGCTATGCTTGAGGGTATGGCCAAGGATCTGGCTGCCGACATGATCAACAGAGGCTTGACTATGGGTAAACCCAACGGCACACCTCCAGTTCAGAACGCGCAGCCTGCCCAACCTCAACCCCGGCCAGGGGCACCGCCTGCCGAAAATGGCCGCAGGAACTCGCATGCCCAAAACAGTGCCCCCAAAGGAGGTAACAAGGCGCCGCCAGCCCCTACGACCACCCAACCGCCCTTCAACTTTGAGGCTGGAGCAGGTAACCCTACCTACGTTGGAACTCCCAAGAATATCGACTTGCGCCTGCCCCCATCACGCAAGAAGCCAAAGAAAGAACAAACACCATCTTCAGCCGCTACTCCTTCGCCCCAAGCCAACAAGAAGACCTCCCCTGATGTTCGGAGAGGGTCCGAAACCCAAGTTGCTCACAGACCAGTTCTTACTTGCAAGGAACCAGAATGCGAATATTCGACGACTGGCTACAGCACTGAGCAAGCTCTTCAGCAGCATATCCTTGAGGAGCATACGAAACCACGGGAGGACCCGATGAAGTTCGTTCAAGAAAACTTGGCTCTGGCTTTGGGACTTGAGCCTGATGGTTCAGCCAAGAAGGGCGAAGCGGCCTCGATGAGCGTCACTAACTCTAAACAAGGGCAGACGCCTGTTACCACGGCAGCCACCCCTGTGTTTACTGATGGTAACATGAAGCGATCGGCTAGCAGCATGGGCAAACCTCAAGACACCAAGGCAGGTGTCAAGGCTGGTGCGACTCCCAAGCAGGCCGACGCTAAGCTGGTTGACCCCATGACCACTGATCCATGGGCCAATGCCAACATCGACCCCGAGATGCTGGTCAGCAACCTTGGAGTCGAGCGCGGATTAGGAGTGTACGACAATCCATTCTACGACTACAACGCACTTAGCTATTTGACACCCAGGGACACCCCCGAGTCCGCCAAGGACACTGGCAGCAGTGAGCCCAACAGCGATATCCCTGATAGCACAAGCCTTGAGGTCAACTTTGATTGGCACAACGTGGACACCGATTTATTGCTCAACATGGGCAACACCAGTGGTGGCAATGTTAACGATATGCTAGCTGCTGATGCTGCATTGCTGTTCGATCAGTCATCGTTACAAGAACCGGACTGGGACGACGTCAAGATGGACTTTTCAAAGCCCTTCCAATTCGACACTAGCCAGCATTACTACATGGCTACTTCATAATTTCCAGGCCGTTGAACGGTGTTGGGTAGTATACGACAGGCTGCATTTAGAACATAACCGGGCCAGTAATTGAGATGTCGCCTGGGACATATAACATATGCAGCAGTATATTTTCGGCCAGAGTTTTGTTTTATTCTTATATCATATTCCAGTTTTGGATATTGGGACATGAATTCTTGTTTTGGAAAGTATTCACTGGAAGTGTGGTTACAAATGGTGGACAGTAAAAGGCGGAAGGGGTTGAAAGCATCATGGCAGGCGCTTTGTTCTAAATCAAGGATGACAGGCAGGATGTGATCTGGCAGTAGGTGCATGGGAGTTATTTTTGTGGCGGGAGGCAACGCTTGTAATGCATTATGTCTTGTTTTTACGAGTAGTATTTTCTGGAGCGCTTTGTGGTTGTTTTAGTCGAGTTGAAGCCATCAAGACGCTTCGTCCTGACAGTAGTGACGAGGTCCTGAGGTTTCATAGATATGGACTCGGACCAAATGATACCCAGCATTTTGCTACCTTTTGTAGTCCTCTGATTGTGTATGATGCCACTTGTAAGTAGAAGCTGATATTCAGAGAAAAGTTAACTTGAGCCTCAGGCTGGCCGACGTGCCGTTCCTGCATCCGGGCCGTGACGGGAGATTTTGCCCCACAAGGCACGCGCCTCCCCGGAAGAGCAAGCGCTAGATAGATTTCGGTTAGATTGAAGACCCTCTGACACGGGCACGCGATGTCTGCAGTTGAGGATCATTATATAAGCCAGGCTAGTCTATATGCAGTAATTAGTAAATAGAATGGGCGAGGTTGGCTGGGATTTTAAATAAAAGACAAGGATATAAAGCGCGACCGTGTAGAGACTCCGTAAAGTACCTGGCTGCGTTAGGGTCGTGAGACGTGACAGGCGAGAGACGTATCAATTGGTTGTTGGTTTAGGAATGGGGTCTTTTTGGTGATGGAATGAGAGGAAGAATATTGAGACTTGAAAAATACTGTCAATTACCTAACGAGACATGAGAGATGCAGTAGTGGAATAAAGACAGCGTTTCGAGGTATTGACGAACACTTTTTTTCTTTCCTTGTATTTCTATCATTTTATTGTCATGCCTGGTTGACCAGGAAGAAATGCCCATTTACTAAAATATGGTCTTTCTTCTCCAATCAATCGGAAAACGCCAACGACTGAAATCAATTCCCCCACCTTATCTTATCGCCCGCGTCCCTCCTAGACAAAACCACCACTTCACTTTCCCATCCAACGTTTCTCGTTCCCACTAACACGCTATACTTTGAACACGACCAAAAAAACGCCCTCCCTCTTTTTTAAAAGACGCGAAACCTTTTTTTTTTTCTTTGTCTCTTCCTGTCCTCCCTTTCTTGAAAGTCAACCGTTCTTTTTGTGAAACGGCCTTCCTATATAATAGCCAGAAAAAGGCAATGGAGCCTTCAACGACATCATCATCTACATCTTCACCTGCAAAGCGACGCGCCCTTGCTCCCTTGGATGCCAACGCGCTGGGTACACCAAAGAACCTGTTCAAGCCTACACTGGGTCACAGTCCTGTCAAGATGGCCATTGAGGGAAGGAAGAGGCTGCTCGATATCGAAGGTAGCGCGCCGGCAGCCAAGAAGGCGTGTCTGGGACGTGATGAGGTATGAGTCTTTCAGCTGCAGCACACACAATGCTTGTCATGAAAGGTAATGGCTTTTGCTAACATTGATTGTACAGGACGCGTCTGTGAGAAGTGCTAGTCCTGACGTGAGCTCCGTGTTCGACACGTCTGCCAACGATGCATCATGGGCCACCACCACGAGCGATCATGATACAGCTCCCCCGGCGACAGAGCAGACTACTCAGCAACCTACTATACTAACACGCCAGCAAATAAGACAAGTACGTTTTATTCCATCTCCGTCCTGAATTAGCATGAATCATTCGCTCACAAAATGAAACAGAGAGCAGAAACACTCCGACTTCGCCTATCGCTCGCCAACTACAAAGTCCGCACAGGCCAAACGACCGTGCCCCTCTCCGAACTCCAGCAACGACCGCTGCCCCGCGAATCCCCGCGTGTCGTCCGCGTGCAGAGTCCCGTGTCCCCGGTTGCGCCTCCACCTGCGCCTGCCCAAGAGGAAGTAGAAGCGGCCGTCGAGACGAGGAGT
This sequence comes from Fusarium palustre, assembly GCA_014899045.1. Classification (NCBI taxonomy): domain Eukaryota; kingdom Fungi; phylum Ascomycota; class Sordariomycetes; order Hypocreales; family Nectriaceae; genus Fusarium; species Fusarium palustre. Next base: position 167,877 of record JAAVUH010000068.1, read on the forward strand.
CGACGAGACTCGATAGATTCCCAGGCGACGGAGATCGTCCCGTCAGATGATGAGGAGCAAAACTGATGGGACGGTCCCAAGATAATATAAAAAGAGAGGGAAAAGATGGAAAGGAATGGCGTTGAAGGCGTTCTCTTATTGCACTCATACTTTATGGGTGGATCATGTGGACCGAACAAAGGCACAAAGCGACGGGAGCTTTTGATGGGAAGGCATTGTTTGTTTAATGATGGACGGTCTTGAGGCATCATGATGCTCTCATCTGGATATGAACCACCAGAGATATCCCACGGCGTTATATAGGGAGTTTACGAGCATCGAGTCAAGGTTGGCGATGTCTGTATATCCATTCAGGTCTACTACTTATTTGGTCTTTTTTTTTTTTTTTGTGATAGGTCAACTCATTTACTGTCTTTTGTATTAAAGACAAATGTGTTAAACTATGTATAGTACTATATTCAACTTATCGTAGTTGTCTGTCGCCAAACGTTTCATTCACTCTACTCCACTGTCGTCATACGTCATCATCATAACTCCACCTCTAAAGCTTAATCAATGAGGATCTTGGGCTCCAAAGATCCATACTTCTCAAAGAACTCCTTAAATAGCCGGATGCCATAGCCGACATCGGCCGTACCTCCAGTCTCACGAATGCTATGCATGCTGAGCTGCGGGTTGCCGAGATCCAGTGTTCGCATACCCAGAGCAGCAGCGAGACCAGGGCCAATGGTGCTACCGCAGGGCGAGTCATTGCGAACAACGAAAAGCTGAAGAGGAACACCAGCTGTGCGAGCACACTCCTCAATGAGAACAATTCCTGGCGAGTTGGTGGCATATCGTTGGTTGGCGTTGATTTTGACGACAGTGCCACCGTTCATGGCTGGCTGATGTGACGACTCGTATTTTCCAGCATAGTTGGGGTGTACAGAGTGGGCCATATCAGCAGATACGAGGAAAGATCTAGATAGAGTCTGCTCGTATGCAGTAGCTTCCTCGCCCTCATGGTGAACAGCCTCGTAGCTACCCTCACTAGAGGCATCCCTGTTTCCAGGAAGGACTGAGAGACGGCGGATAACAGATGGCAACAGGTTAGAGTTAGCGCCCTGGGCGGATGTAGAACCAATCTCTTCGTGGTCGAAGCAGACAGTCAGGCGAATAGTGCTATCATCCTCAAGAGAGGACTCGTCCTTGACTGACTCAATGAGTCCCTCTACTGAGCAGTACGTCATGCCAAGGTTGTCAAGACGAGGAGAGAAGATGAACTCGTCGGCAAGACCACCAATGCAAGACTTTTGAGTGTCGTAGAGGACAAGCTCAAAGTCTACGATCGCGGAGACCTCAACTCCCGCCTCGGCAGCAATAACATCGAGGACCTGAGGGTGGTGTCGTTCAGTGATGACCTTGAGAGGCTTGAACTCCTCATCTTCCTCGCCCTCGTCTTTCTTCTCTTCAGACTTCTCCTTGACACCTTTGTTCAGCTCAGCTGCGACAAGTCCTGCAATAGGGAAGAGCTCGGTTTCCTTGTTGGGATCGAAGTTGGTCTGTCGGTGGAGATGGATAGCGAGGGTTGGAATCCTGACCAAAGGCTTGTCGACCTTGACAAGCTTCTGAACAAAGTTGTCACCTTCCTTGACCAGAACACGACCGGCGATACTCAGGTCACGATCGAACCACGAAGTCCAGATACCGCCACCATATGTCTCGACACCGATTTGGAGGAAGCCAACGTTGGTCTTCTTGGAAACAGGCTTCAGTCGAAGGCAGGGCGAATCGGTATGAGCGCCAACGATGGCGACAGGGTTGCCGGGACGCCACTTTCGACCGATGGTGAAAGCGACGATGGTGGATGCATTGCGAGTAAGGTAGTATTTTCCGCCGGGACGAAGGGTCGAAGCCCACGAGTCGCGCTCACGGATGAGCTTAAAGCCAGCCTTTTCGAAGCGCGCTGATGCTGACTGAACGGCATGATAAGCTGTAGGATGTTAGAGAGTTGTATTATACAATGAGGCTGAAAAGTCTAACGGGTTGGCGACGCATTGATAAAGTCAATAAAGTCGAGAGCTTCCTGAGGAGGTGCCATGATGGGCGAAGAAGTGGAGAAGGAATATGCGAATGGGCGCGGGGTAGTTGCAATTGCAGATCTGATTGCTGGTATACGTCGTGAAGAAAGACGAAAGAGAGCAAGCATCTGGTGAAGAGATGATGAAGGGTAAAGAAAGCGGTGGGAGTTTAGAACTAAGGTTGGAGATCAAAGACGTCGTTAGGAAAACGGGTCATGTGGTTGGTTCGTTACTGCGGGAAGTTGCATCTAACTGCTGTATCCGTACCTGCCACAATCACTAAGGCGGGGCTTATCTTATCGGAGCTTGAGCTTCCTAATATGGAAGGAAGTATATGATTGAGATACCTAATCAAAAATCAACTGTCTACAATACCTACAATAGCAGATAGTTCAAATATCATCTCACGTTGATTCGGATCTTCATTTTAGGTTAAACAATTGATATGTCTATATATTCTTCCATCCGTTTCCTCCCAAATCTATCCCATCAGGTCATACAAAGCTCAATGGCTGGTATATATCGCCAGAGCAGAGTGGTATCAAGTTCTATCCATCCCAAACACAAAACAAAAACCAATAAATATCGCTGCGCAAACAAAATATTCTTCGCTTAACTAGCAGTCCTGAACACAAAATATGAAAGAGATTTCGATTGTAGAGCTTACACTCTAAACAGGCTAGTACCAAATCGCTTAGTTGTTAATGTCTGAGCTGGAAGCGACACCCTTCTCAGTTTGAGAGACAGAGTTCGTGATCTCAGATTTGTTGAACACAAGTCCAGGGTGGCCGAAGAAGAGAGCAACAGCGGCGAGAACGATGACAACACCCTCAAGGATGATGAAAGGAATCTCATGCTTGATCAGCTCACCATCGTATCCCTCGCGGAGCTCAGCAACACGGTAGATGCATCGAGTGAGGATGAGAATGATGGCAGCAGAGAGACCAACAAAGAAAGCAATCATGCGCCAGCCAAAAGCCTGAGCCTGGCCAGATCGCCAATATCGGATCATATAGTCGGAAAAGGCGGCGATGAAAGCAACGAGGACGATAACCTGGAGGACAAGACCAGCCATGGAGACATCAACACCAACGGTGCTGTCGCTTTCGGTGGACATGGCACCACCAGCTGCTTGGAGGATGAGGCAGATAATATCAAAAGGAATGAAGATCCAGATGAAGAGCTGAGGCTTGAAGCGGGAGAGCTCAGGAGAGAAGTAGTTGATTGCTTTGGAGAGAGTGACGTAGATGGAGGCAGTGTAGAAGACGGGAGCGATGGTGAGACAGACTAAAAGACAAAGTTGTTAGTATGTGACGATTATGGAGTAGAAGCATATCAGAACTTACCAATCTGGATCATGAACGCGTTGAAAGAGAAGGGGTTGTACCACATCATGATGCGACCAACATAGCCAATGACTTCAGAAATGCAGCCCAGAAGCATACCAGTCATGAAACCCCAGCTCTTCCATCGAATACCGAGATAAATGTGCGCGATACCGATGAGAGAAAAGAGAACGACAAAGACAATGTTGGCAGCGAGAGAAGGTCGATAACCGTAAAGACTCCAGTCGATGGGGCAAGTGTCGAGATCGCAGGGAGAGTCTGAGCCAAAGGCGTCTTCGGGGTTGATGGAATAGTTGTAAGGCATATTGTCGGTTGGTTGGTATTTAGTGAGATAGTAATCTGATAGAGGGATCAATGTAAGCTTATTGTTAAAGCTGTGTTGAGATGAGAGTAGTGGATGGTTGTGATGATAATAAAACCTCTTCTTGGCCGGGGAAGTTGGGGATTGATATAGACATGATTGAAGCACTTTGTATATACAGAATCTTATCCATCATATTGGATACGGACTCAGACTCGGACTCGGACTCTGCTGTGTGTAAAAGCCCCTGCTGCGTTTGAGGCTCATCCTCCATGCTAAGCTATCTAAGCTACTATCGCACTCGCATTTTAGCGCCGCGAAGGTCGCTCCACGAGAGTCGATAGGCGAGACCCTATTGGAACAGGTAAGGATCTTCATGAAATGGGTATGCGACTAGAGCATAAGCCTCCATGAGCCAACGGGGGGCGGTGTCAGCATTTGACAAGTTGCAGTAAGAGGCTAAGCTAAGGATGCGAGCTTAGTACCTTGGTAGTCAAGGTCTGCCTTTTCTGTTTCAGAAAAGCCCGTAAGCATAAGTATTTTTCAATGAGAATCTTAACCGTATGGTTTCGTATTGGTCTCGTTCTGGTTGTAATTATCATTCCAGATGGTACTACGGGCCATCACATCAATTATCCAAAGTTCTATTCTCAACAACTACCAAAACCATAAATATCAACAAAACCCTGTCTGAGATAAAGATAGCGCTGCAACTGTACTGGTACGTAGGTAGTAATTGATCTGCCGCTAAGAATTGCGAGAAGCGAGTCCGACTCAACGAACCAATCATCGTCTCGACAAGATCCCAAAGGATGCATAGCCTCATAGGGCTCATGCCAAGATGCCTTGATGGCATTTCAGCTACGCGTCATTCATTCATGGATATTCAGCCTCGATCCAAATTGGTTCTATCCTTCTCGAAACAATTTACCTTCTCTGGTATCCTTTGCTAGCTGACATCTTGAATCGTCGTCACCTTTGGTGTATACATTCACAACGAACGACACTCAGCAACTAGGCTCCAAGTATTGCACTTTTGCATTTCACAACATACGATTGATATTTTCTGTGATATGTATGGATAAACAACAAGTGCTAGTCTCACCGTCTGACCGCCAGCTCAAGCAGGCAAACCAATCTCGTTGCAGTTCACCAAGCTATTATCTTACCATCCATTCCAGCGTATTTAATTTCTTGTCCTTTAACACGTGTACGCGTAACCGTCTAGCCGTCATACAATTTAGTTTATAGCTGCCATATTGAACCGAACCAAAGCTCCATACCTGAACCACTGTCAGATTTTTGCTGTAAGAGCTAGTCTAGCATACGTGCTAGAAAGCTATGCATAACACTAGTGAGGAAATAACACGCTAATGTTGTCGTTCTCAGCGGCGGGATTGACTTGTTTTACATTAGTCAAAGCATGTTTGGTCCGACTCCGTGTCCGTGTCCGTACCGTTGCACGGATTTCGGCCGATATCATTTATGTCTCCCGGTTTGAGTGCGGACGGGGCATAGCCTCCCGTTCTCATTTACAATCAGTGGTTTCAAACCAATAATAAACAGTGACTCATGGGTTACAAATTCTCAAGTTTGTTCAAGTCATGTTGATATTTCATCTTTCATCTTTTTATATGGATCTTTGGCGAGGGGAGTGCTAGGCTTCAAAAATCGCACCACAAAGTCATTAATATGAATCTTTGGGATTGCTTTTATGCCCTCTTCAAATAACAACATCGAATGCATTCACATTTTGGGTTGTAACAACTTGCGTCTTATATTTCCTTCTAGACATATTATGAGGCATCTAGTCGACTCGAAAATAAAGTACGACATGACCTATCAAGCCTCGAGTCTCCTCACTTGGTGCCTGCTTGAGTGCCCGGTGACAGTTATCAGGATCTAAAGTACCCTCCCATTAAGAAACCTAAGTATCAATTACTGACCTCTTACTCCAATTTATAACCCCAAGAGGGCAAGCCTCTTTATCCGCCACAACCTCCAAATCCCCACGAGTCGATCACGAGACCACAAGTATAACAGTACAACACAAACGAGGAGAACACCAGACAAAAGTTCCACGAGTTAAACAGTCCTCGGTCCGATCTAGACAACTTCTTGTGGCTTGGATATTTTCCCGAACCCCGAGAATTCCATATCCCTCAGCTCGTCGGATCCTACAGGAACTGTTCGGTGCTGAATCGGATACAAACAGAAAATCATGGTTACTTCTTCTCATTGAGCCGTCGGTCAACCATCTATCGTGTCGATAATAGACTTTGGCCGAGATCTTGTCCCGATTAGCTTATATGAAAGCTGCAACGTGACGAAGCCATGCATTAAAACATGGCGCTCGATAAAGCCATGAGGTTTCTTTCTTCTAAATCGGCATTATAGATTCAACACTTGGAGTCAAGGATAACTCGGGTGCTCCCTTTTGCTGCATATGTATACGGGCAGTCGCTTACACATATTGATTTACCTATATCAAGCCAGGATAACTAGGGCTAAGAGTGTCGATACCGTCGTTAGTCTTGATTGTGCCAAGATCTTGGCGCCCATCGTAGCGATTCTTAACACCATGAAATACATATTCGGGTATCTGCATCTGCATCTGCATCTAGTTATATCTTGTACCCCCTGTCGCCAAGCTGTTGCTGGCCGTAAAGCAAACGATTGGCTAATAGCTCAAAGTTATCGACCCCGGATGGAGTCAAAACCCAATTGACCACTATCTCGCGTTGCTTCCAAGAAGGTGGATCTCTCTCTCCAAGATGACAAGTTCTGTTCAAGTAAACATGTTTGTATTCTTAATCCAAGACTTACGCCTGTAGGGTTTTGCTGGAGTACAATGTATCGGATATCTGTTAATAATACAATATAACACAAGCACAAGAAAGACCAATAAAATCGTCCAAACTTAGTCAGTGTGCTGTGGAAGGTCTGGAGCAACTTATTTGGAGTTGTCGTCGCAGGACCACGGAACACCCGTTGACTTCTTGCTGGCCGATCTGATTTCCAGCACAGTCCCCCATGTGCCAAGGAACATAATGACGGTGCCTACAATAATGACAAATACACTCCAACCGACCATGAGTTTCCATCTCTTGCCACGGTCCTTGCGGGCCCAGTTGTCAAATAGCCACATGAATCCATATGGCTGGAAGGCGAGCAAGGTACCAAAGGTTGAACCGATGAGCGACACAAGAGAGCCAAAGATAGGGATGGCACTGGCAATGATGTAGGCAGTCACAGTAACACCGCCTGTACAGCCGAGCCAAGTTCCCCAATGAATGAGACTATTGCGATGGAGATGCTCAGAACCACGGAGGATACGGAGGAAAATGTACTTTGCCGGGATCTGGTCTGAATGTTAGTCAAAGTCTCAAGTGACGGATAGGAAACTTACATGAGTGACGATCATGGCAGTAACAAGCAGGCCAGGTAGTGCAAAGCCATAACAGACCCTCTTTATTACAGGCCCTGCAGAACCCAGTGCAGGAGATGCGACATAAGAGCCGCAGTAGACGTAGACAATGCATCCAATGACAAGATATACAGTAGCCACAACTGCCTGAGACCAGAGCAACGCACGGGTGTAAAACTGAGGCTCACGCATCTCTGCCACTATGGAGAAGAAGGCGGGAGTACCAGCAAAAGCGAACACATGGCAGCCGATTGCGGCGAAGGCTTGCTGGACAGTAGGGCTGCCGAAAAGTTTCCAGTTGGATTTCCATTCGAATATTTCAGGGCCGGCAGCAGCGGGGCGCTCTTCAAGTGTCACAGCAATAGTGACAGTGAAGATAGCAGTCATGATGCAAACCAGACCAATCCAGGCAAGCCATCCTATCTTGCTCAGGGTCCGGATACTTGCAAAAGCGAAAGTGAGGAGAGCGGCAATTGCAACGAAGATGGCGGTACACACGGCGTGCTTTGAGATTGCGTTGAAACCGATCGAGATGCCCAACATGGCAGAGCCAGAGATGAAGATCCAATCTGGTAGTGGCAGTGTTAGCAGAATCCTGCCTGGCGATGAGAGGTGACAAAGTTTGTTGGTGACTTACTGAGCATGAAAGCAACAGCCAAGAATTCTCGACCGGCTTTCCCCCACATCTTGTTACCTGCATCATCGATAGTGTAGACTTCGGGGTGGTTGCGCTTGAAGACGCCAACCATGTAGCTGGACCAAGTAGTAATGATGCCGATGGCGCAGAGACAAAAGATGCCCGGGATGATACCAAGTGTATCGAAACTGGAGGGAATGCTAAGCACGCCAAGTCCTACCTGGGTTTTTGTCATGAGGGCAATTGTAGCGATCCAACCCAGCTATATTTGTTAGTTGACGATGTGACGGATATAGGAGGCTGAGGCTCTTACACTGCGGTAGTTGGGCCCCTCGCCTGTGACACGACCAAAGACGGCATCTTCAATGACGTCTGAGCTCTCGGCTGGCTGCGAGGGACTCTTGTCTAGACTTGACGAGTTTTCATCGATAACAATCTTTTTCTCTTGTGGAGGGACAGTATCGGACGACATAACAACGGTAGCGAGTGTGGAAGGAGGGAGTGTAATAGAAACTGTAAGAGGATCTGGTTTTGTGTAGAGGTCAAATACGAATGAATTTTAAGGGGAAATCCGTGTCCTTTTAACCTTGGGTCAATTAGAGCAATTGGATCTGGGCCTCTCTTTACAGTTTACATCTGACCTGCTCCTTCTCCTTCGAGCATCCCTCTCCTGCCAATTGACCATTATGATTGATCCACAACTTGATTAACTTCTTAGGCAAGTACCTAGCAACAAGCCACAAAATAGAGCAAAGACACTGAAATAGTACCGAATGCACCTCTTGCACTCGGGGCTTCTTCTCCCGCACTTGGTGTTGAGACTCCAAGAACGCATCGCTGATCTTGATTGTCTTGTGTCGACCAAGATTTAGTAGAGCTCTCCCAGGTTCACTTTCCGCGGCTAAAATCATAAAACTAGAACATGTTCTTCTTTAGATGTCTGTTGGGCAACAACACTAGGTCTTGGAGTTGTGTTATTCATCAGAAGCACAATCCCAAGCACTCGCTGTCATGCTCATCAAGTCCGACCTAATCAACACATAGCCCAGGACAAGAACGCCAATCAGTACCCTAATACAGCATCGCCATATTCAGCTGACTGTCTCAAGCTTGACTAAGACTATGTCACTCTTCTACTCCTTTCTTTTTCCTTTTCCAGCGGCATATCCCTTTCTCCCAGATGTGGATATCTCAGCATCAACCAAGACCAAGGTCCCTCGAGCTAGAAAGTTAATACATCGTATACAACAAGCCTCGCCGAGTGCACTCTGTCAATGGTCAAGTTAGCGCCACATTTCCCCAACCTCACACCTTGCTTAAGCATCTTTACCCCAAATTTTCCTGGAGAACGCCTCATGCGGGGGATCTGTTGTCGTCCGGACATTGCCGGTCAGGGCCGGTGATATACTGGAGTGACTGTGAGATTGTCCTGTCTGGCTGACTCAAGACCGCTCTATCTTATGGCAGCATTGATCTACAACTTGCAACCCTTGGCCAGAAACAAGCGATGATTCAATAAACGACTAACCATTGATAGGACTTACGCATCTAAATAGTCTGAATGTTTCCCGCCGTATATGTTTGAAGCAGGTCGGTGTTTATGTGATCCCCACAGGAACCATGCTATTCAAAGACCAGCTATCCGAGAACGCTATTTGGCAACGACAGCCAAATTTCTTAATTCTACGGTGGAGGTAGAAGCAAAGGATCATAAATTTTAAGATCAGTTGTCTCAAGCACCCCAGAAATAACACATTTGATGATGAGGCAATCACAACTTATGTTCCTGTTTTCCACACACATTATCCGTTGCAGGGTATGTCTGGATGTGTGAGAAATGGGAACATACCGGCAGAAGATAGCGGAACTGGATAGTTTGAGAATTTACAACAGGGTTCTAAGAAGGCATGTCCATATACCTCGTTGCATGTGAGAGTGCTTATGTCTTGAAGAATAAATTCCCTCAAGTTTGTCACTATTCACAGTATACGCCGTCAAAGGAATGACACAACTAACTAGCTAGGCAATTGCCCTCAAACAGAGCAAAAGTAACATCCCCAAATAGGAAAGCCAACAGCAGACTCCGGAAATTGATTCCTGCGGGCCCTGCTGCTAAACTCACACCATCTCCGAGCCAACTTACCATGTGTTAAATGAGCAGTTTCATCTTTTACAGTATCCTTGTTGCCTACAAACATCTAGACTATGCGTCCCTCCCATTGAATGGAGATGAATCTACAGAAATGCTAGAAGCGATATTTGGCAATTTGCGTATTCCGAATTGGATAACCACACAAAGTCAGTGCTCCAGATCTCACCGAGATGCAAGATTCGGGAAATGAGACAGGTGGATCAGACGAATTGGCGTCCCTTCACCCCGGATTTGCCAGGGGTCGGCATGCTGGTGGCTTGACTAGAATTCTTGGCACCATTTCTAAATAGACATGTTCCTAACGTCTTTGCATAAAATGTCTGAGAACAAGCGAAGAGACTCAATTGATTATTTGAGTACACTAGAAACATGCGAAGTCATAAGAGAGTTGCATCAAAAAGCATAAGGTAGCTCCAATCGCAAATGCCAGACTGCAGATTAGAATAATAATATACAAAGTAAAAAACGCCAAGATAGCGGTGGTATTCAAAGGCCTAGTCGAGTATTGTACATTGAAAGACTTTAAATACAGAAGAGTTCATGAGTTGCCATAGCCAGCAGGCCTAAACAGATGCAGTCGAAATAGGGAATAGTTTAAACCATGACGAAAGCGGCGATACCAACGACGGCAGCGAAGAAAGCAGAGCCGGCAAAGGTAGCGGCACCAGCGACAACGGGAGGAGTAGGCAGGCTGCAATCAAGTTAGTAAAATGTCTAAATAGCAAAGAATATCAGGATACTCACGTCTGGTTGCCACCGCCAATAGGGGTGCTAGCGGGAGGAGGAACAGCAGGTCCAGTAGGAGCAGGAGGCTGAGACTCGCCAGGGTTCTGGGGGTTCTCAGGAGTCTCGGGGGTCTCAGGAGTGGTGGGGTTGGTGCCAGTGGCGCAAGGAACCTGGACGGTAGAGTACTCAACGCTGGTGAGAACAGTGGTGTACTCCTTGGTGATAGCAGTCACAGACTGAGAAGGAACGCACTCCTCAGGCTGGCCGGGGACGGCGGGGACGGGAGTGGGAGGGACGATAGGCTTGGCTCCACTCTCGGTAGCGGGAGGGTTGGGGTAGACGGGAGGAGGCTGAGGGACGGTGCCGTTACC